>RQTK01000473.1:134217-159745 GCA_003991915.1 Elysia chlorotica
TTCTTCTTCTTCTTCTTCTTCTTCTTCTTCTTCTTCTTCTTCTTCTTCTTCTTCTTCTTCTTCTTCTTCTTCTTCTTCTTTGGTATTACTGCTCAAATTCAACTCCATTTAGCAGGTTTGATTACTTCCAGGTTTGGTTCACAGGCGCGTAGATGTTTTTGCAATTTAGGGGTGGACTAGGCCTACATGAAGAGTAGAAAAATAAGCTTAGAAAGATAAAAACTGAAAACGTGCAGGAAACATTCAGGGATGCATAGGCCTGACGCACAAAACTCTATATTTGCCATATGTAATAGGCCTATACCAAAAGGCTTTCGTCAAATATAAATTCTGAGTTCGGCCCGTTAAATAAAATTATTGAAATGCACAGTGTTAACGTCCATTATTTGGGCATAAACACACTTATAATTTTACGGGGTACCAATTTTTAAACACTCAATCAAAACATGACTATGGCTCTAATGTTCATTGAGCTTTCTTTTATTTTCTATTACCACTTATTCACCCAGCTTGCCCATAGCATCTCTCACTATTATTTTGCTGCTTTCAGTACAATTCTATCTAAAAAAAAACAACGATTCATGCGTAGATCTAGAGTCATTAAACAAAGAACAGTCCGCTTGTTTGCAAGTAAATCAGAGCAAAAAACAACAACAACAAACAAACAAACAAACAAAACCCAACAAACTCGTGGAAGCAATCAGGGAAACCCGCTTCGCTGGTCATGCAGTGTAGGTAGAAATAATACAACACTGACCAGCGGAGATCACAGACACAGTGTAGGTAGAAATTACAACATTGACCAGCGGAGATAGGGAACCAGGATAGCCACGCTGCCCTGGGACCACAGAGCTCTAGATTTATTTCTAAGTGTCGACTTTCGGAACCCCGATTATATAATCTGTGGCACAACCCACACTGTCGCACTGTTGAGTGTTTACACTCCATCAGAGCTCGCCAATCGGTGAACTTGAACCATGACTTGGCGAATCTTTTCTAGCCTTCTCTAGAATCACAGCTCCATGATTCACATCTCTGGCATTTATAGGCCCAGAGTTTAATACTGTTATCCCGAATGAAGGCTATTGAATTAACCTTTCAGCTTTAGACAGTCCATAATCTGATTTTTTAATCTAGATTCTAGGTCTAGATTCGAGAAAACAAAGTTGAATATTCGGGCGAAAGCCTGGAGAAGACCGGTTCGTCTTTCCAGTTTCTTCTTCAACCCACGTTCACCTCATACTGTAAGCATAGCAACAGCATTTTCAAGATTAGTCTAGATCGACGTTGCATTGTTGTATGTAGATCTAATGTCTAAACTATAGATCTAGGATAGAATGCACTAACATGACGTAGCTTACAGTGTCTCACCTTAAGCCTTCTAGATCTAAAATCTATAGTTACCATGAGACGAAAACTAAATCATCTAGTGTCTTGTTTGTGCATTTCTCTATACTCTAGATCTGTCTATATTAGGATCTAGATCTACATGTAGCTATTTGTTATCGTGTAATGTTATTTCACTGTTGTTGAGGAATTTCACTTGTGACAAGATAAAGGCACAGCACATAAATTGGTTGACATTTTTGGTCTGTCGCCTGTGGGCCCATTTGATTGCCCACAGGCTATGGATCGCAAGGCTTGAGTTGTGCCAATCTAAGTGTTCATTTCTCACAGTTCATGGATCTGGTTCCAAAAATCTAGTTTAAAAACTTTAAATTAAAAAAAAATATTATTTCTTTTCTTGTTTTAGACTTGTATCTAGCCTGTACACTCTTTTTATAATTATTTAAATTTAAATTGGTAGCCAATTTTTAAAACCATTTTACTGTATTCAATGAGTTTAAAAAAAAAAATTGATAAACTGCAATTGCATGCTTTAGAAATACATGATTGTATTGTTTATATTACTGTCCCTAAGTTCTCAGCAAGTTGCTCTTTATTGAAAAATCATAATCCTCAAAATATATTTTTAATGATTTACTATTAACAAGTGTCTGGGTGAAAGTTCTTTTAAAAGTGTTTTAGTATATGTCAAATTAAAGGAATTTTTTGAATTATCAGAGCACTTTTTGAGTCTCAGGCACTGCAATAATTTTCATTTTTTTTTCTTTTGACATTTTCTTTGGTGATACACGTGCATTATAATCAAAAACAAACATTGACGTCAAAATCATTAAAAATTGTCTTCTTCTTTATTCCTAAATCTTACCTCATTTTACTCATCTGACTCTGAGTAAATTATAATGAGTTTTCTTCAACAAGTAATGAATATATAAAATAACACAATAAAGGATAGTTTAAGAGCGGAAAATCACCCAATATTGCAACATTGCAATATTTTGAAATCTCTACGCCGATCAGTTATCATTTATTAGGTCCAGAACGAGAAGATTACTGAGAGTGCGAGTGACTTGTCATGTTTATGATCCTATTATCCAGTGAACCCCAGGCGTGCAGCAGAATCTGAAAACAGAGACTTTTACAGTAAACCAATGTCTTCTATCATGAGAAATTTTAAGCATTTTTATGGTCAATTTTTAATGCTTTAAAAGATTGAAACAACTACCTTGAAATTAAGTTTCTTTCACGAACTGAATCATTTTAAACTTTATTTTTTCAGGTCATAATGTATGTATTTTTCTACTTTCTTTGAACAGAATGATGTACATTTGCTTGTCTTTTTAAATTTATCCTTCAAAAAAAGATTATTCTATTGCAAGTAGTGTGATTTTTGTTTAAAAAAGGGTATCAATCGCATTCCACGCATTTCGTCCGAGTGCCTTTCCCTACCATGCAGGTAAAATTTCTGACCAGAGACAGTGCTTGCCCGCCCGTGGTGAGCTGTCAGATTTACGGGCTTAGAGCTCGCTGCTCACAAACTTAAGTGAACAGGATTCGTCGCCGTGGTGCATCGACTAAACTAAAGTAACTCTTAAATCTGAACCTTATTTTAATTTCAAATCATGCAGTTTTCATTATTTAATGTGTCCTGACACAAATATAATTAATATTTAAATAAATTATTTAATTACATGTAAATTTAGGTAGTTTGCCAATACTATTTGTTCCTTCTTTTTCTTTTTGACAGATTCAATCTGTGATGTCAGAAGAATGATCAGTGAATCTTAGTGAGACTACTATTCCACTGATACAACTGTAACACCGACATGACGTTTACCATGTGGACTTCAAGTATAAGGTGTCTCTTTAGACAGTTTGATTTATCAAGTCTACGACATAGTTCAACTACTGCCAAAGCAGCTGCTTCATTAAAACCATTGAAGATAGACACAGAAAGTCCCTTTGATCTCAAGGTATTGTAATGAGGGTAGATGTTATGCCTTTTTCAACTGGCAGAGAAATAGTCTTTTAAAATGTTGTTGAAATGATAATTTGTGTGCTTAAAAAGTCAGAAGTCAAAAGTTGGTGACTGGCTGTATGTGAACATATATGAATGACCAATCAATCAGTCAGTGAATTTTCTCAAGTTTAAAATGGTTAACTCACAGAGTCACAGTATTTTTGCCAGCAAATCTCAAGGATTTAGTATAAAAGTCTTTTCAGGTTTAAAAACTTCAGCTTCATATCTTTCAAAAAAATATCATTTTCACCACATACACGTTGATTTCACCAAGAGAAGAGATAAAAGCAATGTATTCATTATGATTTTGAATCCTTAGAACCTTATTGTTTTTTCTTTTGCACTTTGTTAAATTTGTTTCCTTTCTTAGTTCAGCCACCATGCCAAATTTATAATTTTTTTCCTATGTTCCTTTCAGAAAAATGTTCAAGAGAAGGTTGCCACATTTGATCGACCTTTTTCAGATTTCCTCACAGACACGTTTGGCAGGCAGCATACATATTTGCGCATTTCATTAACAGAAAAATGCAACCTGAGATGTAAGAATCGTTCTTCTCAAAATAACATTGAATGCAGAAAAATATAGGATAAATAAGATGTGGTTTCATTCGTTATAATAGATTATAAGCATTTAGCAAATAAAACACTTTTTTTTAGCTTCAATTTAAATTTACTTTTTATTACTCAGTTGATATTTTCAGATGAATCCATTATTATTTGTGATATGAGATCTATAATATGCTGGGTTTTTTTTTAAATATAGGCCAATATTGTATGCCAGAGGAGGGAGTGAAGCTGTCCCCTAAAGATCACATTCTCAAAGCAGAAGAAATCATCCAGCTGTCTCGGTTGTTTGTATCTGAAGGAATTACGAAAATCAGATTGACAGGAGGTGAACCTTTAGTCCGTCCTGATTTGAAAGAAATCATAGGTAAGTTGAATTGTCTTTTTTTTTTCAGATATTATTTTTTTAAACTCCTTTGTAATTTTCTGTTTGTTTAATACTCTAGTGCAAGGGATAGAGCGTTGGTCTCTTAATTGGGATGTCTTGAGTTCAAAACCCATGATTGGATAAAATTATTTGTCCAAATTCATTCCTTATTAGTCAAAATAATGTGACCAGCTGAGACAGGATTTTTGGTATTCCTGCACCGTGTCTGTGATGCAACATGTAAAATTGTCATGTGTTAGTTTTGAGACCCTTTCATGATATAGCTTTGCTGCTGACGTTGGGTGTTAAAAAAAACTAACTCATTCACTTCAGGTTATTAGACTCCACAGTGGATTACTAACATGTTCATTTTATCATTTCATCCTATTATTTTACTGATTGAGAGTGTCAAATAGCTCAGTCTTTAGAGCTCTTAAACAATGAGTAAAAGTGGAGTGGTCCTTACCTTAGTCCCAGCTTCCATATAGGGTTCTATGGGAAACCAAGTGGATATAAAACTAAAAAGACATTTTTTTTTACTCATTGTTTGCAGGTGGTCTCAATGAATTGCGACCTTTAGGACTAAAGCACATTGGGATTACCAGTAACGCAATAGCCTTACAGAGACGGCTTGCTGGGCTACAAGAGGCAGGTCTAGACCAGGTTAACCTTAGCCTCGACACCCTAGTACCAGCAAAGTTTGAGTTCATCACTCGCAGGAAAGGCTTTGACAAGGTCATGGCAGGCATCGACAAAGCGCTAGAGCTGGGATATGATCCAGTCAAGGTAAATTTTATAAAATTTTGTAAGATATTACTAGAAGTCATGATGAGCTGCTATTTAGTATATAAATAAAAAAAAAAATTATGATTATTATGTGCATCAACATTTTGCATTGATAGATTTTTTTTTTATCTTAGTCCGTACGTTTTTATTTACAAGATTTATGGATTAAAGACAAATCTTTTTAATTAACATTATTCCTGTCCTCAAATCAGTAACAGCATTAAGTATTATTCCAACTGAAAATGCTCCAAAACTCAGTTGCAACAATGCCTATAGGAAGAACACAATTGTTCATTTTCAATGCCTATAAATAGCAACAACAACAAAAAATTGCGTGTGTATGTGTATTTTTCGATACTTTATGCCTACCTCAAGAGAGTGAGTGTTTTTTTTTTTCTTTACACTAAAAGTCAGCAGCAAGGCTAAATTGTAGATACCAGTCTTAGTCTTAGGAATTGGTACAATTTATCCCCAAGAGAGAGAAGCTTATCATTTTGCATATAAAATTGATAGATCAATGTCCACAACAAGTATGCAGTCTCTGGGGACAACTGAAGCAGTAATTGAACCTTTCAGTAACGTTTTGCTTGTCTTTGATGGAGTTTGCTAATTGTTTTTTCAAAACCAGGGAAAACAAGGAAACTGAATAATTTGCAGTTTGAAATGGGTGTTAGATAAGTTTTTCTTATTTTGGAGGAAAAGAAAAAAGTATCATGATATATTTTCTTTGTTTAAACAGGTAAATTGTGTTGTGATGCGAGGGCTGAATGATGATGAGATATGCGATTTTGTGGCCTTTACAGAAAAGAAGGTATGTCTGAGGTTCTATTGGCATATCCAATGTACAACCTTTATGTATACATTGAAGAAAAAAAAAGCAAAAAAAGAATGAGTGCATATATCAGGAAATTTTTAAACATTCATACATTGGATACTAAGTCTACTTCAAATTATATTAAAAAAGAAATTTGGTTATTCTTCGGATTTCTATTTTTTTAATTAATTTTCTTCTATTTCATTCAAATTTGACCCCTTAGAATTAAATAATTCAAAATCTCAATGGTTGTTTTGATGACACTGAAGTTGCTGGGGTTTTTTTTTTCTTTGCCTTGACTCTTTTGTCAATGTTTCTCTGGGTCAGAGATTCTTTTTACCTCATGAAAGTCACTATATCAGAAAGAACATACATATTTTTATTAATTGTTATTTGTTTTGTAAAATGTAATAGGTCCCCGACCTTAATTGATCACAACAAGCATTGCATTGATAAAAACGAATCTTTATTTTTCAGTGTGTTGATATCAGATTCATTGAGTACATGCCTTTTGGGGGAAACAAGTGGAACTCAAAGAAATTCGTGTCATATGAGGAAATGGTGAAACTAATCAGAGAAAAGTGGCCTAGCTTTGAGCGATTATCAGATAAGCCCAATGATACCTCAAAGGTATGTGGCTCGGTGTTCATACGTTATTTTCTTTGACTTCTTTGACTTGATAAGTTTAAAGAGACACATTAAAAGGTTGCGATGTTCATAAATATTTTCAATCTGTTCAATTAATTTTCTGAAACTAACTGGAATGCCAAGTAAATACTTGTGCACTAATTTACCCTGAAGAATATTGTAACTAAGCATTAGACAAGATTCAGTAACACTATTTAAAATTTAAAAAATAACAAGTCCCTTTTGAATTTGAGATAGAGAAAATCAGTGATTCAACTTTCCTAAGATAGTTATTGCATTATAAATATTCACAATAATAACGAATGTCAATGAAAACCCACATAAAGTTACAGAAAAAGAAAAAAAAAGATACATGAATACTCTGCATCATAAAAACCGCAAGAAAAAACACAACAAAATTATTTTTAAAGTGAAATGCATTTTAAAAGTTTGTTCTTTCCTATCTTTATTTCCCTACTGTTCAGGCATTCAAGGTTCCAGGCTTTGCTGGCCAAGTGGGATTCATCACGTCCATGAGTGAACATTTCTGTGGCACTTGCAACAGGCTCAGAATGACAGCTGATGGAAACCTGAAGGTTAGATCAGGGTTAGGAAGCATGTAAACTTATCAGGTGTTAGGCTTAGGATCATTCATTTTTTTAGGGTACTAAAGGTGAAGTGGCTTGGCTGTAGGTATAGAAAGGAATCTGCACAGTGCTAAACTTTTTATATCATTTATTTGCTTCAGGCCATCCACCAGACTAGTATCAGCACACAATTTTCTTTTTCTGTGTGGAAAATATATATTTAGTGAAATTAGTTTGGAATTGCCAAAATAAGATACATCAATACACTTTTATAGTGTTGAATTCAGCAATACTATTCCAGAGGCAAATAGAAGTAATGTTTCCTTAGCTTTTTCTGAATGTCTTATTTAAGGAGTTTTTGAAGGTTTAGATGTTGCTTTAATCATACTTTAGGTATGTTGTAGTTCTTTATGTCTTAATTGTTTAATTTGATCTTTTTAATAATAATTTAAAAAAAGGCCCTTTTTGCAATGGTTAATATGGTGCAGTTTATAGATGACAGTTTAAACAACGATTTAATCAAACCATCTTTAACAAAATTACAGAATGGTCTCTCTTTATTAGGCAAACAGGTTAAATAAGGTCAAAGCAGAGATTTTAGTATTATGAGCTCGTCAAATTTTGGATATGTATAAACGATATATGCTTTGAGTTTGTAAAAAACTGTTGCTTAAGTTGCATTATTTATTATTATTATTATTATTATTATTATTATTATTATTATTATTATTATTATTATTATTATTACTTTGACACAACAGTAAATAGTGTTAAATGTATTTTCTATATGCTCAGAAAGTGGTGTTGACAATGTCAAATGTGTTTCTTTTAGTCGTACTGTCACTTATGCTTAGAAGAAATAAAAACAAATCCCATGATGTAAAGGGACATTGTATGAATAAAAGTATAACATTTAATTGATACAATATTACAGATACAAATTGAAACTGAAAGTTATAGATGTAATTATTTAATGACATGTAACTTCAAATTTTTAGACATAGCTTGTTGATGTTTTATTTTTCTAGGCATGACAAATTTATCCAAGATGGAAAACAGGCCCATGATTCTTATTGGTGGGTGACTCAACTTTTTTAATATGTAAGTTGCATGCAGATCTTATTATATATATATATATATATCTGGCAATTTTGTTATTGAAAGGCCAATTAGTTTTACATTTGTTAATCACGAAAATTGTGTGAAATTGCCATCAAGACATGGTGAAAGATATTCGAATACCTGCCATACTTATAGATTTAATAGAAAAGATCAGCTTAAAAAGTTTTTTTAATATATAATATTTTTAGTTGCGATTATTGTAGAACATCCAACATTTTTGGTGGGCTCATCAAAGCTTAGATGTTTAAAATTTGTAATCCTCTGTCTTAAAGAAGGCAGAAAGAGAAAAAAAAAATTCATTGGCCCATTTTAGTGAGTCATAGTTGTTCTGTCTTATTTTTTAAAGATGAAAGATTAGTTTCGTCTTTGTGTTCCACTGTCAGGTAATGTATTTAAAGTTAGTATAGCTATGACATATCACATTGCATTTACATTTTTAATATTTTGTACCTTTTGTTTAAAATATGATTTACTACAAAATGCAAGCTTAAATACTCATACCGTGAAAAAAGAAAATCACTATCAAATTTTAATTTTAGATAGATATGAATTGGCAAGTCATATGATAAATGTAAGAGTATATTTTTAAGTCCCCGAATTGGGGTGTTTACTTTTATGATTTTCATAAAAACATTTAACAAAATTGCTTTCCACATTATATTTTCTACAGCTAGTGTAAACAGTTGTATGGTGACAACTCTCTTTCTTTCAATCTCCAGATGCTTCAGATTCAGAAAACGGGTTCTTGCTTGAAAGCTTAAATGTGATGACACCTAATCCAAGACTAGCAAGCAGTTTCTTTGAAACAAAGACACTCTCTTGTAACATTTCTACTTACTCACCGGTGACTACTTTTTTGGACACAGGTGACGCTGAGAAAAAACACTGGCTACTGCCACAAACAAACATTTTATCTTTGATTAACTTTAATGAAAAACCAGCAATCTCCTCAGATGGTCATTCACTTTCATATGACAAGAAATTGACTCTTTCGAGCCTACAAAAATTAAATAGTCTGACTCTGTGCAGGAGAGACTTTTCGTCATGTTCAAATAGGAAGATTGCAAAGAGGTATAAAAATACCATCTCCATCAAGAAAGATAGTTTGAGACTTAAAAGCTCAAAGAGTGGGAGTAATGGCTGTGAAAATGACTCTTCTATTTATAAAGCTACTGGGTTGAGTGTAAAATCAAACCATTTGGATATAACTAATGAAAAAGAAAAAAAGAATACAAATACAGCAAGAGATCCTGATATCACAGTAGACGGGGTCAGAGGCAGTGAGGATGCTGTCCCTGGTTCTCGGCTTACACACACAGACAGTGATGGCAAGGCTCTGATGGTTGATATATTTGACAAAACGCCAACCCTCCGTGAAGCTCAAGCAGCAGGCGCAATCTACCTGGGTCCCGAGGCATCGCGTCTGGTCAAGGAGAACAAGATAAAGAAGGGAGACGTGTTGAGCATTGCCCAGCTCGCGGGAATCATGGCAGCAAAGCAAACCTCAGCGCTGATCCCTCTCTGCCACAATATCAACCTTACCAAAGTCTCAGTGACCTGCCAGTTAGATGAGTCTGCTCACATGGTGAGAGTGTCCACTCTAGCCCGCACGATCGGACAGACCGGTGTGGAGATGGAGGCCCTGACCGCCGCCTCTGTAGCTGCCCTCACCATCTACGACATGTGCAAGGCTGTCACGCACGACATGGTCATCTACGACATAAAACTGATCAGCAAATCTGGCGGGAGAAGGGACTTCCAGCGTTGATGAGTAAAGATTTGGGAAAGTAGAAGGGGCTTCAGATATTAATTTAGTAAAGATATAAAAACAATTAGAGAAAGAGTCAACAAAGACATTAAATGTGTTTTACAATATTTTATGTGCATGGCTCATATGCTGACACATCAGTGTTTTTATAATCCACCACCCTGTAGGATTGGGGGGCACATTGCAACATATTGTAGATAATTGGACTCACGATCAAGAGATCCCTGGATTTACACCCATGATCAATCGATTTTAGGCGTGGAGATGGAGGTCCTGATAGCCACCTCTGTGGTTGCTCTCACCATCTACAACAAGTGCAAGGCTGCTGCTATAACACACTTCATAGTCATCTACGACATAAAACTGATCAGCAAACCTGGCGGGAGAAGGGATTTCCAGCGTTGATGAGTAATAGTTAGCAAATATGCTTTACATTTTTATGTGCATGGTATCTTTGCTTAGTTGAAAAATCAGTGTTGAAAACAATTCACCATCTTGGAGTATTGTGGGCATCTGCTGCAAGTGGTAGAGTGTTGGTATTTTAAAACCATGATAAACCCATTTTGTTCTCTCTAGATATTTTCGTGTCGGTAAAATGTGACTGACTAAGACAGGAGTCCTGCTAATGTTGCCTAGTCTGTTACTCCTCTAAAATTGTATTTCTAAGCATTTGTTCTAGGTACAATAAGATCATTGGTTTAAACAATGTTTTGTATCAGATTTTCTATTAGGTTTTACCTACAATTCTTCAGTGCTTTTTTTTTATAAAGTACAGAATAATTGTGACTATGTGATTAACATTTTTTTTCTATTAATTTTGTTTAAATCTATAAAAGAAGAAAGATACGATGTGAAAGAATAAGGTGGAGATCTGTAAAGGATAAATCAGCATGGGATGGTTGTGAACCCCAAAAATTTACAAACTTTTTCAATCTTTGCTCAATGAAATGCAGAGAGGGTTTTGCAATATGTCTTTGCTCAAAGTCATAACTTATTAACGTACAAGGTACATTTTTAGACAAACTTTATCCTTTGTAATCAGTATTCCTGTTCTCTTAAAATGCTGACACTTTATTCTACCTCTTTCTAGTTACTTATCACGAATCCTGCTTGTCCTGTACACTCAAGCATGAAACCAACTCTATGCTAAGGGTATATATTTATAATGTTATGAAAACTGTTCTGATGTGATTGCATCTGTAATCAAAATCCCCTAAGCCAAGTTTCATCCTGAATGAATAATTATATACTTTGTTTTAATAGCAGTTTTGATCCTGTGATACATCTTGTGTTGTTGATAAAAGTACACCCCATATGATCAGAGCTTTCTTTACTGACGATAGAGGCAAGTTTACTTTGGGTTAGGGCTGGATCTTGCTCGCTAAGTGTAGAAGTGGTGGAACTCGATTTGGCTCGCACGCTTGACTCCCAAATTCGCAGTTGCTTGTGTTCCGTGAGAGAGTGACCAGATCCTAACTGACTCTAGTCACTCGGGGAGTCTGATTGTCTTTTGGTGGTAACAGTGATTAATGGAGAAAATTCATTCACACGGTCACAACATTCCCCTTCCTACTTTCTTATAGATCAGTGTAGGGCGCAGATCATTAGGTCAATTTTTTTCCTCCATTCCCAACTTAGGAGGCAATTTAAGAGCATGTGTTTTTTTAAAGGGTAAAATTGATACACGTGGGTAGTATGATGCATGTGAAATATAAAAAATTAATATGAATGAAATTACAGTTTGTAATGAGAGTTTGATTGATTGTAATTTTTACACAACCTGAGTCAGATGTCGAAATGAATGCATTTTTATGTGTTGCTTTTATCATCTTTTTTTGTTGTTATTTTATAGGCTGAATCATAAAATTATTTCATTTTTAAACTTTAATAAAAAAAATACTAAAACGAATCATTTTATTGAAGAGGTTAATGCGAAGTAAGAAAGCAAAACTGTACAACTTTTAATAAATTTCAATAAAATAACCATGAACTAGAAAGAACATCCAGCTCACATGTTACCATAACAACTAGCACCAGTTCTGATTATTTTTAAGAAACAAAGTCATTATACGAGGGCAGGCTGATAAATAAGGGCCGTTTTTTAATAACTTTTTTATTTGAAGGACTACAGAAGCAAGTTACACATCAAATGAAAGCTTAGAGTCTCCCCTATCTGATGAACTATCATTTTTCAACATAGTCACCATCGCGTTCAATACAGAGGCGCCAGCGTTGTACAAGTTTTCGCATGCCGTCGGCGAAGAATTCTGGTGTCTGGGATCGGCACCAAGAGCGAACATCCGGCTCAACTTCTGCATCGGTTTCATAGTGATTTCCTTTGAGATGTTTCTTCAGCAAAGGAAATAAGAAAAAGTCAGACGGGGCCAAATCAGGACTGTATGTCGGATGTGGTATGGTAGGAAGTTCCAACTGCTGTAAAGCGCACTGGGTTTGGCGACTGGTGTGTGGCCGAGCATTATCGTGCTGGATGACAACGTCTTTGACTTTGTCCTGTCGAACCCGTCTGCGCACCAACAGAAGGTACACGAAATGATTGTTGCAAATAGAAGAGTGAACTGAAACAAAAAGACATTGCAAATGCGCTTGACATTTCAAAAGAACAAGTTCATCACATTATCACAGTCCACCTTGGTTACAGGAAAGTCTCGGCAAGATGGGTACCGAGACAGCTCACTGTGGAAATGAAGGCACAGAGGAAAACGATCTGTACACAACTGTTGGAAAGATTCACTCATGACGGCGAGCGTTTTCTGCGGAGCATCATCACTGGTGACGAGTCTTGGGTGCATCACTATGACCCAGAGAGCAAGATACAGTCTCTGCAGTACCGACACAAGAACTCTCCAGCCCCGAAGAAGTTCAAAGTCGTCGCATCAGCTCGAAAGGTTTTGCTGACAATATTCTGGGACATGGAAGGTATCGTCCATATTGAGTTTTTGGAGCAAGGCACAACAATAAATTCAGAGAGATATGTGTCAACTCTGCGTGCATTGAAGAGCCGACTCAGACGGGTTCGACAGGACAAAGTCAAAGACGTTGTCATCCAGCACGATAATGCTCGGCCACACACCAGTCGCCAAACCCAGTGCGCTTTACAGCAGTTGGAACTTCCTACCATACCACATCCGACATACAGTCCTGATTTGGCCCCGTCTGACTTTTTCTTATTTCCTTTGCTGAAGAAACATCTCAAAGGAAATCACTATGAAACCGATGCAGAAGTAGAGGCGGATGTTCGCTCTTGGTGCCGATCCCAGACACCAGAATTCTTCGCCGACGGCATGCGAAAACTTGTACAACGCTGGCGCCTCTGTATTGAACGCGATGGTGACTATGTTGAAAAATGATAGTTCATCAGATAGGGGAGACTCTAAGCTTTCATTTGATGTGTAACTTGCTTCTGTAGTCCTTAAAATAAAAAAGTTATTAAAAAACGGCCCTTATTTATCAGCCTGCCCTCGTAGTTTAGTGCATCATCAAAATGCCTGGAACAGTGAATTGTGCCTGGGTGAAATGGAACTTTCTGAATGGCACTCGCCAGTAGGGAGTAGTGACTAGTGAATTGTTGTAGAGAGTACAATGTAGGCAGTCAGAGGCAGTCACACGAGCAGGACCCAGCCCCAGTTTAGATTTTTTATTGACACTGCTAACCATCCAAATGTTTTTATGTTGTGAAATCTTGTACAACTTGTGATAGTTTTAAAGTGTAATACCATCTTTTGATAAACTTTTAATTTTTTTTTTTTTTTTTTTTTCTTCAATTGTTTAAAAGTAAAGCAGATGACTTTTCACTAAATTAGCTTGTAATCTTCAATATATATATATATGTGTATGTATATAAAGCAAAACGATGTTGTTCCTGATTATTAATACAACTACGGTTAATCATGCATCTATAATTCGGGCAGAAAAAGAAATTTTCTTAAGTTTTGCGAGTATTGAAAAGAAAAGCAAAGTTGCCCTCGCAATTTTAAACCAAAGAACCATGTTTATCAACATGCAGTGTCTTTTCATCGTGCATATAATTTGCATAATGTTGTTTTATCGGTATTGGAAATGTAGTTCACCTCATCCGGGTTACCGATATCAACCTCTAGTTTATCCGATCGACATAGTTTATTCAGTTTATTCTTCCAAATAATACCGATCTGTCAGATATATCAGATCTCAGTCAGATATTTTTTTTTACGATTTTAATGGCGGAGCCTTTGCCAAACCATTTTAGCTTTTTGTTTATTAACTTGTCAAATAATCATGCTGTCTAGTCATTTAAAATAGCTTTTAAAATAAGATAATGATCTAGATGACACTTTATTCTACCTCTTTCTAGTTACTTATCACGAATCCTGCTTGTCCTGTACACTCAAGCATGAAACCAACTCTATGCTAAGGGTATATACTTATCATGTTATGAAAACTGTTCTGATGTGATTGCATCTGTAATCAAAATCCCCTAAGCCAAGTTTCATCCTGAATGAATAATTATATACTTTGTTTTAATAGCAGTTTTGATCCTGTGATACATCTTGTGTTGTTGATAAAAGTACACACCAGATGATCAGCGCTTTCTTTACTGATGATAGAGGCAAGATTACTTTGGGTTAAGGATGGATCTTGCTCGCTAAACCGAGGAGTGGTGGAACTCAAATTGGCTCGCACGTTTGACTACCGAATTCGCAGGTGCTTGTGTTCCGCGAGAGAGTGACCAGATCTTAACAAACTCTAGTCACTCAGCGAGTCTAATCGCCTTTGGATTGATAACAGTGATTAATGGAGAAAATTCACTCTCACACGGTCACAACATTCCCTTCCCTACTTCCTTACAGATCAATGTAGGGCGCAGATCATTGGGTTTTATTTCTTTCCTCCATTTCCAACTTAGGAAGACAATTTAAGAGCGTGTGTTTTTAAAGCGTAAAATTGATACAGATGGGTATTATGATGCATGTGAAATATAAAAAATTAATATGAATGAAATTACAGTTTGTAATGAGAGTTTGATTGATTGTAATTTTTACACAATGATAATCAAAATTCAAAATGAATGCATGTTTATGTGTTGCTTTTTTCATCTTTTTTTTTGCTATTTTTTAGGGAGTAGTGACTAGTGAATTGATGTAGAGAGTGCAATGTAGGGAGCTAGAGTCAGTCTCGCGAGCAGGACCCAGCCGTAGTTTAAATTTTTGATTGACATTGCTAATCATCCAAATGTTTTTATGTTGTGAATCTTGTACAACTTGTGATAGTTTTAAAGTGTATTACCGTCTTTTGATAAACCTTTAATTTTTGCTGGTTTTTTTTTCTGCAATTGTTTAAAAGAAAAGGAGATGACTGTTCCCTAAATAAGCTTGTAATCTTTGATATATATAGAGAGAGTAATTTTAAAAGTGAAAATCAATACACTTTTGTTCAGAAACATGCACCATTCTAAACGACTCTGTCGCTTATAGCAAAACGATGTTCTTCCTGATTATAGATACAACTACGATTAATCATGCATCTATAATTCGGGCAGAAAAAGAAATATACACAAGTTTTGAAAAGAAAAGCAAAGTTGCCCTTGCAATTTTAAAGCAAAGAACAATGTTTATCAACATGCAATGTCTGTTCATTGTGTATGAAATTTACATGATATTGTTTTATCGGTATTGGAAATTTAGTTGACCTCATCTAGGTTACCAATATCAACCTCTAGTTTATCCGATCGACATAGTTTATTCAGTTTATTCTTCTGAATAATACCGATCTATCCATCTTCATCCAGTCTTTGCAGATTGCAGCTGGGTTTGTTTGATCTCAGTCAGATATTTTTTTTTACGATTTTAATGTCGGAGCCTTTGCCAAACCATCATTAGCTTTTTGTTTATTAACTTGTCGAATAATAATGCTGTCTAGTCATTTAGCTTTTAAAAGAAAATAATAATCTAGATCTTGAATCTAGCTATAGCAAGATCTAACCAAGATGTATGTTATGTTGAAGGATCGACAAGATCTGCTTGTAATACAATTTAATTCTAAATTCATTTATTCTAGATCTTCATCTAGATTTCTGCCAATATTTCGGTTCGATATTCGCATGTTTTGCTCCAATTAAATTTCCTTCATGAAATTGACCCACACTGTACAGTTAAAACTTTACTTTAATTCTGATTCATGAACCTAGATCAGATGTAGGATGAAAATAAACTTCGTAGAGCAAATTTTGATGACATAGTTAAATAATAATACATGTTCATGTACAATCTAAAGGTCTAAATGGTACCCGGTAAAGAAGAAAATCCAATGTACATTTTCTTACCGGCAAATGTCTGTTTGCGAGTAATAGTAGATGTAATGCATCTATTTCCTTTAAAAAATTTAACCATTGATCACCTCAAGGACCTTCTTAGAGCCTCTTCAGACGAAAAAAAATCTTGAAAATTAGGAAAGATTTGAGATGACAAAAGGATATGAAACAATAGAAAACAAAACAGACTAACGTTATTTAATCAGACGCTTTTTTATGTGGGATGATGTGGTAAATTAATTTGTAATATTTAAATTTTATATCATATATACACTGATAATTTTATCGACTTTAAAATTTATTTGAGGTATAAAACATTACCGTTTGTTGTGTCCTATCGATTCTTGAATGTGAAATGTAAATATTTTTGTCAGCATTCCTTACAAGACATACATTGTGTGCTTCATGGCATATGTAGACAGCAGCTCTTTTGTTGTTGTTTTTGTTTTTGTTTTTTAGCTCTTTGTAAAAAAATATTTATTTGACTTGTGATACCTACCCAAACTGCATTGTCCTATCAGGTAGCTCTGTAAATGTCCTGCTGAGTGATGTGATTTTCCAAATAGACAAATAATATTCCATCGAAGTTTTGTTAAATTTGACAAAGGCAGCGATGTTTACTCTTATCACATGGGATGTGCACATTATGTCATAAAAATTGTAATGTCTGTGATTTAAAATATGAAGTTCTTTTCATTTTCATGGTGCATAATTTGCAATATTTTGTGCCTGAAGCAGAAAAGTGCCATATGAAAAGCTTATGCATCTGTTATAACAATGGTGCTCCAAATACGTGGAAGGCAAAATGAAAATTGTCTCCATTCAAGTCAAGAATTTAAAATATGAAATTCTTTTCATTTTCATGGTGCATAATTTGCAATATTCTGTGCCTGAATCAGAAAAGTGCCATATGAAAAGCTTATGCATCTGTTATAACAATGGTGCTCCAAATACGTGGAAGGCAAAATGAAAATTGTCTCCATTCAAGTCAAGAATTTTTTTTTTATTATTGTTAATTTCTTTTTCTGCAGTGGGGTTTTTATTCAATAACATTCTTAAAATTGATGAAAACCAAAACTGGAAAAAAAAAATCTCAATGAAAGGAATTCTAGCTACAAATATTTATTTTTTGCTTCTAACTATGTGGAAACCTCATTAATTTTCTTGGAATCTGGCAATATTTTTTTTAGATGAGACCATTCATATTTTTACAGAGTTCACATCAAGAGCTCAGAAGAAAAATTATGTGTGTAACTAAGAGAGGCAAAGAAGTTTTGTTTTTATGGTTTGCTAAACAATGAAGTTTGTTTCATAGGTGTGTCTCTCTTCTTACATATTCTTTATACTTAATATAAATTACAAGAAGTATTGATTTTTTAGTGTCCTTTATAAGTATTTGTTGATTTTTTGTTGTTTGTTTTTTCTTCAAAGATTTTTACTTAAAGTGTTTTGACCTAGAAAAAATACTTGTTTATGTATTTTTATATAAATCAAATACCAAAAACTTTGGAGTAGGGTAATATTGTGATATGTATGCTATTTGAAATGTCCTTCCACCTATCTTGGTCCTCACATCTGACAATCAAGTCAATCCCTCTGCATTGATCCACCAATCAATCTTCTTAGCACATCTCCGATTTTTTCTCTCCGAATCTGTATGCTTCTCACTCTCTTTTTTTCAGTTTTCAAGTTGTACTTATGTATTTCAAAATATGGCTGCGCATATTCATTCATTCATCAAGTACCTCGTCTATGGCAGCATACTTTCGCCTGCGCATATAACAACATTGAATTGAATATTTTTATTGTCCCATCTAATAACGATAGTAGAGTCCTACCTGTAAGAGACTAAAGTAGCTGTTATACAACATTCCATATTATATTATGATTATTACAGTGTACATGGTTTAACTAAAAACACGAGCCTAATCTCATCCAGCTGTTTATGTCATTACTGCAACCCCATTTTCCAAAATGTATGGACCATTCTGATAGTAATTCCTGTGATGTATGATGTTTTAGCCTGTGATACACAGATCGAAAACAAATTCTGTTGTTTTTCTTACATAAACATGCCCCCACCACACTGCTTCACTCTATATGCAAAGGATAACAGCTGTTGATAGAATTGTTTAATGATAATTCTATGTACTAAAGCTTCTACCAGGGAAAAGTCACATTTGTCTATCATACTATAGTATAATGCAATTATCTAGTTCAGTAATTTTACCCAACTGGGGATAGATCAACCTCAATCAGATGTGGTAGGGGAACATTGGAAGAAGTCTTTATTTAGATATCTCTTTATGTTCCAAAATATAAGGCTAAGCCCCCCACCCCCCCAAAAAAATTTTTTTTTTACTCCTTAGGGCAGGAATGTGAAAAAGATATATAAAAGAAAAAAGCAATGCCTATACCTATTAAAAATAAGTGAAGAATGATAAGGTAATCCACACTTTAAACGTGATCATCAAAAGTGCCAACTTTATTTAAAACACCCTTTACAACATAAAAAAAATATTAATGCCTAATTTCTTTGACTGTTAAGACACTGAGGCTACCAAACAGCGCAGCTCTCCCTTCTGTAGAGAATTAATGTTATATCGGATCAGTTGATTTACTATGCAAGCATTGTGTAAGATTAAATGCCTCTAAATTCCCTTTTTTTAATCGGTTAGTTTAGGTGGCTTTTAGGATTCCATGTTTAATTGAGAAACGTTTTTACTTTTTAAATCCTCTATTCTATTTGTCAGGAGGTTTCACACCTTTTTAGATGTCTCATATATTTCTCATAGTTCTAGCTGATTATCTTTCTGCATATTCTCCCCCTGTGGAAATGTCTATGTACCTGCTCTTACACGTAATGTGTGCCTAAATGAAGTTAACTTGTTGGCAAAGCAATAGGCAATTGAAAAACGTTGTTTATATTAAAATGTTCAAGCCAAATTTGTAATTAGGCTTTTACGGTTTTACTTTTTAGACACTGTAACAGTGTATGTACATATTCAATCAATTGATTAATCAGCAAGATTTTTTTTTTTAATTTTTGTTCACTTTTTATTCTTATGAGATGTACAATTCCTTTTCTTTCTTCCTTTTTTTCGTTAAAAAAAAAATATATATATCTCAGTTCAAAGATAAAGTGCCTTCACTCCAATTTTAGAGAACTTACATGAATTTAAATCTTAGGTTTTGTTCGCCAAAAATCCTTAAGTACAGTACACGTTAGTTCTGACTCCTTTTTGTTTTTTCTTGCCTTTTTACTTTTAACTCATCCTGGGTTTCCTCTTTCTTCTCCTCCTACTTTCTATATGTACTCTTAGTTTAAAAAGAGTATATACATGTCTTTACATATATGCAATTTTGTTAAACATTCTTTTTCTTTTTTTTTTTTTGCTATATTTTTTTCTTTTGAAAATTTATTATGCATATATATTAGTCAAAGGAAGGGGGCGTGGTAGCCCTGGGGTAGAACACCGGCTTCGGACATTTTTCACCTTAGTCAAAGAAAATTTTAAGACAATCTTTTAATTGATCTAGAAAATTGGTCCAGGTACCTCAGGTAAGTTTTATATCACCATTTTCAAGATTGTATTTCATTTTGACCTTTTTACATAATTTACGCTATAATCAGTGTAGTGTTTGTCGAATGTGTTTTAGTCAAATAAATACATTTTTAATACAAATTACAAGGTACTCTTCCATTTTGTTTATTTCCTATTTAGTCATTTAATGCGTAATTTTGAAAAACGTACATCATCCAATTGCATAAAGCTCAAGATTATTGCTCTCTTAATATCTTGGGTAACCATCTATAGAGCTATAATTTTAATTTTAATGTGCGAAAAGTAAAAAAGGACGCTTTAGCTTTTATAGCATGTTTGTAAATGGATAAGTAAATATGTAAGTGTATTGTTCAAGACTTAAGAGCACACAAATTCTAATCAAGGGGTCGCAAGTCGAACTAATAAGGCCATCATCTTGTTCACTACTACCGTTTCAGTGACAGTAAAATATTATTAGCAAAGGCAGGGGACTTGGTATTCATGCTTTTCTTCCTTAAGCAAACCACAGAAATGTCTTAAATTGTTATTATACAGTACTACATGGTAGTGGATTGGAAGAGACCCAGGGTAAATCTCTTTGAAAGTAATCAGGCATACCCTGAAGCTAATAAATCTTTGAAAGTCATAAGGATCGTGGCTTACAGAGAAGCCTGTTGTTTCCTTTAAAACTTGAAAATCTAAATATTCATACGTTAATACATATTGTTACTGTCATCAGGATGATAGCTGAGAAGGTGATTTTCTTTGAGAGAAATATGGGCCATATTTTTTCGCTTTTAAATAACCGTGCTGTAATTTAAATGGTGGGTTTTGAATAGAAACCTGTAATTCCTTTTGGAAGTTTCATTGGCCTTGTTATGCCACTATCAAACATCCTAGCAGGTTAGTAAAAAAAAAAAAGAAACGCCTATGGCTTGTTTGTTTTTTTACTTTGAAATTTCAAATGGTCGTCCTATATCGTATTATCTTATAACTGGTACACATTACATGTTTAATCAAAGAATAAATTGGGAAGGGGAGCTTGATTCATTTGACAGGCTTTGCTCTACATAAAAGTCACTCGAATCAGATGTCCCTTATGCCCATGAGTTTAAAGTCTTGCCATTTTTTGTTAAATGGATCCAAGGAAATGAAACCAAGAACATGGCCAAAGCACATAAAACACCAAAGCTTCTCTCCGCTCAGCAATCAATGGAAATTAAGTTGGACAGAGAAGTTATATGTTATAATTTGGAAACCAGTATCAACACCATTTCCTGAAGTCGTCGTCAAGAAAATGGAGGTGTTCTTAAGCTTTTTATGAGCTGGCTATACCCTCTAAATGTTAGTCTACTGTGTACGTGTTATATTAAAATATTTAATAGATTTAATAAGTTTCATCTCATCCGAATTAATTCAAATTGATAGTAGGTACTTTTCGAGGAAGGGGACAAGCTGACTCAGGTGTAAGAGCTTTGATATCCAAATCAGGAAGTTTACGGTTCGAATCCCACGAATGGTCAATCATTTATTTCTATTTGCGTCCCCTATTGGTACTTGTATTGGCCAGTGTACTGTGGCCGAGTGAGCCAGGAGTTATGGTATCCCCACCCTAATCCTTGTGTGGCATCGCGTAAAATTCGTACGTTACTTTTGGTATAGGTCCTCAATATAGCCTTGCTGCTGACTCTTGCCGTTTAGAAAACAATTCAAGTCAACTTAACTTGACGAGGAAGATGATTAAGGTTAGATCCTTAAACAAATGTTTTGGAACTTTTAGGGTGAAAGTTCCGGGTGTTCATAATTCAATAAACACAATAACATCTAAATCAGTATCAAAGGGCAAAGTATGGACGTTTATTAACATATGTTTATAAATCTGTAAAGAATACGTTGAATGTGTATCTCTCACTATAATTCTCTCTCTTGGACACATACACTTTCACTATATCTCTTTCTCTCTGACTCTCTATCTAACACACGCACTTTCTCGCTGTCTCCTTTTCTCTCTAATCTCTCTTCTTCTCTCTCTCTCTCACTCTCTCTCTCTCTCTCTCTCTCTATCTCTCTCTCTTTGTCTCTCAGTTCGCAGAAAGCGAAGCTGTCTCCCACTTTAGTTTCCTGGGCCTTTAGAAAAATGCTATACGGCGACTGGACCTCAGAACAGGGTATCCAGTACTATATCGATTACAGGACTGATACTGACCCAACCACTAAGGGAAATTCGGCCGCTAGAGTGAAGGCTCGGACCCCAGACCTCGTGTGTCGGAAGCTGACGCTTTAACCACAGACCTAACCCACTCGATCTCTCTCTGTCTCTGTCATTCTCTACCTATCTGCCTCTCTCTTTCTCTATGTCTCTGTCTCTCTCTACCCCTATGTCTCTGTATCTCTCTCTCTCTCTTTCTCTATCTATCTATCTATCTATCTATCTATCTATCTATCTATCTATCTATCTATCTATCTATCTATCTATCTATCTTTCTATCCATTTTTCTATCTATCTATCTCTCTATCCCTGTCTCTTTCTCTTATTTCTCTAATCTAATTCCTCGCTATATCTGTTGCACACTTCAAAACAACGGAATAAGAAAGGTCCAGCACAATAAGAACTACTGCATTGTACAAAATTATACTCGAAAGAAAAACGAGTGCAACCTCAATCAATTATTTTCAAATTAACAGCCTAGAAATCTTTAAAAACTTAACTGTGGATAGAAAAAATACGCAGCAATTATTTTATTCGCTGCTCATCATAATTTAAATAATGCATTTTAAACGTCACTTTACCATCGTAGTTTAACTCAAAGAATGACCAAAATAACACTGGCCCACATTAAGAATCTTTCAATACTTGAATATTTTACCGCTTCTCTAACGACAAAAATATGCAAGGCCACCCTGATAATTTTAACTTTAAAATCAACTACATTTAAAAATTAACAGACAAATTGAAACATTTACTCAAATTTACTAAAAAGACTACTGGTCTTCAGAAATACCATTATGTTAGCGTTCAAGTAACAGCTCATCAATGATATTCCATTTTCTAAACTGCAGAGTTGTATGCCATGGATCGGAGCTCTGATGGGTTTTCATGGTTGCCTTGGTATTTATCTGATCGTTTGGACACAACAGGCGATTGGGGTCCTTTCGAGACTTTGGATCCTTTGGATTCTTTTGATGCTTTGCTTCCTGGAGATCCTTTGGACAACTTTCGACCACCGGACTTTGAATTATCTTCAATCTCGTGATTAAACAGGGTCTCCAGTTTAGGGCGGCTGCCTTTCTTAATGTGGTTAACGATGGAGGCACTAGGATTTTGTTTCACTGGGGGTTTGGGTTTTGCTAAAATTAGAAAAAAAATGGTGTGGCGTCTGAAAGACTAATAACATATATAAAAAGACAGATGGTTCATCATCAATACATGTATTTAAATCAGGTTTAGTGTTTTACATGCTTTTGTTGTTTACTACTACTACTACTACTACTACTACTACTACTACTACTACTACTACTACTACTACTCATGCAACTTTTACTGCTTTAGTGGGGTTTTTTTTACCAATGTTGTAATACCTCGTGCTTTCCATAATATGATAAATATGCAGGCCACCACCGAGACCACAAATGGTGCAATTATTATCACGTGATCCAATATGAAACTTTGCAAAGAAAAGGAACTTCCTGAAATAGAAAGTCAATGAATTATTATAATGTTCTTGTAGTATTGTCGATCACTCTTATGATTACATCAGTAGAGCCTTTAAAAAAATTTCCGGGTTTAATTTATTAGGAGTCGTTAGTTCAATGTCGCGGCAAGCTTACAGCTCGTCCTATGCGAATAATTATTAAGCATATCATCGATTTAGCTACTTGGTATGTGTTACCGAATGATAACATCATGATTATTTCCCTGAAATCCAGTCAACACTGTTCGTGTTTTGAGTGCGAACTTTCAATTTGCATAAATTATCTTCTTTTGAACCTATCTGGATGAAGTAAAAACGAACAACAAACCTTGACCAAGTCTGAGCCTTTCTAACATTTATAGCGGTACATGTACCTAGCACCACTACGTGTATTACATAGTTTCACTTACAGTGACCTACTCTCAAATGGAAAATATTGATGGATGGTTTTAGGTTGTGTTTTAACTGTGTGAAAAATATACTCGAATGGTAATGAGAGTAGACAACACTGTGTTAGAAAAATATATACGTGAATGATAAGGGAAGGATTAAGACACGTTGAAAGCTACCACAATGTTGTACCCACGACCATAGGAACAGTAGTCTTCGAAATATCAACATAACTGATAACATATCGCTGACAAAAGAAATATCTGAAGACCGCACTTTTACGAGACATGCTAAATCAACCAGACAGTTTTAAACTTCTTAGCCAAGCATTATTTCCGATATACCTCAGATTTGAATCAACTGAGATATCTATATCATATCAGGGATGACACCATTCCGAGAAGTTCAGGATTTCGGGGAATATAATTTGGGTCCGAATCCTCTGTTGAATAACAGAATAAGCTATGAAAATGAAATGTTTTAAATCTAGTAGACTGTAACTAAGCATTTAAATTGTAATGATTTATCGATCTACTGATTTAATGTACGCGTTATCGAAATTTACTGGTACATGACACTCGCCGGGTTATGAAGAAAAAGGCGACTTAGGAATAATACAATACAATGCAGGAAAACTAAAACTATACCAATGCGGTACTGTGTGGAATATAATTATAATGTTTTGAACAATTGGAAATATTAATGGTAATATGGTATTATTAAAGCAATTTGTTCAATTTGTAATAAGTAGGAACCTGTAAAGTTTATAACTTAATTCTATATACAATGCACGCACCTACCGCCACAAATTGAAACGTAGCCAGTTTATCCTTACAAAGACTCATCACCTCAATAGAACAATGGTTACCCCATTCCTTAAATACTCTAAATCTATAGCAATTTGGAATACACAAATGTAATGAGATAAGATACTATACTATACAATTCAATACATTGTTGAAATGTTTATCAAAAAGTTGAAACACAAATATTATATCCTGCAAACGAGACGATTTCTTTCTACGCTCTGTACAGCGTATGATAATAATAATAATAATAATAATACACTGTTGAAAAAAATAGTCTAGATGTAACCAAAGATATCGACCATCCACTAAACCAGGAGTTTATGTTTTCCACACGCATCGGTCGCATGATTCAACCTAAAGCTAGAACCGGCCGCTACAATAACTCATTTGTACCATCAGGCTCACGGCAAATGAGGAGCTCATTATGAAACAATTGTGTTAATGCTAGCTTGTAGCTGTGTGCGTGTGTGTGTGTGTGTGTGTGTGTAAGTATAGTGGGGGGAAAGAGTGAATGGCGGTAAAAGAAAAAAGTTCACGTCTTCGTATATGCTTACATTCTTTTTGGTTAAACGTAATATTTGTTTCTACAGTATGCACTAAAGAACCATCACTCATATTAATGTAATGTAAAATGTTTCTCCAAAAATGTGTATCGATTTTAGTTTTCCTAAAAAATAGTATCGTTTTCAATTTTTTTTTGTAACCATGTTTATTTTTATTATCATTATTATGTGTGAAATACTTGTAACATGTCCAAATCGATTTTCCCGCAAAGGGACAAATAAA
>RQTK01000473.1:159763-191135 GCA_003991915.1 Elysia chlorotica
ATAATAATAATAATAACAATAATAATAATAATAATAATAATAATAATAATAAATAAAAATTATCTTATCTTATTTTATCTTATCTTGAGACCGTACTTTTCTGAGGCATGCGAAATCAATCCTACAGTTTCAAACTTCGTATATACCTCAAATTTTAGTCAACTAAGATGTCTAGATCAGCGATGCCACCATTCCGAAAAGTTCATGAATTCGGGGAATATAATTTGGGTCCGAATCCTCTGTTGAATATCATAATAAGCTATGAAAATGCAATGTTTTTAATTTAATAGACTGTAGCTAAGTATTTAAATTGTAATGATTTATAGATTTACTTATTTACTTTATGCGTTATCGAAATTTACTGGTACACGACACTCGTAGGATTATGCAGAAAAAACAACCCATAGACGACTTAGGAATAACACAATGCAATGCAGGAAAACTAAATCTATATCAATGCGCTCACTGTGTTGAATATAATTATAATGGAAATATTAATGGTAATATGGTATTTCTAAAACGATTGGTTCAATTTGCAATAAGTAGAAACCTGTAAAATTTACAAATTAGTTCTATATACAATGCGCGTATCTGCTGTGCAATTTTGACCGTAGTCAGCTTATCCTTGCACCGACTCATCACCACAATAGGACAATGGTTAATCCATTTCTAAAATACTCTAAATCTTTAGTAATTTGGAATACACGATTGTAATAAGATAAGACATTGTACTACTGAGGTGCCATAATCGGCTTTCCTACACGTTTTTACTTTTTGAAGAAATTTCAAATTCCTTTAACTTTGTGCAAAATTTGTCGCCAGTAGCGCAGATCGAATTGTTGTCGGATATATAAGACACACATGCCAAAGTCTTCCCAACCAATTTTTCGCTGAACGGCAGTGAAAGTTTCGTCTCGACGAATCTGTTGCACTTCCCGTTCCAGTCGAGCTTGTGTTCTGTAGACGAGTAAAGTTAATCACATGATATCTCTTCATCATTAAAGAATAAAAATGATCAAACAGTTGCAAAGTCATACTCACCACTACTTGTACACAGAAAGAAATAGATTTGGCAGTAAGAAACATGCATGGCTCGCCTTTATTCCCTAAACGGCAAAGACACGAACACATAAAATAATTAATCTCAATTTGGGCAAATGCCTTTAAAATATTTTTTTAAAATTTATGAAACCACTGTTCTTACACAACTTTGTACTTAAGTGGGTAAATCACACTCATTTGATACTCCTGAAAAACCTTATGTTACACCTTGTTCAAGTATAAACTACTTAGATAGAAATATTTTGTATTTGTACCAAGTTAAAAGAATACGAGATGGCTAATAGACTAATCACTAATACAAAAAGCGCAACAGTCGAAGATGAATTTGTTATCTTAGGTTCCTCAGGTTTTCTGATGATTCGAGAAGGGATACGAATACAATATAAAAGCTGAAGTTTGAGGCTAGAACCTTCTGCTCGCAGGTCCTGGGGATTACCAACTGAGCTGTAAGACTTCACCGACACTTCGGAGATGTTCATGTATTCTTGTGTCACTCGCCTCCACCCAACCAGTTCCCAGCTTACACCATCACACCTACCCCGACACTAACCAATCAGTTCCCAGCTTACACCATCACACCTACCCCCACACTAACCAACCAGTTCCCAGCTCACAACACCACACTTACCCCCACAATAATCAACAAGTTCTTCACCTGCCACTCGCCCTTTACCCAACCCTAACTCACTAAATTTTAGTTGCCAACTCACAATATCACTTGCCCCTACCCCGACCCTGACCAACCAGTTTTGAGATTTAAAAAAATCACCCAGCTTTACCTTCGGTATAGTTTACTACCAAAGTCGCGCTCTCAAAAATGTGAAGCTCGGTGTTTGGACCATCTCCTGCCCCAAGTATGTAAAACATCATTGCACCCTGAAAATACAAAAGCAAAAAACATTTACCTACGGAAAGGAATATTGAACTTGACTAACAGCTCGGTCCGTAAAAGAGAGCAAATGGGAACATAACTATAAGACGGATAACATTCTATATCTTGGCTTCATTTTTTCTGTATAATATTATTATCATATTCTCAGTTATATTGTAGATCATTCTAAGAATTTAACTATTCTACTATGGCAACGCGTTAGAGACTCTTCCTGAAGGAAAACCAATTCTGTTAGTAACATTGTTACCGTATTACTAACATATTTGGTTGTTTAACCCCCCCCCTTTTTTTTTTTCTCACTCTCTCTCACTCTCACACACACACCCACACAGAAGGAAAAAAAATGCAAAAACACATAATTTATGGCGTATTTGTCACCACGAATATCAATGCCCTTATTCTCCCCCATAAAAATTATGGTAGTAATTTCAGCACTTACATGAACGCCTAGTAAAGAGCGACAAGTCACTTTGATTGTTATGCCTACGGCTGAGGTCACCGTTTCAGATATGATCTCCGGTTTTTCCGGTTTGCTCTCTAGAAAAGATAGCGGGCAATAACTAAAAGTCTATATGATAGAATTGCTTGGGCAACACCGTAATATTATCTGAGATATTACAGGAATTATGTTTATCATCAAGCGCTTTTCTTAAATACTTGTATTTTGTGTGTGTGTGAATGTGTGTGTGTGTGTAATTTTTTTACGATTTGTGGGATATACCGCTCAATGGTAGAGTTAAGGACTTCTAATTCGGGAAGTCATTTGTTCAAGTCCTGATCGAATTGCTTGGATCATTATTGGTTGCGTCTGTGCCACTGTTACATCACCAATTAAGAACGAAGTCCTGATAACCCTGCTGTATGGCAGCATGTACATATGTCAGACTTTAATCTTGTGAACCTTCCGCAATATTGCCTAGTTGCTCACTTAAGACAATGAAAAACCAACTGCCAGCGAAGCTAGAATTTCGTAATGTTCGATTCTTAATATTTTAGTCGCAAACGATGTTCTTTTTATTATATTGCACAAATGCATGTACCCATAACCTCCAACCTTCATCAAACGAATCTAGTTTTTCACAATATCTGCAATCCTGCCGGTAAAAAATAAATAAAAATGAAAGTGGCATCCCACTCGTAACACTATAAAACCGTATGTGTACAGGCTCTGCCTCCGTTCTTATTAGATCACCAAACACTAGCGCTAGAAATAGGTAGTGCGAAAAAGTACGAAAATTTAAATGGTTAAAGAATCAACAGATTTATTTCTACACTGAACGTGGAAATGAGAGCATGTTCATTCAAAACAAAAGAACACTATGGTGATATTCGAAACGTTTCTTATTGTTGCACAAAATTAATCTCCACGTTTCTTCCAACAAAGCGTCCCAGGACGGTAGCGTACAACTCGTCGTAAGAATATACGCGATAAAGAAGGCCTACAACGACTCTTAAGGTAACGCGGCGTTGTATATACGATCGTAAGTTTTTCAAAATCACATTGTCTACGACAGAAAAAATACAGTTTGTTAAATATATTGAATCATAGCATGCCAATTTTTTCTGTAATGTTCTACTGGTTGTCGGTGTCAGTAGGATGGGTCCGACTGAGAAAGGACATTCTGATAATCGCCACTTTGTCTCTCTACGGTAGTTTGTTTCATTGGTTGTTTTGTAGCTAAACGTCAAACATCAGTACTATCAGTGCTATATTGATGACGGGACCTAGGACCGACGTCTTACAATGTTAGGTTCTGCCACAGGGCAGATACCGACCCAACCAGTAGAGACAAAATTGGACATATACATTTTTGACCGCTCGTGGGTTTCTAACCGCAGACCTCCCGATAGTAGACCGTCGGTCAACCACTTCGTCGTCAATCATATTATAATTGAGCTAACCCAAAAATAATATGGTAAAGGACTTTTAGCTGGGTACAGACATTTCTACAAAAATGCACTATGCATTAGATCTAATTAAGTGTTACAGATTTTCGTGGGCATAATCTTTAGGTTATGCAAACACACTCTATTTTTCTCATTTCAGCATTTTTAGCCTAAAATTTTTAACCATCAGAAATGTAAACGCACTAATAAGACGAACGCCTGAAAAGGCGAATATCCTGACAGAAACGAATTTGACATGCGCAATACATTTTGACTCTTTTTAATTTTAGGAGTGCACACTGCACCGTTTCGTTACAATAGTTGGTTAATTGTAAAATCATAAGATAAAATGAAGCTTTTATATTTACAACAATGTCCTTTAAGCGTTGTTCACAGCTAGGTATTTTTTTAAACAAAATTTTAAATTTCTGAAGGTATAGATTCTGAAGAAAAATAATTTTGAGTTTTAGCACATTTCAAATTCATCTGTAATCCTTCAACTTTGCTCATACCGCATAGCCCACGAATTTCGTGGGTTTTTTTTTGTTTTTTTTTTAAATTCATGGCACACTCAACTAGAACATTGCTCTAGTTACTGATTTTGAATACTCGAAAACAAGTCAACTAACTAGGCAACAAACCATAGTCCTCCTCGCAGACACCATTTGTCGAGTCGTCACATTCTTGTAATTCCCACATTTGGTCGAAATGGTCCCAGTAAACGCAGTCTGCTGATTCGTTTAAACTTAGCCGTCCCCAATCAACCTGGAAAAAAACAACAAAGAAACATGTTCAAAGCAAAGCGGCTTCTTTATAATATGGATCTATTCCAGTAAAGTTTTTTAAAACGCCTCACCCCACCTCCCATCATCATCATTCTTCTTCTTCATTTTCTTCTTCATTTTCTTCTTCATTTTCTTCTTCATTTTCTTCTTCATTTTCTTCTTCATTTTCTTCTTCATTTTCTTCTTCATTTTCTTCTTCATTTTCTTCTTCATTTTCTTCTTCATTTTCTTCTTCATTTTCTTCTTCATTTTCTTCTTCATTTTCTTCTTCATTTTCTTCTTCATTTTCTTCTTCATTTTCTTCTTCATTTTCTTCTTCATTTTCTTCTTCATTTTCTTCTTCATTTTCTTCTTCATTTTCTTCTTCATTTTCTTCTTCATTTTCTTCTTCATTTTCTTCTTCATTTTCTTCTTCATTTTCTTCTTCATTTTCTTCTTCATTTTCTTCTTCATTTTCTTCTTCATTTTCTTCTTCATTTTCTTCTTCATTTTCTTCTTCATTTTCTTCTTCATTTTCTTCTTCATTTTCTTCTTCATTTTCTTCTTCATTTTCTTCTTCATTTTCTTCTTCATTTTCTTCTTCATTTTCTTCTTCATTTTCTTCTTCATTTTCTTCTTCATTTTCTTCTTCATTTTCTTCTTCATTTTCTTCTTCATTTTCTTCTTCATTTTCTTCTTCATTTTCTTCTTCATTTTCTTCTTCATTTTCTTCTTCATTTTCTTCTTCATTTTCTTCTTCATTTTCTTCTTCATTTTCTTCTTCATTTTCTTCTTCATTTTCTTCTTCATTTTCTTCTTCATTTTCTTCTTCATTTTCTTCTTCATTTTCTTCTTCATTTTCTTCTTCATTTTCTTCTTCATTTTCTTTAAACGTGGTACATCCTTGGTCTACCACCTGAAAGGTCCCTTGTTCGGAACCCACGATTGGTCAAAATGTATTTGTCCGATTCCGTTTCCAACAAGTTTGGTCAGTGTGAGTATAATGTGATCGGGTGAGACAGTAGACCTGGTAGCCCTGCATTGTTTCGGTTTGGTTGCACGAAAAATTGGATTTAAACCGCCCACATCAGAGCCTATCCAATACTGACTTTGCACGCTAACCAAAGAATTGAAAACTTACGAGTCAAACTGGTTCTCCAGACTCCGTAGAAAGCTCTATAGTTAATATAGGGAACGTAAATAGTTTTTACGATTATTTCTTCAATGGCACACTCATTGGATACAAGTAATGAGGAAATGTATCCGAAGTTCAAACAAGAGCACAACACTTGAGAGTACAATTACATGTATTTAAAATGCTTTGGACCCTCGCAGATACATGTTTGTGTGCAAGTGAAATAGCTAGTATATAAAGTATATGGAAAAAAATAGCATAAATAAGTACGAAATGTCCCTCGCTGGTCTAACTATGCGTTGTTTTGTAAAGTCAGTTTCAGTCTAGAAAACAGACCCGACTCTGTGGTGTTTTACAGGACCGTTTACCACGTACCCCATGAGTCCAATTCGTCCCGTCACTGACCCATGTAAAACTATTGTACTCTGTTCTTCTCAGACCGATCCAAGGGTATTTGACAGTACACTGCACTTTCTGAGGGCCACACTCGTAAGGATCTGAGGGAATGAGCAACCAACGGGAATTCCGTGCTTATTTTAGGTTTCATTATAACTTTGCATTTAATAAGATGGGCAAAACTCTTAAAAAAAGAAATATGGGATCAGAAAATAAAAGTAAATAAAGAGGTTCTCGAAACATATGTTTGGTAAGCATTTTTGAATGATTGTGACAGTTTGACACTAGCAATTAATGTTAGAAAAAGACTTGAGGCAACACACAAAAATGTGGTTCTTTAGAAGAATACTAAACATATCATCGAAGGATACGACTAAAAGATCAAACGAAAATGCGCTAAATGAGGCTAGAATATATAGATCTTGCGTAAAAACTGTCTTTTAGAAAACGGCAAAATTAATGGAATTTGTAGGACGTATAAATCGACGCAAAGTATAGATCAATCAGCCTTGAATGAAAAAATAGATGGTAAAAGAAGTAGATGTAGACACAGAATATCCCACTTAGATAGTCTAAACAGATGGGAAACCAATAAAATCAGAAATAATTAAAATTTTTTAAAGTTGTCTGCACAAAGATATAAGTGGCGTGTCATGATCCCCTATGTATGCTTCAGACTCGGTACTTAATGAATGAAAGAAGGAATGAACAACATTGCTAAGCCCTATCATAGTATACAGTCTTTCTTGTGGAAGTTGAAAAGGTTTAACTGAAATATGTTTTTTCTCTCCGACGATTCAACAGTTTTCCAGCTGAGTTGATTCATTATCCTAGAAACGAAAGACATTGTTATTTCACGAAATGTGGGTTTACATTTATTTTACCTCTTAATCCTACAGTAGCATTCAGTTAAAAGGCAAATTGTTTTAGTGAAACAAATGTCTTGCGTTGAAAATAAAACGTAAAAAACACACATAGCGATAATGTATAGTACCCACAATTTATGCTACCGCACCTACTGTTCCAAAAATAACAATTCTCTACGAAAAAGATGTCTCGTGGATTGCAAAGGTTTTAGTTTTAGCACACAATCGTAAGTTTATAACTGCCCAATAGTTATTGGCAATGAAGTCCAATATTATGTAGCAAAATGTGTACCTAAATAATGCAAAACATCTACATTACTATAAGTAAGGCTATTCTCTTTATGAGTCACCTATAAAAAAAGAAAAAAAAAGAAGTATACTTAACTTTTAGTCTTGAATACAGTACTCAAGCATACTATGATTCAAATCTAATAATTGGATAGAATAACATAATAATAATAATGAGGGGTTATTGTCTGTTTTTCCTCCTTAGGTCCATGAGTGGTAAGGAAAAGTACCAAACCTGTGGTATCCTGCTAATCACCAGACTGAAGTATTTTTAGGTTGTGCACGAGTCACTTGTTGAGTAAGAACAGCCAAGGAAGCCGAAGCTACTGTACAACACAAGGATAGCTCTCTTCTGAGGCTGAAGAAGACGTAGCCGTAGATTTAGATTTAGATGTAAAGAGCATCACGATGGAAGAAGTGAAAGACGGGATACTGAGTTTATAGAGTGGAAAGACACCTGGCAATCGCTCAAATGCGTTTTTATCGAAGGTATAGCTAAAACGAGAAAGTCTTGCCGAGTAGCTGGGAGTAAGGGCAGTATTTTCCTGGCTAAAAAGGACTATTATGAATTTGATTAAAAAGGAGGCTTAGGGAAGCTATGGTAACTGTACCTTTAAAACATTACCTTTTTTTTGTAGAAAAAAAATTATTCCTCAAATGTGCCTCAAGTCCCGAAGGTGCCATTATTCCTCAAATGTGCCTCAAATCCACCTTCACTGTAATAAAGAGTTTTGGTTCGAGGCTTTTTAGTTATATCTAGAATGGTAAAGTAAAGAGGCTGAAATTTGTGCCTTTCAGTCTGGTTTTGCTCATCCTTAAGTTTTGCACCAAACATGTCTCAAAGACATTATTATGTTTGTCTAGTGAGCTAGCATTGTTATGTCAAATAATTCCAAATACAGGCCTATTAAGGGTTTTCCCCATTAACTTTCTGTAATCTATGTGAATGTCATAAATATGGATCCTATTTTTTGGATCTGATTTAGGTACCCTGATTGACGATATAAACTGGCGGTTGTTCAGATATTTATGGAGAACACAGTATTTTTTTTAATGTTCTTAATGGTTGGGTTTCAATACACTGAAAGTGAACAACATACACACACAAACAAACAAACACACACACACACATCATTAGCTACACACATACACAATCACACACACACACATAATTTATAGCAAAGTTTCTGCATACAGTTTAGACGGTCGTTTTGTTTATCGTTCTCTATTTTGACCAAATGTCCTCCCCAATCCCGGCAGATCGCTTCAGTTTCATCAAAGGAATGGTGACTTTCCGTATTCGCCAGGCATTTTTTGAAAGCCGGTATCCAAACATATGGGTATTTAGAGCAATTTCCATGTCTTAATTCTGAAATCAAACAAATAGCAACTATAATAATATTAGAATTATACACCAATAAGAAACAGTTACCGTTATTAGCCATTTCTCAAGAGATACAAAAATAGTCCTATAAATAGTCGTAACTTAGAAAACTAGTAAGATGAAAGTAAGCACTTATTATATATAGCGTTAATGTTAAGCTGGGCGTAAAAGGTACATGTCTTTCCAAGCAATATTTTTCCACATTATGTAAACCAAAACTACGAATAAATTGTAACAAGTTTGCCAACAGAAGGAGGAATACATGAAAGATTTCTATTACATGCACGAGTCAATGTTTGAACTGTTCATGCGATACTACTAACTGGGTAAGTATATTTTTTACACTAGCTGGTTTCCCATTAAAGGAAAGGAGTACATAATTACTTGTGAAAGTAATATATTTGGCACCCAGAACGTTCTAACTATTTACGTATCTCTTTTTGAAATAAAAACAACAACAACAACAACATATAACACCCAACTCTTATACGTGATCTGCTGTTCGTTATAACCCATAACAGAGATCTAATTGTCACCTAAAAGGAAATTATAAACTATAGTATCAACTGTGATTGCCATAAAATTAAATGTTAAAGAACTTCTTTGCGGGAAACATTTCATTGATAGACACTACATGACATGATCTCATTGTTCAACAACCAATACAGCAGCACAATAGCATGCGGTGTGGACCATTTTAGTCCTGCTGCTTTTCCATGTCGTAGTTTTACAGTCATGTGTATTCCTGTTCCTTGTTTGTATTACAGTTATACACTTCTTATATGTAGAGGCAATGTGTTTACAAACTGAAGCCGTCCATTGCAATGATTTGTGTGTTTAAATTATTGCGATGTTCCTATCATTATCTACAGACTCATCACACTGTTGGATAAAGTGTTCCCTCCACTTCCAGTGAACAATTCTGGACACATTTGAATGTGTATGAGGGGTTAGTCTGAGCCAGGAGGATTGCTAACGGGTTTCGTAATTGTTGATGAGACTGACTTATTGCTGACTCTTAAAAAGAAGTTAGTGTGTGCATGTGGTAGTCCTCCGCGAGATTTTAGGGATGCAGGCTTGTCTGTAGGTTTGTGTTTTCACTTTAAAAAGATTTTTTGAGAGGTTCAAATGGCGCGTTTCTTTAATTTTTTAGAAGTCTGAATTTTGTATAAGCGCTAATGCCAAGATTTCTTTTTTTTTCTCTTTCAGTATCACTGCTGAAGTTGAATAATATTATGAGGTTTGGTTTACAGCACTTAGATATTTTTGTAATTTACATATACAATAGCAATATTGGCCTTGGTACTTGGGGCATTCGCAGCTTCCTGAAGGAGGCCGTTCAATTCTCGCACTGTTTTGGGAAGAATGATTGTAATCGAACTTCTTTCTTGCAGGGAATTCTTTTTAAATGTCTGTTTCCTGGAGGAAGTCGTTCCATTCTCGCACTGTTTTTGGGAAGAATGATTGTAATCGAAATTCTTTCTTGCAGGAGATTATTTTTAATTGTCTGTTTCTTGGAGGAAGTCGTTCCATTCTCGCACTGTTTTTGGGAAGAGCAGTTGTAATCGAAGTTCTTTCTTGCAGGAGATTCTTTTTAATTGTCTGTTTGAAACTTGACTGCGTTTGGTAGTGGTACGCGTCACAGCTTGCTGTAGTTCATTGTACTTTACACTGACAGTTCCGTTAATGATTTTAAAGAGGGTCTCCATGCTTTATAATTTTGAACATGTCACACTACTGATGTTTCTATGTCGGTTTGTAAAACGTCTGATTCAACTTTTTATGTGTAAATTGGTTTTGCTCTGAAGGCGTGACAAAGTTATACTTTTTTAACCCATACAAACGCCCACGCTAACTACCTTTCCACGACTTCCACAAAATGGTTTGTTTTGCCAACATTGGCCAAACATCGCTCGCCATTATGATCATTAATATTATTCTCATTTTTACTTTCAAGACCTATTTTTGTTGCACACTAAAACAAAATGAAACTAGATTTAGAATCAAGATCTAGTTAGTGAGATAAAATGTTTTTTAAAGTGCGCAACGTTTGCCGTGCATGCTATTTTGTTAGTGGTCTACTAATCTAATTATAGTGAGGCTAAGCCCAATGGTAAAGGCTTTTTAGTGGGGGACAGAAAATGATACAAAAATGGGAGATGCATTATTCAATGGTCATAAATTTACATGGGCACAATCTATAAGTCATGCAAACACTTTATTTTTCTCATTTAAGTATATTGAGTCGAAAACTGAGAAATTGAAAAAAAGTTTATAGTTTAATTGGCAAGTTAGATTCTTGCTTTGAAATTGCAACAAACGGTTTAAAACTAACCAACCCTGGAAGTAACGGAACCTGCTAATAATATTCAATATGTTGATTTTTAGCAGTAAATACCGAAGAAGACAATCTAAGACGGAAGTCTTTTAATGTCTTAAGTTTAGTAGGCTGGGTAACTTAAGTTTTCTAGGCGCTACCACAACTATAAAATTATAATCTTTTGTTTTCTTAAACCCATTCAATAACAACACTATCAAACATATTTTTTTCATTCACAAAAATTCACGTGCGGGGCTCTGCCCGGGTTAAAAAAATATTAAGTTTTAGATGTATCGAGGTAAAAAAAAAACAACGAACCCAAATTAATTCTATCTAGATCTATATCGACGTTTATCGACATGGGGATAACATGAATCTAAAAGCAACTTGAAGTATGGTGTAGTTTACTTTGACTTTAGAGACACAAGTATAATATATTGATTTATATTTCAAAAACATAATGAAACAAAAGGGCTGACACGCAAAGAAAGCAATATTGAAATACTAGTGCCAAAAAGTTCCAAACAAAAAAACTAACCAACCCTGGAAGTAACGGAACCTGCTAATGATATTCAATATGTTGAATTTCAGCAGTAAATACCGAAGAAGAGAATAATAATAAGAAAACTCTTAGCCATCCGAAATCTAAGACAGAAGTCTTTTAATGTCTTAATTTCAGTAGGCTGGGTAACTTAAGTTTTCTAGGCGCTACCACAACTATAAAATTATAATCTATTTTTTTTATTAAATCCATTCAATAACAACACTACCAAACATAATATTTTTTTTTCGTTCAACAGTTCATGCGAGGGGCTCTGCCCGGGTTAAAAATAATATTAAGTTCTAGATCTATAGAGGCTTAAAAAAAAACGAACACAATTTAAATTCAATAAAGATCTACATCGGCTTTTATCATGGGGATAAAATGAATCTAAAAGCAACTTGAAGTATGGTGTAATTTACCTTGACTTTAGAGACACGAGTATAATATATTGATTTATATTTCAAAAACATAATGAAACCAAAGGACTGACACGCAAAGAAAGCAATATTAAAATACTCATGCCAAAAAGTTCCAAACAAAAGACTATAAATTTTGTTAGGAACGAAAATTTTTTTGGTGAAAAATGGCGCCGAATTGTTTCAAACACATTATTTTACACGACCCTGGGTTTCAGACCAGTCTATTTTATATGTCCAATGCTGTTATCAAGACTAGGCTAATCCTTTATGCGTTTCCTATCCCACAATTCCACGAATTTCGTGGGTTCCCAACTAGTAATACACAATAGAAAAAAGAATACTTTAAGTTTATTACTATCTTATAAGTGACAGTAAAAGTGTATGGGTGAATTTAATTTTTTTATTTAGTGGACATAACAAAAACAACTTGTAGAACAAGAAAACAAGCGTGTGTACGCGGAAAGGACACCATTATTTTTTAGGACTATTTTCCTTCCTAATAATATTAAATTATATTCTGTGTGGAAATTAGAAGCCTGATTTTGCTTAAACAAAATTTTCATCAAAGAAACACCAACGCCAACACTTACAACAAAAGCAACAACGACAACAGCAACAACAACAACAACAACAACAACAACAACAAAATAACAGGAACAAAAAAAAAACAAAAAAAAAAAAACAAAAACAAAAAACAAGAATAACAAAAACAACAAAAATCAATACAAACTATTTTACGCTTTAACATCCAATTTATGAACAATAATTTGAAGCATTCCCAATAAAATAACAAACATTTTTAATAGAGATTTCACACGAAAACAACATGTTAATAGTTTAAGCACTAAAAATAACACCTTTTAGTAATAGTAAATGAAAAAAAAAGTCGTAAAAGAACAAAGGTGTGCTACAGATGCACCAGATCAAGATAAAACTCTTGTTGCAAACGTCGAGAAACGAAATACAAAATTATGTGTTAACTTTTTCTCATTACAGGAACAAATCCTTGTAGTAGTGCCAGCACACAACAAAATATTGTACAGTTACTAACTGAAGCAAATAATTTTTCAGATATAGTTATATAAATAAAATAATCGTTTCCAAGCCTTAAAATACTTCCCGTTGTGGTATCAACATGATTTTTTTCTCCAAAATGTCCATTAATGGTTGTTTTACAAAGGCAAAAAATCTGGCATACATGGATTTTTCAGAAAAACGATGTTTTGTGCCAGTTTAAGCTAACCTTAACTTAGATTTAAAAGACATGTAGTAACATTATTGCTTGCATATTAGAATTTAATGTGTGACAATGAGAAACGATTCGCTCTCAATTTTGAGTATCTTTACATTGAAAATGACAGTCGAAAATTTACTACAAGACATAATCCAATTTTAGATAGTTTTACCTTTAAAACGACATGTAGTAACATTATTAGAATCCAATGTGTGACAAACACCGACAACAACAACAGCTCATGATATTCTTCCACAAGTTACTTGATAATAATCAAGTCCATAAATAGTTTTACCTATCCATTTTTTTATACATTAGTGCCATTTGAAATAATTATAGACACGTTTGTGAGTAAACAAATTATTACACGTTAATATACTTAAACACGTAAGGAGAGGTACTTAAACCACATATGAATAAGATTTGATTAACACAGGAATAAGAAGAACTGAATTTGAACAAATTCTAAGGATGTAAAGAGAGAGAAAAACATTCTCTTACGAGTGATGTCACACCATGGTGGAGAGTAACTAAAATCGAAAACTTCAGGAGAAAAAAGGGGATAAACACAGTTTAGACAGACTCGCCTAGGCATGAACAAAGATGCGATAAAATTCAGTTTTCTATGCAGTTCAATTCAACAAATATCTGTGCTTTGGCGAACAGAGGCTTTTTTTTTAATAAGTTTACGTTTTTACATGGGGCCCGTGGATTATAGCCTATGGTGCTGACGTTGAACGTTAAGCAAGAAAAAAAAAGGTGTCAGTCATAGGGCCTATTATAATAGAACGAATCAATTGTTTTCCACGTAAAATGTCACTGTAGCCTACAACTGGTCGAAAGATCTCTTAAACGCTTAATATACTTAAGACGACTTACGCTTAACGGGCATTAAACTTACGACCCTAAAACATGCCAACAAACCTGTTTTGATTACATTGTAATGCGGGAAAACGCGAAGAAGTTATCTCTGAATATTTAGATCTAGATAAGGAAGAATGAGAATTCTGCTATAATGTGGTGCTCAAAAAAGATAATCCACATTTTCCTCCAATCAATAAAAGTCAATGGATGCAAACAGATTTATATCGATATCTTGATCTAAAGCTCTAGATAATTATAATTATCGGTCTAAAACGCGAATTCGAGTCTAGATAGATCTAAATGGAAATAATTAATTCATTGTTATGAAAAATGAATGCTATGTAAAGATGAGAAAGCATATTAGATCTAAAACGTCTTTGAATTATTCTAGAAGGTATTAAATTACCTTCTGTCAACAAAAATATTACTAGCACTCGAAACCCGTTGACTTGTGCAGATTTAGATGTCACCATTCTACCGTCGAAAGGGAGGTCATAAAAATAAATAATCTAGCTGTGCCGTGGAAATAATGAAAAGACGTCTGAGTTCTATTCAACAATACGATACGATTTCTCGAAATTGTAAATGAATGTTTTTCCTAACTTGCAAGTTCTAGACTTCGGCAATATTAATTTGTATTCGTTGATGTATGCTATCTCTATTTCTGTATCATTTCTGTGATATTTTTTTTTTTGTTGCTTTATCTAAGCTCAGCATTATGTAGGCTATATAATAGAGGTGCCCAAGACTTATGTCTGAAAATGTTATGTGATGCCGCACACGAGACGGTCGGGGCGAACTAGACTTCTGTCTCAACTATTAGGGGATACATTTTTGTATGTGTTTTTAGTATGTTTGTCATCCGAGTGTAGATGTGTCGGTGCCTGATCTCTGGCAATAATGTCTGTGTTGTTCTTGGTTGATCACGTAGGCTGTTTCTTTGCCGGATCTAAATTAGAGTTTTGTTTCTCCCATAGCTGTGGATAATAATATTAATAATAATAATAATAATAATAAAAATAATAATAATAATAATAATAATAATATTAATAATAATATTAATAACAACAATAATAACAACAACAATTAAATACTACTTTAAAAATGTCAATGGCCTGTTAAAGGCATGTATACCAATTGTTTATGATATTTAAAACCGTCAAACAATAGATTACAAAGAGCAATCAACAAGAAAACAAAACACAAATTTACAAATATGTAATTTGAGCGTTTTTTCACAACTTGAAAGAGTTGGTTTACCACTTCGTGAAAATATTTTTAATCTCTAGAGGTATATATAATGAAGACACACGATTTTGAGTTTCGAGACAGTTCAAATGTATCTGCAATTCCTCGGCTTTTCCATCTCACATTCCCCACGAATTTCTTGAGTTTCCAACTAGTATTGTCAAAAAAAAAATAGAGAAGGAAAAAGACAACAACAATATATAGTAAAAAAGCATACGAACACACACACACACCAACAAAAACATGTTGCAAAACTAAATGCTTTTACAACAAGTGCGTTTTAAGGATATTTTTCAATTGAGATAGTGTAGCAGATTTTTTTGCATTTTTAGTAGAAAACTTTCTACAACAACAATCTACAATTGTTCACACTCAGAATATTTTGAGTTAATACATGGTTTTTAGCAGTGATCCTTAAAAGTCTATTTCCTCTCCAGTCTTATAATGTTCACAAAAATTCCTCTGTAGAACTGGAGCTATTTAGTTGCTTAATTCAGATTGACGTAAAAGTTTCTGATTTGACGCGTGCGGTTGTGTAAATTTTACTTCATGTGCTTGTTCGATTTTAAAATATAATCCAGGCCTCTGCATTAGGATGTGAGAATTGGGTAGAAAAATTGGGTGCCGTAAAAACTCACATAGAAAAGTATTTTTCCTCCTTACAAGACATTGCATTCATTCGTGCATCATTTTTTTTTAAACAGCTGTTTGAAAGTAGATCGGAATTTAGCGCCTGTGATTAAATAGAAAATTATATTGATGCTCGAGTTAATTTCAATGAACACAACAGAAAAGCCTGCATTAACCACAAACAAGGGCCATAGAGACCCGTAGGCGGAATACACATGTCGAAATGCTAGACTCACAAGGTTCTGCAATGATATCGGCAAAGAGCATACGATAAACACGCTGGCAATCATCACAACGGTTTTCGTGATGCGGGTTTCGCTCCTTCGCGCCTTTCCCTGATTCGGATCGGAATCGATGTGTGCATTAGCCTTCCTCCATTTCGCGCTATTCTTCAATTTAGTGACAAGGAATATGGTGCAAATTGTGACAATGACCCACGACAAGACAGGGTAGACAGCGTTGTACAGGATAACGGAAATACTGTGATACACATTATCGCCGTTCTTGAAACTGTGATAAATGAGTAGGATGGTCGTGTTAGTTGCTGGGTCAAAGCTCCAACCAGTCTCCATATTCAAGTACACAATTACAGCTGGAATGCAACCTAGGACAAACATAGCGAAGACCACTATCTTGGTGACTCTACGCGTTATGATGAGCCTAACTCTGGTAGGAAACAGCACGCACAGGCATCGCTCCAAACTGATCCAGGCCGTGAGGAACGCTGTGGTTCTAGAAAACGCGAATTGGGGCATGGAGCTGAAGGCTGCGAATTTGGTAATGTCCACCTGAACTCGGTAATATTGGAGTAAAGCTTGCATGGCGGGTGTGAAGAGAAAAGCATTGACCATAGTGCCCAGGACACATAATAAGTCTGAGACAGCCAGCACCATGTAACTGATGTTGATGGTCTCGACGAATCCCAGTTTGGCAAACACCAGAATGGTCAGGATATTCCCGATAACGCCGACAACTCCGATGGCCAAGGCTGCCAAACAGATACAAGGCATTAGCATGAGATAAATCCGCTCCAGGTGTTGACCAAATGCATCCAATTGAGTACAGGCCGAGACAGTCTGGTTGGCTCCAGAGTCAGAGCAGTTGGTAGCACCGTGGTCCATTTCCTTCAAATCAGACAGCGTCGCTGCTAACATGAGGAGCATAAAAAATTTTTTAAAAATCGCGACATTTATGTTATTGACGCTCTTGTATATCTGTGTTGTATGCGATAGCTGTATCTATATTGTATCATTATGAACAAACAAATCTTTATGCCCATAAACGACACAGACCTTATGCATAAACACCCATACACCAGCTTTGACAAAAGAGACACCTGCTCCTGCAAAACTCTCCATATTTTGCAATGTCGATGAGACTAAATACACACTCCGTTTAAGCCTAATTTTCCCCACTCCTTCTATTTTCATTGACTAATGGTTAAAAATCACAAACAAAATGCATGTTTACTATATGATATTCCTGCAGGTAACCACCATCAAACTATAAGAAACAAAATTGTAGGACCGCAATTTGACAATCTAGATTTAAATTTTATATATTAAAATAACTTCGGCTGTAAATAAATAAGTAATACATTTTTTTTATATTTTTACTAAAATCTTTGTATTAGTTTTACGGACTTCACAACTAGGTCCACATGCTTTGCGGTCTGGGAAACTGAAAAGGTCATTAAGTAGTATTGAGGCAGCTACTAGCATGACAGGCTAACAAGATTGTTGAGTTGGTTTAACGTCCAACATCAGCACTATATAGACTATATTGTGGACGGGCCCGAGACGGACATCTGACAATTTTATCTGCTGCACACACACGGGACAGGGCGGGGATACCATGACTCCTGTCTCAGCCTTTCACATTATACTCAACCAGTAGGGAACACAATCGTCAGGATTCGAACTAGGACTTTTTGCGTCGGAAGCCGATGTTCTACCCCAGGGACACACCGCACCCAGGCTTACCAGAGAATCACCTTTATGCTATCTCATCTAGAAATACTCAAAATGTTAAGTGTATTAAAAATGAGATACAACATTAAACGTGAGGTTAAAGGTAGTTAGATGTGGTGGAATTTAAGAAGCGAAAAGCATACGGTACTTCACTTAACCAAAACAGATGTCGTTTTTGAGCAGGTTGACGTGAAATGGCATGCTACTCCTCCCTGCATAGTACTTTTGCTGATTCTGGAAGCTTCTTGCCCGTCCAGACTTTTATGTCACCCTACCAGTTCTTTTCTTGGTCTTTATCTTCCTCTTGTTCACTCTGCTTTACTCCTCGGTATACCCTTACAAACCAAACCACGGCGTTTCAAATGGCCATACTATCTGAGCTTTCTTGTTTTACTATGTTGTGATATATCGGGCCTTAATTTAATAGCAGACAAACTTCTTAATTTGTTATTTTCTTCCGCCAACTTATACAGCCATTCGACGAAATATCCACAATTCAAAAGCTGGTAGACGCTTTTCGTTGTCTCTGCTTAAGCTTCACGTTTCACAATAATAAAAAGAATGGATTCCCTATAATCTTTAACAAACAACGATCGAGTTTGACAAATAAGCAATAAAGCACGTTCAGCTGTTTGTCAAACTATGGCGTTGACATGTCTTATGCTCATGTCATATGCGTGCGGTGTGCATTTGAATGACCGATCTGAACGTGTAATAAGGAAATCAGTGCATTGGTCGTATGCATGCGTGCGATCTATGTGGTATTTTTGTCAGACAAGTCCGTTAGTAACAACTCACTGAGCTTGATCATTCAAGATCAAGAGCTTCCAGGACTTTTGTTTAAACTTCGTTTTTGCGACTGATACATAATTATCAAGTTCAAAACCAACATCTTAAAATTAGCAATGTTTACCGGGACGGCCTGCATATACGACATGTCAACGACATAGTTTGATAGATATTTAAATGTGTAATAGGATGAACTTGTCATCATGCAATTTTTGTGGGGGGCGCGGTGGTCCAGGGGTAGAACATCGGCTTCCGACGCAAAAGGTCCCGAGTTCGAATCCTGGCTGTTGCGTTCCCTACTGGTTGGGTCGGTGTCAGTATAATGTGACCGGCTGAGACAGAAGTCATGGTATCCCCGCCCTGTCTCGTGTGTGGCAGCACATAAAATTGTCAGACGTCCGTCTTGGGGCCCGTCCACAATATAGCCTATATAGTGCTGCTGTTGGACGTTAAACCAACCCAACCAAACAACCAACCGTGCAATTTTGTTTCTTTGTGACAGCGTGTGCATCAGGAAAGGAGATACTTTTAATTGTATCAAAACTTCCCCGAGCCAAAGAAAAGTACAACAAACCCCTATTGAAAGCCAAATAGACCCCCCACCCACACGTAAAAAATTATTGTAATAATTGAATTTTACGATGTAAAAAAGTTATAACTCTTAAGTATATCTTTTAAAACAATGAAGATCTTTTTAATCAATGCTTTATGACTACAAAAGCAAGATGTGACTAACCTTCCTGGGGTATCAACTGTCTGTTGCAAAATATGAAGGCTCGGATGAAGGTGACTTTCAATGAAAACTTGCTGCCCAGTTTCTCCTTTCTGTTTCTTCCTGACGTATTTGGAAACTCTTCTAGCAGATCTGGTGGTATCCCTTCTACTTGCGGCAGAAAGACTAGGGCTGAGTGGTGCTGTAAAATGAAAAGGGAGTGTTTTGAAGGGAGTAGGGATACGCTTTACTTATTATTACCATTTCAGCTGCCTGTGGTTCAAAGGCCGTCAAGTAAACATCTATTCTAAACCATGCCATTTATCATATAATTAGATCTTTACTCTTTAGCTACCTCCACAGCTTTTACTTAATTTTTATATCACACTCCAGTTCGCTTCTCCTCGGTCTCTATACCTGAAGATAATATTTTAGAATTACAATGATCGTTTCTTTTCATCAACACAGGGTGTGTCCTGTCCATCTACATTTCGTCCTTTGAACCTCCTCAATCATTGACTATTAAGTTCGTAAGTCAACTTTGACAATGATCAAGGGATCTCAAGCTCTAAGATTTTCCGTAAGCAACTGTTAATAGGTTTGAAATTGTACCCTGATACTCGTTCCTTTATACTTTATTTTGCTGAGACGAAGACAAAGTTTGTTCATAGTATTCAAAGCAGGAATAGTTTACCTAAGTATTACAAAATGATATGATAAATGGATAACCAATGGAGATCGTGCTTTTCTTGAGATGAAGTGTTTGTTTGAGCGAGACAAAAGAGACATAAACAAATTAATTGTATTGGCACCTTACGGCAAAATGTCCGCAACCAAATTTCCAAATTTGTTAAATTGTAGATAATAAAAAATTTTATACACGATTCTTCTATGACAAACAGCTATCAAATTTGAGAACTGGATAATTTATTTAAGCTGGGCAAACGCGTGTCCTTTGATTGTTTCCTTTGAACTATTGCCTTATTGCTGAAAATCTTAGCAAAATAGTTATTGACATCAATTTGTCCACACACGCGTCGATAAAATGATCAAATACCATCCGTAGTGTCGGTGATCTTTTGTTCTAACCTTAGCCTCTTGTGGCAAAAGCGCCACTCTCTGTGGCTGTCATAATACAAAAACAGTCCTTACAAGATGCCCACATAGTGTATCGGTGAAATGATAGGTAGCGAACCGTTTGCCATTAATATCTTGCGCAATTTTATTGAAATTCCCCGCTTAATTTACCGCCAAACATTATAGGGTAATGGCCAATCGACGCAAAATCGTGTTTTTCTAAATACTTAACTATTCGTAGTCTTAAAAAATGTCATTTTATAAGTTTTGTCTGTGTAAACTACACTCTTATGGTAGTATTTTACGCTATTTTTCAATTATTATTAACGATTTAAGTAGCATTTGTAACAAAGTTGTCTAGAAATCGTCCTTGGAAAGTTGTACCATAGCAACTAAGAAAAATAGCGACAAAAGGATAAGAATGCTGATCTATATATTATTTACCTCTCTAATACTCTGCATAGTCTATTTAGTCCGTATGACATGTATGTTTTACTTTTTTATTATTGAGATTATAAGATTAGTTTAGGACAAAATAATAATAATAATAATAATAATAATAATAATAATAATAATAATAATGATAATAATAATAATAATAATAATAATAATAATAATAATAATAATAATAATAATAATAATAATAATAATAATAATAATGATAATAACGAATGGACAATCGATGCAATATTTTTGTCTCCTAAATACAACACTGTACGATTGTAATTTTACAAATGTTTTCCTTTTAGAACTATACTCTGATAGCAGTATTTAAGGGTTTTCTTTGGCACATTAACGGTTTGAATAGCGTTAACCATTACTTTTAGCAATAAAAAGTAATAGATATTGTGTTTCAACAGCTTTGCCACTGTCCATGTATACTCTTATGGTGGTATTTTATGCTATTTTCAAATTAGTAGTGATTTAAGTAGCATTGAACACCACATTGAGCAACCAATAGACACAGGAACAATATAGTCTTTTTAAAGTTGTCTGAACAAAGCTAAGAGACGAGTGTCATGCCATGATCAACTATGACTGCTTTAGACCTGGTAATTGATGAATGAATGAATAGGTTCTGAAAAAACGTTAATTATTACAATTTTTAGCAAACTTCAAAATTTATCTGTAACCCTCAGCTTTGTTTATATTAAAGTCCCCACGAATTGTGTAAGTTTTCAACTAGTATCTAAATTTTTTTCAAACTGAAACTTCTTCGTAAAGAAAAATCGACAAAAGTTAAATTATTTGTTTGCGTTAGGAATCGTGAAAATTGCCAAAGTATAGAACTTGCGTACTGTGGAAAACGATAAGCTTAACCCGCAACGAAATATTGCTTTAGATTGTTGAATAGAACTCAGAATGTATCTTTAGTAATTTCCGTGGCAAAGCTTTTTGTAAAACCCACTTTTCCGATGTAATAATGGTGAAATTTAGATCTGCACAATTCAGCTGTTTTCGTTTGGTCATTACATTTCTGTTGATAGCAGGTAAGGGAGTAATTTAACACAAAGGTAAAAGATAACTTAAATTTTCTCATGTTATTAGTCTCTATGTAGTCTCTATACGTGACATTTATTTTTCATAAAACCAAAGATTATTTTCCTACATTTTATCTAGATCTAGAAAATCTTAAATAGTTCTAGATGATAATTATTTTTATTTAAAGCAATTATTATTATTATTATTATCTAGATCTCATCTACATCTAGACTTTGGGTTAGATATTGAACTTGATAATTATGTATCAGTCGCAAAAACGAAGTTTAAACAAAAAGTTCTGGAAACTCTTGATCTTGAATGATCATGCTCAGTGAGTTGTTAATAACGGACTTGTCTGACAAAAATACCACATAGATCGCACGCATGCATACGACCAATGCACTGATTTCCTTCTTACACGTTCAGATCGGTCATTCAAATGCACACCGCACGCATATGACATGAGCATACGACATGTGAACACCAGAGTTTGACAAACAGCTGAACGTGCTATATTTTATTTAAAGCAATTATTATTATTATTATTATCTAGATCTCATCTACATCTAGACTTTGGGTTAGATCTTTTTTTCAGTCATCTACTTTTAATGCCGATAAGAAAATTATGGAAATGAAACGGACACAAATGAATTACCTTTCTCGAGCACTAGGTTATACAATCTTTGCATAAAAAGATACTTAATAATTTTCATATTTTAAAAATATCAATATTTATCTAGAGATAACTTCTTTTGTTTTAATTTCCATTACATTATATTCAAAACAGTTTTGTTTACAAGACTTAGGGTCGTGAGTAAAACGTGCGGTAAGCCTACATTACAACTCGTCTTAAGAAACCGAGTCTCTCTACAGCTGTTTTCACCATTCACCTCTCCTCGCCCCTCTTCTCCCCACACCCCACCCCCACACCTTTTGAAGTTTTCGGTTCTGGTCACAGTACACCACAGTGTGACATCAGTCGTAAGATAATGTTTTTCTTGTATTTCACGTACATTGTTTTTTTTTATAGTTCAGTTCTTCTTATTCCGAATTTTTCATTGTTTTTCTTTTTTTTCCACGTGTGATTTAGATTATATTCCACCCCTTCCTACTTCTTTGTATTTATATCAATTTGCCTTTATTTGTTCACTCGTACTCTCTATTTTACATTGTAGATAAATTAATAGAAAATTATTGCAATAATACAAATTATGTTAGAATACACAAAGTCGTAGTAGTTTTAAAAAATGTTCCTTTGTCCGTCTGAGGCTTACACCAGAGGAATCTGGGAGAGTTCTTCAAATGAAAAAAAAATAATATAGAAGAGGGAAGGAAAAAATATATATCTCTTCAGTAGTTATTGGCGTCGCTACTACATTATTACCTACGGAAATACCATACATATCTTTCAAATTAGCACTGGAAGTAGCCAAAAACAAAACTTATACAATATGCTCTTTCAAAATAGAAACTGTGGTAGTATTGTTTCGTGTGTTCCTCATTCTGTTGCCAAACTTATAATTTGTAGTTTTGGTTTCAAGCCGACACGAAATTTATATGATAAATCTGGACAAATATTGCTAAGATAGGTTTCTACGGTTATCACAGCTTGACGTAAACGCAATTCTAATAAGTGGTTACTTTCGTCTAAGTAGTTTGATAACTTAAGATATTTAGAAGAATATTTTTAATAGTATATAAATTGCAATTAGAGGTTACCGTTTATTATTGATGCATACTCATATTAATATAGCTGCAATTTCTTATTTCAGAAATAAAACCTGGTAATTGTTCGAAATACCCATATGTTTGGATACCGGTTTTCAAGAAGTGCCTTGCGAATACGCAGCAACAACTTACCTTTGATCAAACTGAAGCGATCTGCCGGGATTGGGGAGGACATTTGGTCAAAATAGAGAACAAAGAACAAAATAAAAAGCTTTTCCGTATGTAGAAACAAACAAGATTACTAAAAATTGTATGTGTCTGTTGGTATGTGCGTGTGTGGCGATCACTATTATTAACCAAACGTTCCCGATTTGAATACTTAAACAAACAAAAAAATACCGTTGTAAAGTTCATTTATTTCTGAGGAGCACCTAGTTTATTTCGTCAGTCAAAATGTGCAAATCAGAAGCTAAGATATCCATATGAATATTATGTAACATTAAGTTAACGGAAATTAAAAAAAAATACTTTTTAGACCTGTAGAAACCTTTCCTGGCGAGTTTGACCTGATAACGCTAGAGCACTTGACTAAGATACTAATGTCACAATAACGTCTTTGGTGTACAACTTACGGATGAGCTAAACCAGGCTGAAAGGCAAAAATGTAATCCTCTATACTTTACTATCCTAGGTATAACTTGCGCGATCTTACCTTTTGGAGAATTATGTTAGTCCTTGCAAATGGAATGTTTATTGTTTCCACAAAATGGTTTTTGAGGTAAAAGTTACCAGATTTTCCTTCAGAAATCCTTTCGAGGCAAGTTCACAATAGTGTCTTTCAGCCAAGAATATGGTATACTACCTTCATTGCAAATATTTAGCATGATAATCTTATGTCTTATAAACATTGGATAAGGTAGTTTTTACCTTATCTAAGTGTAGTGCAAACTAAAGTCCTCTTCAAACCACAAGCCATCTTTTTCTTAGCGGTATGGTTTTACGTTTATGTAGCAAATTCAATGGTTTATGTCTATCGTCTTTACGTGTAAATTGTACATTTTATTTATCAAAGTAAAACATAACTGCCCCTAAAATTAGCCCTAATAACCCAATAAATAAGAGTATCATTACTACTAAGTTCAAAGTTAAAATTAGTGTATACCACATTTCTAGGATAATGTCCCAACTCAGCAGGGAATCTATTCTATACACCAAATAATTATAGTCATTCAAACCTACACCCAAGTTACGTCAAGCAAAACCGCTATGCTCGCAGAATAAACATTTCTAATTGAACCTCTTCAATTTTACTGGAAAGGGGGGGGGGGCGGTAGCCCTGGAATAGTACATCGGCTTTCAATGCAGGAGGTCCGTGTTCGAGCCCCGCTCTGGCTTTTTCATATCTCTTACTGGCTGGGTCGGTGTCAGTTTAATGTGACCGGCTGAAACAGAATCATAGTATCCCTACACTGTCCGCGGCAGAACGTAAATTTGTCAGACTTTACTCTTGAGACATGTCCACAATATAGCCTATATAGAGCTGACGTTGGACGCTAAGTAACACCATGTACTTCAGATTTCCCAAGTACGATTCTAAACAGTTTAATCGATTAGAGACGTTAAACAAAACTAAAACCAGCATGGAATGCTCGACTGATTGCTTATTATTGATCCCTCAGATAATTATGAGTGTGGCCCACAGAAAAAAACTTGCTGGCCCAGGTACCCATGGATCGGTCTCAGAAGACAAAAGTCAGGTGCTTTTAAATGGATCAGTGATGGGACGAAATGGACTCACAAAGTACGTGACCAATTAACAGTCTTTTACAGTACTGTAATATCTGGCACGAGGCTTGCAAAACAATAGGCAGGATCACGGAAAAAAGTGCACAATCAAAAAGATTTTATGTACAGTTATAACATTTAACATTATGACTGTAGAAGGCGTGTATGCCGACCGAAAAATGCTTACTGAGAATTATTTAATCCTAAATTTGATATTATTTTAAAAGACATAGATCACTATTATCCTTGTTATGCAAAAATGTGTTAGTTCAGTCAATTCGATGATTTAGTTTGTTTTTTAGGTAGCCTTGATCTGGCCTGTTATTGTCTACATGAAAAATTCCTGTTCTTAACTGCATATGTTTTTTTAATTAAAACAAAGACTGCGATTGTAAGAAGATAACAATGGGGTCTATAAATTTAATGTCCCCCAAGTTTTCTTAAGGCGTGTTATACGGAGACAGGGGCACCAGTGTGATTTTCAGTTTTTGTTTCCTTATCTTCTAACGTCGCCACTATATTGGTTATATTGTGGACGGGCACCAAGACTAATGTCTGGTAATTTTAACTGCTGCCACACAGAGCTTTTACGGGGATACCATAGTTCCTGTCTCAGCCGGTCACGTTATAGTATAACTGACCCAAAACTAACCAGAAGGGGATGTCATTGGACAAATAATTTTTTAACCATCATGGGTTTCTAACTAGGGGCCTCCCGATTGTACGACCAACATCCATCTCTGGAGTGAAAAATGTATAATAGGAAAAAAATCGATATTAGGAAAAATGCTTTGAAAAGAAACTGGTTGGATAATGTCTCGTATAAAGCAGCCACCAAAACTTGAACATGTCTTCATTTCTTCAGGTTGACTTTGGACCAATAGAAGATATAGACGCTACAGGACACTGTGTTTACTGGAATCGAGAGGACCCTCAGGTGTGGACTCTTAACAGTTGTGACCTCCCGAGCAATGGGATATGCCAGGAAGACTTTGGTTTGTATGTGTGTTCGTTGGCTGGTTGGTTGTTTGATCTTTTTTAACATTCAAGTAACTGGCATATTTTTCTTGTGGGTGTCCCATAAATTATAGTTATGTTTTAACAATTTTACCTGCTGTTTTATTAGATAGCGACAAAATAAAGACATTAGGAGTTCTTTCTCAGACCACCCCATCGACAACCATCAAAAGACTACAGTAAAAAAGCTACGTGCTATGTCTATTTAACAAAATTGATATTTTCGTACACAGGGAATGCGATTTGAAAGAGTTATATCACTTTGATTGAATAAACATCGATTTTATGAAAGAAAATAAAGATCTCCATAATTAGCACAGTTATTTTGTTTTAAAGGAATAATATTTTCTGATTTTCACGTTTAATTAAGATCTTAATCTCATGATTGTTGTTTTTGTTTTTTAAGTTAAAAAAATTGCGCTTTTTAACATTACGCTTTAGTAGCCCTAGTGCTCGATACTCTAATCAAACCGAAGCAGAGCCTGTGTATAGGGAACGAGATTTCCACAATTCCACGTTTTTAAGGAATATGTGAGTCATCTTCATCAAACAGAAGCGTCATTGTTGTTGAGTTGGAGGGGGGGGGGGGGGGCGGTGGTCCAGGGCTAGAACATTGGCTTCCGATGCAAAAGGTCCCGAGTTAGAATCCTGGCCTTTGCGTTCCCTACAGGAGTCAGTGGTATCACCGCCCTGTCTCGTGTGTGGCAGCACATAAGTTTGTCAGACGTTAGTCTTGGGGCCCGTCTACAATATAGCTTATATAGTGCTGCTGTTGGACGTTAAACCAACCCAACCCCAACCAGTTGTTGAGTTGGTTTAACGCCCAACATCAGCACTATATAGGCTATTTTGTGGACCGGTCACAAGACTGACATCTGACAATTTTATGCTGCCACACATGAGACAGGTCGGGGATATCATGACTCTTGTCTCAGCTGGTCAAACGGCGTCATTGTGTCAGACGTTGTTTAAACTTACGCGTTTTGGGTTCTTCATGTTATCTTTTTAAAGACTAGACTGCTTCGTATTGTTAAGCATAAGTCACCGATTCGACTGAAGTGAACACAAGAGTAACAAGGGTCAATTTTTTTTATCAATATAATAGCTAAAAGAGATCATGTATACTTAGTGAGTTGTTGTTTTTTTAGGCCCACAATCCGATTAGACTAATAATGTAAAGTGTCCTACCATCCAAATGCATGAAAACGATACTCATAGTTGCCACTCGTATTATCAAACTGAAACTGAAACTCCGCTTTTTTTATTATCTAAAAATAGAATAACAAGAGTATAATGCCACCGCGGTTGCCCGCTGTCTTTTCCAGAGAGCAAACCAGAAAAACCAAAAATGTTTTTTGAAGGAGAGAACTTCATCATAGGCGAGAAAATATATGTGACCTGCAGATCTTTGCTAGGCCTTCATGTAAGTGCTGATATTTACTAACTTAAATTTAAAGTACAAGCATTGATCGCAAGACAAAGCTTAGGCTAAGAGATTTTCAGCATTGTTTTCGGGGGTTGTAAGGGAACAGATAAGTTTCGTTACCAGATTATTTTCTTTAGGAAGTAGCCCTTATGCAAACTTTGTCATAGAAGAGTAATTAAACAGGTATCCCACTGACGTAGATCTACGATACGATTTAGAGTAATTATATAGAGGTAAATGAAGACAGTGTAGAAGCTTTCATCAGTCTTATATTTTTGTCACTTTTTTATCCCACCGACCATACAGTTTTTTGTAAAACATTCAAGTTCAATATTGTGTACGTCGTTGACTTGTTTGGATGCAATTGTTGTTTGGTTTTTTTTTCAGGGTCAAATTAAATTTTACATAGTGGGAAACGATTCAAGCATGGATATCCTTTCTTTTGACAAAGAGGCTGCGGTTTTGAACTACACAGAAGGTAAGTGTGCGTTTATGTATACTTTTTTGCACTTCTATATATATATATTATGATGTTCATTGTCAAATGTAATGCTGAAAACCATGCCGAGGTCCCTTGAGGATTAAATAAAGTTATCGTATCGTATCGTATCATATCGTAACGCTGGGTGTAACCAGAGACCGTAGATTTAGCAAGGCGTTACACAAAAAGAGCTCACAGTGTTTTGATATGGGGAGCTAGTGTGCCGCGTGCTCACTCTATTTATTTATTGAAATTAAGGCGGTTGAAAATTGTTCATACTGGGATTTTTTTAAAGATTGAAAAAGGGAATCAACAGGCTTAATTTTCTTAACGCATATAGGAAATATCCACGTTAATATTTCACACTCTCTAGTGTGATGGTGTGAGCTGGGAACTGGTTGGTTAATGTCGGGGTAGGTGTGATGGTGTGAGCTGGGAACTGGTTGGTTAGTGTGGGGGTAGGTGTGATGGTGTGAGCTGGGAACTGGTTGGTTAGTGTGGGGGTAGGTGTGATGGTGTGAGCTGGGAACTGGTTGGTTAGTTTCGGGATAGGTGTGGTGGTGTGAGCTGGGAACTGGTTGGTTAGTGTGGGTAGGTGTGATGGTGTGAGCTGGGAACTGGTTGGTTAGTGTGGGGGGGTGTGATGGTGTGAGCTGGGAACTGGTTGGTTAGTGTGGGGTAGGTGTGATGGTGTGAGCTGGGAACTGGTTGGTTAGTGTGGGGTAGGTGTGATGTACAAGCTTGGAACTGGTTGGTTAGTGTGGGGGTAGGTGTGATGGTGTTAGCTGGGAACTGGTTGGTTAGTGTGGGGGTAGGTGTGTGATGGTGTGAGCTGGGAACTGGTTGGTTAGTGTGGGGGTAGGTGTGATGGTGTGAGCTGGGAACTGGTTGGTTAGTGTGGGGGTAGGTGTGATGGTGTGAGCTGGGAACTGGTTGGTTAGTGTGGGGGTAGGTGTGATGGTGTGAGCTGGGAACTGGTTGGTTAGTGTGGGGGTAGGTGTGATGGTGTGAGCTGGGAACTGGTTGGTTAGTGTGGGGGTGTGATGGTGTGAACTTGGAACTGTTTAGTTAGGGTCGGAAAAGGGGCTACTGGCAAAATTTCACACGATCTTGTCCAAAATTATGAGGGTCGCCATTAAGCTCAGCTTGAAGTCCTCAAATTTGGTTAATTGGAGGTCCTAGCCTGAAAGTTTATTTTTTTATTGTATTTATATTCTCACCGGAACCGTCAGAAAACCTCAGGAAATTTAAAACTATAAAGATATATTCGAATATTGTCATTTTTTTATATCAATGCTCTATAGTGTAAGAAGCTTTAGGATAACGTTCTGGTGTGGAGTTTCAAATGTGTCAGATGATTCACTTGAGTACAATGATTTGAACCAACAGTGATTAAATTAAAAAAAAAAAAATTTAAAGGCGTAAGTATACCCTATCGGGAATCAATTCCTTCATATGTTTTCCGTTTAGGGAAGGAAGGCGAACATTGTATGTTTCTTATTTCCAAATCTATTCTATCCGTAAAGGCGTTATTGATTATGACTTTGCAAATGCTCGATTATTTTTTTTGCTTTATAACGAAGAGATATCATGTGGTTAACTTTACTCGTCTACAGATCGCAAGATCGACTGGAATGGAAAGTGCAACAGATTCGCCGTGGCAAGACTTTCCTTGTTGTTCAACCGCCAATTGGATGGAAAAAGTTTGGCATGTGTTTCAAATATAACCGACAACATTCCAATCTGCTCTTCTGACGACAAGTTTTGCACAAAGTTAAAAAAATTTGATTTTTCTACAAAAGGTATAAAGGTCGTGTACAGAACAAAAACGGAAATCGTTTAAAATTAAGCGATGCATTATTTTACCTTTTTCACTAACCCTACATGAGACATATATTATCTTGCATGTTTAGAGACGCAGTAAAAGATTTTCATAAAATCTAGATTCTTTTGATTAGTATTTCATTCAAATAAAATATCCCATAATCTAGAAGGACAACAAACTGTCTCAAACATACATGAATTATATTTTTTTCTTTCCATTCTCGCAAGTATAGTGTAGCATTAAGCGGTTTTTATAAACTCTGTATTTTTCAAACAGTAATATTTAATTCAAACAAACTATACCATACTCTAAAAGAACAAAAAAAAAAAAAAATAATGTCCAAACAGCGAATTTTCATCACTTAAGATTAAGTGCCTAACTCTTCCTTAAATCATGTGGGGGGAGGGGGGGTGCGGTTGCACTGAGGGAGAACATCGGCTTCCGACGCAAGGGTCAGTGGTTCGAACCCTGGAATGTGACCGGCTGAGACAAGAGTTATAGTGTCCCCGCCCTGTTTCGTATGTGGCAGCGCATAAATGTATCACACGTAAGTCTTGGACCAGTCCACAATGTAGCTTATATAGTGCTGATGTTGGACGTTAAATTCACTCAACTACAACTCCTAAGATCGTGAGCACAAGGTCGCGGTAGCTGACACTCGCCAAGGCGTTTTATAGGCAGATCCTAAGGCAAGTTATTAAATTACCACGATGTTGTGCCTAAAACTCCTAATGTCTCAAACCAGAGACATTTGCAAAACACTCTGCTGATGTATTAATAAGTGTGACACTTATACTAAAATAAAATGATGATTTTGTTTTCTTGTTTTCAGAAAAATCATACTGTTTGTCGTGTGTGATATTGGATTACGCGATAATCATTGCACCAATCGTGCTCTTGCTGCTTGTCTGTCTATGTCTTGTGTACATATTACGAGGTATTAAAGCATTTAAAACGAAGATTAAGCAAGAGAAAAATAGAATTAATAGATACATCACATGATTGTAGTAGGAGTAAACGTAGCAGTGAAAGACGTAGGAGTAAAAAGTAGTAGTAGTAGTAGTAGTAGTAGTAGTAGTAGTAGTAGTAGTAGTAGTAGTAGTAGTAGTAGTAGTAGTAGTAGTAGTAGTAGTAGTAGTAGTAGTAGTAGTAGTAGTAGTAGTAGTAGTAGTAGTAGTAGTAGTAGTAGTAGTAGTAGTAGTAGTAG
>RQTK01000473.1:191157-209700 GCA_003991915.1 Elysia chlorotica
AGTAGTAGTAGTAGTAGTAGTAGTAGTAGTAGTAGTAGTAGTAGTAGTAGTAGTAGTAGTAGTAGTAGTAGTAGTAGTAGTAGTAGTAGTAGTAGTAGTAGTAGTAGTAGTAGTAGTAGTATGTTACGAAATAATGAATCGACGTTATAAATTTCTTATACAAATTATTTTCCAATTTATATACTGTGCATTCTTTTAGAAAATACACCATCATGTTGTGGGTTTTTTTTCAGCAAAATTCAAGCCCCCAGCGGGCGATCGTAACACCGTTGTAACCCAAAAGACTAGAAGCAGTGGCCGCGAGAGCTTGTCCTATGACGAGAATGACGATGCTGCACAGTTCGATGATCGAAAGTATTCCAGAGGATCTGAAGGTTCGAAAGGATCGAAAGGATCGAAAGAATCGAGAGGATCCAGAGGAACGCGAGGATCTGGTGGGTCAGAGGATAATGAGGACGACCGCTCCTGGGGCGAAGGTTCGATATAGTAGGACATGGAAGGATTCATTGTTGAGCTGTTGCGTTATTCAAACTATGACAAACTTCGACATAAATAATTACCACAGCGTGCCATGTTTCATCCCGAACCTCTAAATCGGGGTTTTATTTGGAAGCGTAGACTGTCTAAAAACAGACCAGAGCCAATATTCGGTATAGTAGGACGTGGAGTCATTATTGTTGAGCCGTTGCATTATTCAAACTATGACAAACTGCGTCTAAAAAATAATGATTATTACTGTGTGCCATGTTTGATCCTTAAGCCCAGGGTTTCATTTAGAAGTGTAGACTGTCTATTTAAAATCACAGACCAGCGTCGCTCCTGGGACGAAGGATCGGGGTAGTAGGACATGGAAGGAATCGTTATTGAGCCGTTGCATTATTCAAACTATGACAAACTGCGACTTAAATACTTATTGCATGCCATATGCATATTTCATTCTCTAGTTAAGGTGTGTTTTTTTTATTGTAGACTGTGTATTTAAAATTGTTTTAGGTTGCACCCGTTCTTCTATGAGTATGTTGGTTAACGTTTCATCATGGTTTATAGTGCTGAGCGTATTATTTCTTTCGCCTGTTCTTAAGTATGCAGTGGATGTGCCAAGAAATTAGAGGAATAAGAAACAGAGGTAGAGAGAGAGAGAGAAAGTGGGAGAGAGAGAAAGAAAGAGAGAGAGAGAGAGAGAGAGAGAGAGAGAGAGAGAGAGAGAGAGAGAGAGAGAGAGAGAGAGAGAGAGAGAGAAGAGAGAGAGAGAGAGAGAGAGAGAGAGAGAGAGAGAGAGAGAGAGAGAGAGAGAGAGAGAGAGAGAGTGGGGATGAGGTAGCCCTGTGTTTAAAGCAACAGCTCCCAAAGCTTAGAATTTAAACATTATAAATTCTTCCTCAAAATTTCATATCTCTAAAATACGAACTGAAAGACGCAATGGTTTTATATGTAATTTATTCATTCGCTTTGTTTAATTTTTTTTTCGTATCTGTTCAATAAATATGGTAAAAATTAAGACTGGTATGCATTATGGACACCTGTGATAACTGGGCAGTACAAATCTGTCCAAAGACCTATGCGTCTCCACACAATTTCTACGTTGATATTCGAGGGTTCTGGTTAGTTTGTTCAAATGCGGCTTTACACGACCAACCAAACTTTTAAGAATAAACCAACAACAACGAAACAAAAACAGGTTTTTTTTACTAACATGTTCATCCGCTAGGATGTTTGATAGTGGCATAACAAAACCATTACAACTTTAGAAAGAAATAGCATTACAGGTTTCTATTAAAAAACCAGCACCCACTGGGCATGTGTAGCAACATTTTTAGCACTACAGCAGCTAAATAATATGGTTAATATTTGTTTTTAAAGAACAGCAGACTTATTTTCTGTACTACCATCCTGATTACAGTAACAATTTTATTAAACCTTTTCACATCGCATGATTTTAGATCTATTTCTTGTGTGTACACTATTTTGCGGAAATTTCCAAAATTTTATAAAAAATTAAAGGCTTGATATTTATTATATTGAAACGGAAAGGGTGCGGATAAATACCAACAGGTGCTAACACAGCTGTGTAAAACCGCACAACGTGTGTGTGGCGTGTTTGGAAATGGTTAAGATTTTCAACTTTCAAATAGAATAAGAAGCTTCTCTTCAAGCCATTGTCCTAGGTGATGACAGGAAAATATCAGAACAATGCCAATTAGGACTCTCAAAAAAAATTGACATTGGTATCTTCAAATCCACTACCAAGATGACCAGGAAGGATGTTTGCATCCCAAGTATTAATTTCAGAGATTTTTGCGCCCTGTCAAAGAAACTTAGCGCTGGAATACTCGGACTTTTGCCTCTTCCAATCCTTTTTTACTGTAAAAAAAACAAAACAGCAGTGAACAAGACGGTCTCTCCAGGATTCCACCCCCCTGAGCAGAATAGGGTTAGAATGCAAAAACATGACGTAGCTTACGTTTCGTCATAAGCCTTCTCATTCCTATATTATTACGACGAGACCTAAGCTACGTCTTGTCTGTACATTCTATCCAAGGTGTGCGCTGTAAAAACTTTTTTTTTTTAATCTGAGAACCAGGTTTCCATTTAATATACCTGTATCCCTGCAAAGGCTTTGGAGACCTCTCAAATTATGTTACTTTGCACTTGTATACATAGTAATATGAACGCTATATTTCTTAGACAAAATGATTAAGAGATTAATATAGATACAGCGTATGCTTAATGCAAATGGTTCAATCGGACAGAAAGTGGCAACTGGGTGTTTTATTTTTGTTTTTGTTTTCTTTTTCGTTCGTTCTTTTGTTGTATTTTTTACAATTCAACACGGAGTAGAAAATAGGCAAAATGGAAGAGTACTGAGCGATTTGTATTGAAAATTGATATATCTGAAACATATTCGACACACGTTACACTAAGTACAGCGTCAGTTTAGTAAAAAAAATAAAGTAAAATAAAATTAGGTTTTTAGCTAGGGCAGTGATTTGAACTAAGTGATGAAGAATGATTGTATCTGGTGTTTATTAAAGGGTTAACCTTGATATAACACTAGTTTATAAAGAAATAAAAGAAATCTTTTGATACATACATTTTATGTTTCGGACAAATTTTTTTCCGCTTTAGCTTGGAAGTGAGATATTCTTTAGCAACTTAAGGGTTGAAAAATGTAAATATTAGTAGTTTATTTTTCCATTCCCTTTACTCTGTCAAACTAAAACTTTTTAAATAACAAAACATCTACAAAATCAAAAGTTTTTGTCAAAATGATATTTATTCTCTTTTGTATCACATTTAAAAATCTATGTTTGACTAAGTAAATGTTATAAGTTAGTGCAACAACAGCTTCTTTAAATTTCATTATTTCACCTTGAAGTTGGTTTGTTTCAGAACAATACAGTGATATCTAGATATTTTAGCGCCTTCATCTAAAGAGTGAACAAATGTAAACAATGTCTTTGTCGTGGAGGTAAAAAATAATTAAAACAAATAAAAGTCCTGTGTTTTCAATTTAATGAACATTATTTTGAATAAAAATTAAAACTACATCATAATTAAACATTTTCTATATCAGTTTAATATTTTGTACTCGTCTATTTTGCTGTATCTGGTATAATACAAGTAATTTCTAGTTAAACCTCCTTGTGAAACNAANATTCGAAGGGAAAGCGCTAAATAAAAAAATATTACTATTATTATTAACCTATCTTTGTAACCAGCCTTCCCCACTACCCTCTTTTTGGTATGACCCTTTTTTTCGTAAACAATATAAAAATTATGCATGTCCTGTAGGCATCTGAACGCGTTCTTCAGTAAGAAGACACCCACCAACCCCGATTCCAAAGTACTTTATAGAATACACACATTTTTTCATCTTTTTATATAACTAATCTGCTTCAAATGGTAAAAAAAACTATGCACTATTAGCTCGTAAAACGTTTGTCTAATGGCAATACAAAATCTACACAAATAAGATTGGACATAAACTAAAAAACAAAGAATATAGAAGGCATAAAGTGTCAAATTACAACAACATGTTAAACCCCTTGTGATGTTTTTCCTTATTTTCTATCAAAGATCGAGTAAGCGCAAAGACAAATCACTGTTGAGATCAAACTAAGTTAAACGTCTATTTAAAATGCCTTGGAGTTTAAAAATTTAAGGGAACAGAAAACTCTGCGTTGATGTCACTGAGGGACTTAACCTTTTCTCCAAGGGCTTTGCTGAAGAGAAAACCTTCACTTGGGAAATATTTAATCATGGTAAACACAAAAAGATATAGCTAGAATATTTACAAAGATATATGTTTAAACGTAGCTGTAATAAAAGAGCTAACCATTCTGCTTTAAATGATACCTTATTGCATTTCAATGGCACTTTGTTGTGGCTAATAATCTCAATACAACATTGAAACTTCAATAATAATAATCACACTAAAATATAAAGAAATGTACAAAATGTAATATAGGTTCATATTCCGACAGTAGGTTAAACCGCTTGTAAAGTTTTCCAATTTTTCTGTCAGACATTAGGTGGGCGTACGTCGATCGACTTCCTGACTTCCTCATTAGCCAACGTTGCCCACGCTTGAGAAAGAGAGATAGAGAGATAGAGAGAGAGAGAGAGTGAGAGAGAGAGTGAGAAAGAGAGAGAGAGACATACATAGAGACAGACAGAAAGACAGAGAGACAGAGACAGAGACAGAAAGGGGGATCGCTGGGGAGGAGACGAAGCTACACTGTTAATTCCCGATGGGGATGTATATTATAGACTGAGCGCATGAACTAAAAATAAACATACAATGTTGAAACAAGAAGGAATGAAAAGCAGATATAGTGTGAGAGAGAGAGAAAGAGAGAGAGAGAGAGCGAAACGGTTTTTTTTCTTGTTTTCCGGGTTTAACGTCTCCAGGTTCCCCTGAGGGATGCTGTAATAATGTCGAATTTCACTTTTCTATATCCGCACTTTTGGCTGCACTGTTATTAGTGTTAATTGGTAGGGAGGAAAACATATTTAAAAATAGCAATAGGCCGTGTCAGATTGAGGGCCCCTCACTAGCTTATGTTTGTCTTAGGATGCGTAGTTTTACAAGGTGTTTTAAAGGGAGATAGCTTCTGGTGTGTGTGTGTGTGGGAGGGAGGGGGGCATTTTAATTGGGGGGGGGGTCCGGCTTATATGTGGCACTAGTTTTTACAATAGTCAAAAATACTCATATGAAAAATAGGGCCTATTGCTTTTTCTATAATGGATGATGTTTGTTGGAGTTGTTATTGCCCCGTGATACCTTTGTTACGTTTTCATCTTTTCTCCATTATGTGGTTATTTAATTTAATTCCAGAAACCATTTTACATTTTGTTTCTTTACAATTCACGAAACTTTTAATTTAATAACTTTTTTCAGATCGTACGAGAGCCCATGTTTTATTATGGACAATTGGAGTTAATTTTTGACTGTTAGGATATTTCACGAAAATTAAAAAGACTAATCAATACATGTAAACTTTCACTCATTTTATTGACATGTTCCAAACATCAGCATTGCATTTTCCATTTCAAGCACTTTGTCATTTAATATGATGACGTTTGCATCAGACATAGTAACAGTATTAAAGCTATTGCTGAGGCAGAAAGTATAATGATGGACACAAGATAAAATGTATGACAGCTATTTATCTAGAGCAGGTTAATCATCTGGCTTTGCAAGCTTGATATAACATGTGTAATTGTTCAATATCGATTAAAAAAAATATGAACAATTAACATCATACTCACATTATCTCACATTCGGTGGAAACAACATTCATAAATCCTCTCTTTATCTCTCTCCCTCTCTGTCGTTGTCTCTGTCTCTCTGTCTAATCTCTTTGTCTCTCTCTCTCTGTCTCTCTGTCTACCTGTCTCTTTCGCACTGTCTCCCTTTCTATGTCTTCCTCGCACTGTAGCTCCCTCCTTCTGTTCCTTTTAATTCTTATCTCTCTATCTCTATCTTTCGCTCTCGTTCTCTGTCTCTGTCTCTGTCTCTCTCTCTCTGTCTCTCTCTCTCTCTCTCTCTCTCTCTCTCTCTCTCTCTCTCTTCTCTTCTCTTCTTTGTTCACTTGTCTTGCTCATTCTGTATCTCGGATTCTATCCATGACAGTACATGTATTCCGGTTGCTTGTCTGCCCCTTGTCCCTTGCTAAGATTTAAACGATACTTTTTGTCTTTAAAAACGTGTCCCGAGTTTTGAATATCCTTTAGGAGTCAAGATTCATCATCCATCATTTAAATTTCCCATGAATTGAACATTATCAATAATACAAAAAAAACAAAAAAACATTTAAAAAAAAACGTTGCACTTCAAGACAGTCTTTCTCTACAAAGCAGTAATTCGACCGCATAAAACTTAATCTACAAATGAAAGATGTTTTGAGATAATTATGCCATTTACAACCATAAAAATAATTATGGCGATACATAAAAATATTATTATCAATACCTCTACAAAATGTCCGTGCATGCATCTATTTAATATCTAACCTGTCTATCCATGTATAAGGAAATCGGAAACACTCCGAATAAATACTGATTTTGAAAAAAATCCGTTTCATAAACAGTCATAAAAAATAAGCCAATAAGACATGTATTATTTTAGCTACACATAAATATTTGCTTAATGTTACAGAACATGACTTATAGCATCATAGTCCGTAATAAAAACAACAAAACAAAACAAAAAATCATAACGACTTCAAGCGGAAATGACATATGATTTTAAGCCAGGGCATGTGGTGAGTTATCATTAATCTCAATACAAACCGAAGATGAAGTACAGACGCCATATACTAAAAATATAGGTAGTTAGAATTCACACTTCTGACTTCAACATTTGTTTGTTGAAATATTTTCAAAAATTAGGTTCAAATACAAACTTTACGTCACCTGAGTGGTGTAGTGTCCTATCTGTTTCGTAAAAGAATCATAACATATCTTTTGTATTTTGGAATTGAGGTAGGACGATGTGCAACTGAAGTAAAGTGAAAGTGTTATTGCTTAGCGTCCAACGTAGCGTCCACTGTGTAGACTATATTATTGTGGACGGGCCTCAAGGCCAACGTCTGACAAGTTAATGTGCTGCCACACAGAGGCAGTGTAATGATACCACGACTCTGTCTCAACAAGTCACATTAAACTGACACCAATGCAACGGAGGTAATATTGAATCCTTTTAACCACAATATAGTACAACCAAATATACAATTCAAACTGGGTCGAACTCTCACTGAATATCTGCTAGTGTGCGGAAACAATACAAATGTACAAAAAAGTGGCAGTGGAATAAATAAGTTAATTCTATTAATTTGATCGTCTACTAATGAAATGGACCACCAAATATGATACCAGGTGATCAAAGCAACAGAATATGTCTAAAGGTAATACAATGTTTGCAGAAAACAAGACAAAAATTGCCTTACCATTACACACAAATTTTACTTACAGTGCGCTAAGTTTTTGTACATTTAAACAAACGTCATTCAAACATACACTTAAGTTATAGTAAGTACAGTGTTGGTAAAAGTTTGCACCTCACATAAACAGTTGTTTTTTATATTAAAAATATCTTTAGTCAACGGTTCTCTCTCATAGCACCGTTGCATCTACCACCTAGATCTTGTATCTGTATATATCTGTTGTCATGGGTTATCAGAGCATTTTTATGTACATCTTTGTAAATGGAGTTTTGATTAAAATTATTTTACTGAGACTCACCAATATCCAGGGTAGGTTTCACTGGTATAAACCCCAAATTTATTTTAAAATTCTATCTTTACTAATAATTTTGTAAAGTTGGATTGTCGTAAATGTTTTCTTATTTATCATTAACTGATTCTATAGAATTCATTAAAACCAAATACATTTCGCACGCCTGGGGGCTTATTGAGTTATTCACTCCTCGGTATAAAGCATTGCCTTTTCAAATATAATATCAAATAAAACGTCCACAGTGTGTACAGTAATACTGAACAGATACAGTACGTTATGAACATCGTTTTTGGATCTCATTGTTGTAAAGCAGACAATTACAGATATAAATAAGGAAATGCACAAACGACTTTTAAAATCCTACTTTACACATTTATGAACAATTTTATGAGTACTTTTTGTTTAAAAAGTACAAGTGTAGCCATACTGTTTATTTACTTTCGCTCTTCTAGACAAGTCTAAGAAAAAAACTCTACACATTTTACCACGTACAAAAGCATGTTGTTATCTACAAAGCATGTCAAATCAAGATATATAATTCATATTAAAATCTATGTACATCCTATTATGTATGATAATATGATTCATATCATTACATTCTCTCAAGTAGCGCACTTCTTTCATTATAGTTTTAATTGCTTTTTCAAAACAGGCATAAAAGAAATGTTTCTCCACAGCAACGAATGCAACAACTTTACAAAATAATACTTTCAGAACTAAAAAAAAAAGAAAAGTCGGCACCAGAAAAGTGTTTGTAAAAATATTTCATTCACTTACGATTTATTAAAGATGCATGCACACTTAATTATTAGCTTTTCTACCAATCACACATACCACTCTTTCACATCTTTCTTCTTCCCACGTTTTCCACTAGCTTCGCCTCCGGACGCCATAGCACCGTTGCCCTGAGTTTTTTTCGATTGCAATGCTGAAAAGTTTTGCGTTTCGTCTACTTTGTACGTGCCTTCGTCCCGGCTGCGCAGCTTACAGAAGGCGATCGCCAGCACGATCACAGCCAGCAAGACACTGCCGAGAACACCCAAAATCAGACCTGTTGAGAAGGCAAAGAAAAATTGAAGAAGCATTGAAGAAACATTCAAGAACATTGAAGAGACATTGAACATTTATGAAGAAACATTGTAGAGCATCTAAGATCATTGAAAAGACATTGAAGAGCATTGATGAAACTATGAAGATCGAAAAACATTGCTGGAATCATGAACGACAGTATCTAATTTTTTTTAATTTTTTTTTTTATTTTTTTTGGGGGGGAGCCGCGGTATCCCAATCGGGAGATCCCTGGTTCGAGACCCACGATCAGTGGACAAGTTAATTGTCTACTGGTTGGGTCGGTGACATGGTATCACCCCACTGCCTCTGCGTGGTGGCACTTAAAAACGTTAGACCTTATTCTTGGGCCTATCCCCAAGATAATATAACTGCGGACTACCGGCACAAATGGTAAAGCATTTGTATCATTATCGGGTAGTAGATGGGTCAAAACCAACTATGGTTAGCTTTCACCTCCTGCTGGTTGCGTCTGTGTCAGTATAAATAATGTAACCTTCTGAAACAAGAGCCTTACTTAACCCAATTTGCCAGACGTTATTTTTGGAACCCGTCGATCCTTTCTATAAACCATGGAGACGTAGAACTAAAAGAGACTATCTCTCCTACAAAGATTGATAAAATTTAAAAGTATAAGCTTTAGAACTCACCCAAATTGATGCTGCTCCCTCCCTTGCCCGAGGATTTGTCTGAGGGTGCCGTGCTGTCTTCATCATAATCTCCGATGCCTTGCTGACCGCCAAAACCTCCATTGCCGATCCCTATCTGGCCGTTAACTTCGTAGCTATTTCCATCCTTTTCTGACCTTGATCGCGTATCTGACCCTGACCCTTGACCTCCTATTGGCGAAAGTGTATTTCCGGGTCCCGGTGTGAGCCTAAGTCTAGACGAACTTTCACAGTCGTGTCCCTTGCATGGCGGGATTGGTCTGGGGTAGCAAAGAGGAAAATGTACAGTAAGTATGAGTCCTAATATCGCAGTAGGTCATACCGGAACAAGTTGTAAGGCCCCAAAGTGTATGAAAGTAGGTCTTACAACTGTTTACCTTATAGTGAAAATACATTGTATAAATTCTGTATCTTGATATTTAGTTGTTGGAAGCACAAGGCTGAAAGCTTGGTACTTACATCATTTGCTCTGCTTTATGAAGCTGTAAATAGTTTAAAGGTTAAAAAAAAACACTAATTAATTACAACAAAAAAAAACAATGTTTAATTTTGAGTATAGCCTTTCTCGCCTTTGCATTGTTTACTTTGTCAAACGGAGAAAACGGACAACACCACTCACTTTAGTTTTGGGATAGTCTTAATACCAGTTAATTTTTCTATTGCATGGCTGTCACTTCACAGTATGAGACAAAAACGATTAAATAATATTGCTAATTAATTTAAATTGTAGCTTGTGGATGAATCTGATGAACAATGAAATTACTTTACTATGCATTCTAAAGATTCGATTTCGTTTTAGTGCATAATGAACATTTCAGGCAGAGATGAATATTTTTTTTGCCTTTTTACCTTTGGGGTTAACTACCTTTCTCTATCTATCGCTCTCTCTCTCTCTCTCTCTCTCTCTCTCTATCTCTCTCTCTATCTCTCTCTCACTCTCTTGGAAAAAAACAGTTCTAAAATGGGCAATATGGCTAAAGTGTTAGATTTAGAATGCATTGCTTCTATTCCAAAGATAGCTGGTTCGATCCCGCGACTGGACACGTTAATTACTACAACTGCTAAATATATAACTAAGACCTCCTACTGCAGTCAACTCACTTGTCAGTGGGATCTGGCCGCGGGGTTGTAGTAGTGCTACTGACCACCACAACGCCTGTGATTATCTCATCACCAGTGCCTGAACCTATCACGGAACAATCCTCAGCGCTATCGTAGTGGCACCCAGAACCCGCATAGATGATATCTTCGGTGACGCCTTCTTTGCTCGTAGTGTGCTGTGGATATGGAATTTAACCTCATTCTTAGTCCTTTTTTAATTGGTTAAAACAGTGTTTATATTTAAAATTGAAATATTCTTACAGTAGGCCTACCCCATTTGACGAGTAACTTAAGTGATATTAGAAGCTGATCTAAAAATTTAATTACTTTATTAAAAAAATGCCTAACAAAGATCTCGGACTGATATATATCCACTTCGACATAACTTAAAAGACGAACTGATTAAGATCACACACAAAATAAAATAGACGGCAAGCAGAAATTCAAACAGCTCATTTAAAGGATCGGGAAAGCTGCCAAACTGTCACAAAAGAAAAACTTGGACGCACAGCAGTTATAACTAAAACGAATGTAAAATAAGCTTAGAAGAAATGAGAAATAGATCCGTTTATTGTTTTAAATAATGGTATTCAAGGCAGAATTATCTACTCAAAGATGATTAGGAACGGCTGATATAAGAGTAAAAAGAGCGGTTAGAAGGTTGGCAGTCAGAGAGGGAGAATGAAAAGTGGAAGAGAAAGAGATAGAGAAGGGAGAGAGAGAGAGATAGGGAGAACGAGAGTAAGAAATGAGAAACAAAATTAAAGTACCAATAATAAGAATACCACAAAATACATTGATTAAACGAAAAAGGTAAGGTATCATTTCGTGATTATATAAAGCTAACAGTCTCATAAGTTACTAATATTTTGAAAATAAGATAGCTGCAGCTCAATAGATAGTTGGCGAATTTCAAATGGTTTAAAAAATCAACGACTTCAACAGCTATCGTTACCGTCATAATTCTACTGTTTTAGTATGGATCTTAAATGGTCAGAATTCAAAACTAAATAAGTCTTTTTTTTTGGCTAAGGACGAAAGAAGTCGTTTCCATATTATTGTTTTCAGAAGTATAGAAACGAAGAGTAAACAACAGGACAGACCAAGAGCTCATTATACAACCTGAAAAATCCGAATTTTATTTTCAAGAAATAAACAATCTTATATTATAGAATAAACAGATTTATTTTTTCACGAAACCATATCTCTTGGAATTGAAATTCATCAAAGCTTTATCGGTACTCTGTTTTGTTCTGCACTCAATAAATACAGAAACACTAATATCTACCTGATTTACCGGTTTAACGTATTTTTAAACATTTTGCAGTTAAAGGCTTATTAATTTTTTCTGTATATTTAGTTCAGTATTAGAGAAGTTAATTTGTGTGCTCTAAATATAACAAAACGCTATGATGAATTGCGTTGTTTTCGTCGTAAGTTTTATGACTAAATAAAATCCAGGTTGTTTCCGCAACCCTCATGTATCTAAAGGAACTGTGATAATAATTATATTTCTACCAATTCTTAATCCATTTACCCTTCTCCCGTTAATACTATTATGACACACATTTAAAGACTATTTTAAGTATGAATAAATACTAATTTTGTCCCAAGTAGATTTTCAATTCAAATGATCCAATTTACTACAAATTATCATATTTCAATTTCCAAAAGCATTTGCGGGAGGAGGGGGGGGGGGGGGTAATATAGATTTACATTTTAACTAAAGTTTTTAAGTAATAATACATGCAATTAGTTTGCAATAACAACCAAAAATATATGTATACTTACAAAAAACTAATTAATTGAAACATCGAAATGTTTACAAACTTTTAATGGATTTGTAACATTACCTTCTAAACTGCTAATTTAATACTGTTAACATTTCACAACAAAACAAAAGGAGATAAAAAAATCGATCAAAGGTAGACTCCATGCTGTGGTAAAAGAAATACTAATCGTCATATCAGGTATAAAATGGTCTATCCCATAAGTATTTAAAGTGGTATAAATCTTTCGTAGCTTAGAAATGGGAAGGATCATATCATCTGAGGTGACATTATATTAAACTTTTCTTTCATGCTGAAAAGCTTTAGTTTTTTTGGCACTTTGTAATTTATTTAAATTCTAAACATACAGAATTATAATGAAAAGTTTATTTGTCCTGCTGCTTGAGTTGTTTGTTGAAGACACTCTAGGTTGAAACTTCGTCCCATATCAATTTTGCGTTAATCTCATTTTATATTTACGGAAAGTTTTCTTGGTATGAAATAGTTTTTTTCATTAAGGTATACTCCGGTTTTGGTTTTCCATGATCAATCCTAATTTTTTTCAAAGTCAGTTTTTTTCATTAAGGTATACTCCGGTGATTTTGGTTTAAAATGATCAGTCCTATTTCTGCTAAGCCATGTGACGAAAAATTTAAATTTTGTTGACACATTTTTACGAAAAGCAGTTCTATAACCAATTTCTTCAACTTTTCTGAAACCAAAAAAAAAAAAAGCAAAAATGTTATAAGGAATGCCAGTTTAATTAAAGAGCCGCTTTGCAAGTTCTTTTACTATTCTATTTAGTCAGTTTGCGAAAGAGTATCTGCACAAAAAATAGCTACTGATACTTTAAGAGAGCCCAATTGAAAGCTAATGTTCCCCAGAAGCTTTAGGCTACAAACGATAAGTTACATGCAAAATAACAATTTTTCAATAAGATAATGAATATAATTAAAAAAACAAACATCTTAGTAACAAAAAGTAACAAAACAAAAGAAAAACGAAAACTGAGAGAACCAAAGAAAAATACAATGAACATTTGAAATGAATAAAATGAATACAAATAATCAAAAGAAAACTGAAATTGCTATAGGGCCATGAAAATATTCGGAAGAATAAAGTTGTTTCCTTCCCTGTTTTAAATCAAGCTTCATAATCAAAATTTCATATTTGATTCATTCCACTAACTTTTTAAAACTGTTCGCTTAGCGCATCAATTTTAAATCTAATGTTTACAAAGACTGGAACCCAGAGGCATCATTTTCTATTTGGTTTAATCTAGAATGGTAAATGGCGGGAACAAATACTGTAGTATCCACTCAATGTTTAAAACCTCAGTTAGAGGCCATTTTTCTGACAATCTGTATGCTAAAAAATGTTTATATGACACGGTATAATAATGAAGAAAAATGAATTAACAAAAATGAATTAAGGAAACGTAAACATAAATCAACGTGAAACAAAGTTGATGGAAAGAAAAGCTCGTTGGTCTATGCTGGACAGTTCGAGCTCTACACATTGACTCATGCATATGTTCGGTTCTGTTACATCAGGTGTGAAGCAGTATCTAGGTCACCAGGCCGCATCCACAGACCCGTGTATGCTAGTAGATTCTAGTAGGAACCACGAACACACACACAGCGGTACAACTCAAGACAGGAGGAGGAAGTGTGTACCAGTGTGGCAAAGCTTGCGTCCAGCTCCATCCCAGCAAGCATCACTCTTGCAGCAGGGGTCACGGCATTCACTTCCGGCTTGTTGCGCATGTGCGCCACCACTCGGTATGGCAGAACGACGGTTGTGGTTTCCGGATGGCCGAAGCTGTTCTCGTGTTGCCCATATGTTTCGTTGGAGTTACTGTGTGTCTGCTTGTAGCTTATTTTGACCCAGGAATTTGCATTATTCTTTTCATCCTCCGGTTTGTGTATGTTTTCCATTTTCTGCTTGGTTTCTTCGAGGCCAATATTGGAATCAGGGACATTCACAGAAACTTCCGCGGTGCTCATAGTTGTTAACTCGTCGTTACTTCTTGCATTATCAAAACCTTCGAGAAACCTGTTAACTTCTTGGAATGCTTCATAAAGGTCTTTGAATTTGCCTTTGGTTTCATCGTATCTGTGATCTCTATCACTTTCGCCCTCTCTGTCTAGTTGTCTTGATGTTTCTCCCATTTTGAAAATTAATCCATCGTCCTCATCATCCGCCTCCACCTCTTCATCGTCATCATGAACACCATCGCCAGTGGTATCACCATCATCATACATGTCATCTGTGTCAGCGTTAACATTGTTCTCCTTATCATAAATTTGAACCTGTACATAACGTTCCTGAGATGGGACGTTATGTTGATGGGGGAATCTTTCATCGTGCCCTAAGCTTCCATAACCTTGGTTATCATAATTCTTATGTCCATGGGGGAATCCTTCATCGTACCCTAAACTTCCATAACCTTGATTATCATAATCCTTTGTTTCAAACATATTGCCTTGACCAAAGCTGCTGTACTGTACATCTGAAGTCTGAGCTGCTGCCTTCGGCTTAAACACGGAGATTGTTTCATAGTGGCACTCTGGTAGGACTACAGATTTCGGAGTATCAGAACCTATTTCTTCATCATTATTTATCAGACCCTTGTCATCTGTGTTAGAGCCGACCAGCGCTGTTCCTTGGCCGTAGTCTTGACCATAATAAACCGACTTTATGTTTCTTTGAGAACTGCTCGAAGATTCTCCGTATCTGCGACGAGGGAAGTATGCATCGTTTAACCATTGCGGCTCTTGGCGTTTCTTTTTAGACTCCGTGTCTCTTGGTTTATCAGCATTACGATCTTCACTGTTGCTGTTACGTAGCCAATATGTCTCATCCAGGTTGGACTGATCATCTTCAGCAGTCTCCCACGGGTATTGCAAACTTCTGTGTTCGCCTCTTTGGTGCTTACGTGGAACGTGAGCAGTTCGTTTGCGCCGCTGCTAAAAGATACAAACATACATTCAAAATATTCTTATACCTGCCTATTCTCCCAAGACAAAACACGTAAATTAATCGTTAAAGTCTATATTTTTCACAGTTAGAAAAGTTTTCTCCTTCTCCATAATTTATTTTGAAATCAAAAGAGGACATGATCCACCTAGAGCTCAATACACGTATGGATATCTATCTAGAAATTTGAACCAACATTACAATTAATCACACATCCATATGATCGACGTGCTACTTTATTGTCCATGGACTATGATCAATGGTGTTGGCACAAATAAAAAATGGATGCAGAATAAAATCTTTTTTTTATGAACAAGAAACATTATAATGATATTAATCGATCGTTTCTTTGCTTGATAGATAAGCGTACATTTTTAATATCCATCGCAGTCTTACCAAAAAAAAGTTTGCCACTTTATGCAACTTATTTATTAGAACATCGTTCGGAGGAGAACTATGACATTGATGTTCAAAATATCCCGGAAATAGTGCCTTGATAAACTATATACATTATTTGATTTAAAAAAAACATAAAATTATACTGTGCTGTAGACCATACATAATGATATTGCCTAAACGTTTGGCAAATTATATGTCTAATGTTGGTCCTAAACCTGTCAACTTTAAAACCAACGCAGTCTATTTACTACAATTATAGACAATACATCTTGACTTATTCAATCATTTAATTGGGTGTCTGCATCTATTTAACTACATAAAATTTGACAAAATTTAACGTACAAGTCTTTCTATTCTGTTAAATACGCTGTTTGATCAGCTAAAAAAAGAATCTTTTGTTGAAGCGATGGTGCTATCGTATTTCATCCTTATTTTCAATGAAAATTTACAACATATACCTTATAAAGTAGTATATTCCTTAATATCGTTAAATTAGCGATGGTTCATTTCTTAGCGTATTCCATCTTAATAATTGTTTTGTATAAATTGTATCAAAACCTTAAATTACTCCAATAACCTTGCTTTCTTTATGTCCCTGCATTTTAGAGCTAAAGTGCAACAAAGAAATAAACATAAGTATAAGGGAATAAAAATTAAAACCAAATTTTTAAAAAATTTCGAAAAATCAACTGAACATAATAAAATAAATCGAATAAAATAAGACTACAAAAAGAACATTTACATAGACTTTGGTGTATGTGTTGTTTTTGTTTTATTTCAAAATTATTTGCATACATTCACAAAATAGAAAAACACTTTTGGTCTGTTTGTGTGTGTGTTGTTGAAAGTCGGATTTACCGATCACAGTCAATTGAATAACAAAGTTTACCACATTGAAAAAAAAAAATCAGCAACACGAGTGTTGTGAATAGGTCTTTTAATAAAAGTTAAGGCTGATCTAGTATCAGCATGGTCCTTTAAAGCCAGTTATACAAAAATATTTAATTCCTTGTCAACTATTACCTTAATTGTGAATTCGGCATAGCTCAATTTATACCATTAACGTTTAAAATCATTCTAGATCTGGAGTTGCACGCGTCATTATTTTCGCCAGTAATTTAAAGAATAGGTTTGATTTGGTAGTTTTCTTTTCATTGTCAGCATTTGGTTATATCACAGACGTGTACCAAGACTAGTTGTATATAGTTTAACATTATGTCACACAGAGACGTAGATACGAAGACTTCCAGGTCTGTAAAAAGTTCTAAAAATCTAATTTCTGATTTAATTTGGTCTCTTGGTTATTATCCTTTAGGTTTAAAAAAAGGAGATTCGATTATTTCGTTTATAATTCGTTAATTTATTGTTCCATACACTTTTGAGTGTAATTTAAAAAAAAAGTGAATTAGCTGTTACAATAATCAAATCATTGCTTTCCATTTTTTATGTTCTTCGGTTTATGGACATAATCATTGTTTCAATAATAATTTTTTCAGTTTTGAATACTTTTTCCTGTTAACGTGATTGAAAACTGAGTCCCGCTTTTTACTATATTGTTTAAATGGACAATAATAAAGAAAAGACATGTAGAACGAAGGAAATAAAAATATTATAACCAAAAACAAGGAATGATATCGATAAAATACTTTTTCAAAGAACAGTAAAAATTGCGTAAAAACACAGAATGAACTAAGAAAACATTTTACTTTTTTCATGTATGCACTATGAAATAGAATACACTGTGCTTTTGAAAAGCTAAATCATGAAAAGTCAAACCGTGAGATGATTATGACCAACTGACTTTAACGAAGTTGTAAATATATTACTCATTTACATTTCTTTTTCAATGATGAGACTTACAATTTTAAATTCGCATTACAATTTTCTAATTAAAAGAGCCCCGCACTATGTAACCACAATGGTAAAATGGTCGTTCCCATTTCTAAGATGTTTACTTTCTAAAGTATTTTATACATGTAGAATTTATAAGCAAAAAAACAACATAAAAAATATATCTACGAAATCAAAGAAGCAACAAAACCAACATAGAACAAAATAGTCATTTAAATAAAGCACATGTAGTAAAATAATCAATACTTCATGGTTTAAAAGAGCTTTTGGGTCGAAAGCTGAAAAGTTTTTTTTATCCGAAAATACTTTCATAGTCCTAAATTTCTTTTGTTGAAACTATCCTTGTTTAATAGTTTTTGCCATTCAAGCAGGAAGGATTCCCCCCAAATGTTGCTTTTTACGCATTACAAACACTCACATCCCATTGCAGTGCCCTTTATCAAGAGTAGAAGCTTGATCACTTAAATAACTTTGTGTTGTAACTTTGCTCTGCTAAAAAATGTGTCGACCACTGCTGTTTTTGTTATACAAAGATTGGTAACTTGGAGTGTATACAATGGTATCCTCGGTGCATATGCATTCCCATTAATTAATTGTGACACACACCACAATAAATTTACACTCTCAATAAAATGGAGATAACTTACTGGCTGGGTTGATTGCATTTCACCCAAGTCCTCATCGTCCGTGAACAGATCTGGTCTGTAAAAAGAAGAAGAAAAAGAAAGATGTATAAAATATAATTATAGCCATCAGACACCCAGCTTCTTTTTTTTTAAACCAAGATAATAGGGCAGCGGATAATTTACTTCAAAATCGATGAAAATTAAAAAAAAAACACAACATAGTAAATAGTTTTCAAGTTTAGCATCTCGATAAAAAAGAATTAATATTATTGTTGTTGTTGTTAATATTATTATTATTATTATTATTATTATTATTATTATTATTATTATTATTATTATTAT
>RQTK01000473.1:210009-256387 GCA_003991915.1 Elysia chlorotica
ATCATTATAGTCACCATCACCATCATCATCATAATCATCATCATCATCATCATCATCATCATCATCATCATCATCATCATCATCATCACCATCATCATCATCATCATCATCATCATCATCATCATCATCATTATCATCGTTATCATCATCATCATAATTATCATCATCATCATCATCATCATCATCATCATCATCATCATCATCATCATCATCATCATCATCATCATTAACCATCTTTATCCTTATCATATACCGTATTCACATCAGTACCACTTACTTTGGCCTCCTGTGCGTTTTGCGTAATGAGACCGACCCATCTTTGCTTATTCTTGGATCATCCTGCTTGGCAAGTTCAAATATTCGCACGCCATTCAACACAAGCCCTGAAAGTAAACAAAGCTTTTTAGTACCATTTTTATTTTTACAGTGAAGTGATTGCAAAGAAAAAGACCCCATGGCACACCTTAACATAGGACCCTGGGTAAGGATGTTTAAAGACAATTCAAACTCACCACAATTAAGTACTATTCGCACGTATGAATACACAGCAGTAACAGTTGGGTTTAACGGGTAGTTTGGGTTGTTAACTTTTTGAAATCAAAATTTCTCTCGATAGGAAAGCTTTGCCAAAACACGTTGACTATGGTATCAAATCAAAAAGAGTTAATGAAACACAACAAAACAAACATATACAAATATTATATACGTAATAAAAAGTAAGGATGTAATACAAAATCAGTCTTATACCTCGGTAACTGACTTACCTGAGATGGTGCCTTCAAAGTGTTTTACTATTGATTGATTGATAGCCCTGTCTCCACCTATCTTTATGTAGGCTTGGTTATTGAATATATGTGACTGTTTTCCTGAAAGAGACATAAAAAGTATGATGGATTATGTTGATATACACAACGTGTCAGTCTTAAGCATTTATATAATCAAAGAAATGATTAGAAATAAATAATCTATTGTAATAGTACTAATAGGCTATTATGTTTTTGCACTTACACAAAACCTGAACGGTATAGTAAGCAATAATGCTGATGAGAATTTCATGTTGAAAATATCGTAGCCAGTCGTTGCTACAAACTAATATTATAGTTTTTTCCAAAGGTGTTCCGATTCATTGCGCATAAAATTTGTTTATTTATAATTCAAAGAAATCATGTGATATTGAACATATTGTATTCAGTTTGAATTGTCCATCACGACTCTGTTATTGCCTTTTTTAAGCCTAAAATCTGTTTTTCTAGCAGCTTTAGGACCAATGTTCAACAATTATTTTTGTTTTTGTTTTTTCCATTATAATGTTATGGTCTGACTAGATGTACTTTCGATCGAACGCTTTCACCAAGAGCTTAATGCAAGTCGGAAATAATGAATGCCACATTGATGGTGAAATTTATATACTAATATAAAAAAAAAACAAGTGACTATATAACTTTACTTTTGTGTGAAATAAAACCATTTATCAACAAAAAATGGAAGAGTTGATAGGAATAAAGGGAGAGTGACTTTTTTAAAACAAACTACTATTGATATACTGTATTTGACGTGTCGTCAAAACTGCAGCTCAGCTTCATTTACGAGTTATAATTTTAAATGGTTGCCTTATGAAACAAGAATGTCTATGTTAATAAACGCATCTTACTATGCAATCAAAAGCTTAGAGCACAATACTATATTTATGTTTGTGGTTTAAATTTATAATAAGCAGGTGAAAGCCAAAATTTTGTGTAAAACTGTTTTTTGTGTGTGAAAAGAATATAGGTCTATATGAATAAAATGATTGTCGCGCTCGACGAACATAATTTATGTCATTGTGATTGATATTGTTTGTAGACATGCCTCAACATTTTTATCGCAGACTATATTATCCTATTTTCGCATTCCATATTGTTCAATTGCTATTTGTAACTATGCAGTTCTACAAAAGATTGTTTACATTTTTGTAACCTTTGTCGGGCTATTTCTATCTCCTTTTGAAAATGTCTGAGCGCCTGAAACGACAAACATGATTTTTTAAAGTTTTTTTTACCGGCGACAGATACATTATAATTATTTTATTCTTTTAGGTTTTTCTGATAACATTAGAAAATATAGCTTAGGATAAGATTAATCTAAAATGAAGTAACAATAGGTGATAAAAACTCATTTACGCGGTGAAAATTAAGTGACATAAAAATGTGCTGCAAATTATAATCCTTAGTTCTTTTTTTATTTACATGTACCTTGCAAAAACAATTTATTAATTTCCTCGTCGAATGAAAAGACTGTAAAAGGAAAGATCATAATATGACATGACCACAAAAATACAAAACCACAATGATTACAACGGCCAATGCAAACAAATCACGTACGTCTCTCTCTCTCTCTCTCTCTCTCTCTCTCTCTCTCTCTCTCTCTCTCTCTTTCTTTCTTTCTCTTTTGGTGCCTTCACGTGATTACAAGATCCTAAATAATTTTTAACATTACTCTATCAATTATTTTTTTGCAATACAATATGACCAGCTAAGACAGGAGTCATGGTATCCCCAACCTGTCTCGTGTGTGGCAGCACATAAAATTGGCAGACGTAAGTCTTGGGGTCCGTCCACATTATAGTCTATATAGGGCTGATGTTGGACATTAAAGCAACTCAACTCACTTCGCTCATTTTGCCCTGAGAAAGCAAACCTTTTAATATAGATTTATTTTCTATCTTAGTTCGTCAAAGTGAGGATGACAATATCCTCCAAATAAGGTTAAGCTTATTTTGGTCAGTAAACAGTACAGTGCTTGTTTTCTATAGGATATTTTTAGCTTAGTGGTCATAACCGTGTCAGAATAACGTGACTGAGATGGAGTTTTTGCTTTGTCTTTGTACGGCGCAGGTATAATAATGTCAGACGATCCGTTGAACGAAACTACAACGACAAATTTGTCGTACAACACTTTTTTTTCAGTGCTTTATAGTCTTTGAATTCCTCCGCCGCGACATAGTCACGTTTCTCCAATTACTTTAAAATGACAAAACGTAGAAAAATAACACCTACATCGAAAGGTTATGTTACAGCCTAATCTCTTCAATAGAAAAATAGTGTTACAATTTGCATGTGCAGTGCAGTACAATCACAGACTATTTAAAAATGATTAAAACAATAAATATAACAAATCAATGACATTAGGCATATTTCTAAAATCCAAATATTCAGGCATTGGGTATTTAATGACAATATTGCTTGAACTTAGAGATGCATTTTTTAAAGAAGTCGCTAAATACAAACATTGTGAAGATAAGCACATCTACCAATATCCTCTATTGGGACTTCAGTTGTTATTTGAAATATACACTGCTATTACTCGTAGTACATCCGAAACCTTGTTAAGCATCCTCTCCTTTTGAGGACTGTAGTAGTGCATTAGCACAAGTCTTGTTTTCCTTTGGTTTAAATATGTCTATCGCATGGAGGTTCGAATTGCACATTGGCCGTCATTTTCATTCATTCTTATTTCTCCAGTCACCTCTGAGGGGACTAACAACTTGTTCAGTTTTAAATAATTGTAATTTACAATTATCTTTAACAAGATTGAAATTTAATATACATTATATGAAGAACAGATGGTTTCTCAAAGTTATCATCAAACGGAATATTATTATGCATTATTTTCGTTCAAATGCCATTCACTCGATATGAACCAAGTTCATAGCCAAACATAACCACCAATACATTGAAACTCAGAAACAAATTACAGTAATAAACGTCGACGTTCCATGGATATTGTAAGCAATAAAAGGAGATCGAAAGAAAATGATTAATATTTGTTCCAAGACCAAAACACAAATTAACAAGATACATTTCACATTCCAGTAACTATTTTTTATACATTTGTTAGTACAGAAATATTCCAACTTCAATCGGTGTTTTGAAAAATTATTTCGGGCGCTGAATCATAAATTGTCAGGAAACAAATGTCTATCAAAAACACACTGTTGATATTGATACAACCCAGTTATTAATTGGCTAGTAGAAGTGCACTCGTAAATTGATTGCTTTAAAAGAATGTTATGCAGAATCTATTTGACCGTTTTTACAATGAAATTACTACAAAATATTTTAATTGAAAGACATTTTGTGATTAAATTGTTGAGAACAACTGAGACTGTTCTATCTCGCTTTTTCAATTAATAAAAGAAATATTAAAAGTATTAAAATATATTATTGAGCTAAGCATACAATTATTTGAAAACATAGTTATCAAATTTATTGAGAGGATTAGTATTGGATTAGTTTGATGCCTCCAGAAGCGCCAATGGTTCAGCTGCCTACTGGTCTTCTCTGATGAGAAGAATGTACCAGGTTTGAACCGTAGCTAGTATGTTGTCTTTGCATATGGTTCTTAGAGATTTAAAGGGTACTTACAAATGAGAGTGTTCTATCTCGCTTTTTCAATTAATAAAAGAAATATAAAGAAATTGAGCTGAGCATACAATAATTATGGAGATTCTATAATTGAAAGACCATTAACTTACGGCACAGAAACAAAATTATTTCAAGACCCATAATATCCTTATGTTATATAGACATCAGACTTTCTCCATATCTATTTATAGTTACCTGTGGGTATTTTCCTCAAGGGTATTTCAGAGTCAACCTGGAGAGTGGCGTTCGCCTCAGCCCGTGTAAAGCGGACCACGTGATAATTGCCGTCATTAGTTTTCCGAGAAAAGCTGCCTATTGGGTGATCAAGGGTTCCCATGTTGTAGACCACATAAACGTTTCCTTTGAGCTAGAGTAGACCACATAAACGTTTCCTTTGAGCTGGAAAGTACATAGAGGGGAAGATACGTGAAAATTATTATCAAAATCGAATGACTACTTGTATTTTTTATTTAACAAACAAATCAATAAACTAAACAAAATACAGAGACTACATGTTCGATATTACTATAGAAAGGTGTGAAAGATAAAAGTTTATAGATCTGGTGTCGGTAAAGATTTATTCAAGAGTCAGTTTAACTCAACACGAATCTTTCGCCACTTCATTAATTTCGTATTAAAACAGGTACCTCTGATTCCAAACACTTAATTCAGTTTTTCGTAACTTTTTGTGAAAATCACTTAGGATTGATTTTTCTTTGCGCGTTACATTTTACATGTGAAGTTAAGGTAGACATGCACTCGGTAATATCATAATAAAATGTAAATTGAAAAACAAATAACAGTCAGTTATCAAATAGGGCCGTGAAATTTTAAAGTTTACTGATTAATTGATACATTCTTTCCAAGACAATACAAACATTATATTCTCTTACCAGCTCGATTTGGATAAAGTCACCGGAATCGATGCTGTCTATCCTCAAAAGCACTGCGTTTTCCATGTGTGTCTGGAACCCAAAGGCAAGGCTGTCAGACTGTGTGGACGGAGCCTGTTCACTTGGGTACGTGAATGTAATAAGTCCAGGCCGCGGGCCGAAACTGTATGACACGCTTTCTGAAACACAAATTATTTAAAAACATAGTTATAACATTTATTGAGAGGATCGGTATTGGGTTAATTTAACACCTACAGAAGCGCCCATGGTTCAGTTTATTATTGCTCTTCTCTGACCAGAAGGATGTACCAGGTTTGATTCTTAGATAGTATGTTGTCTTTGTATAGGATTTTTTTAGAGATTTAAAGGGTACTTAAAAGTGATCAAAGACTTTTAGTCAAATAAATTTTGATATTTCAAACATCTTTGAATGAAAAGTAGCGTAGAGTATTGGATTAAAACAAAAAGATAAAAACACAAAAGAAAAACAACCCTAAAAAATTTTTCCTAAGGAATTCATTTAGGTGATAAAAAAATTCAAAGTATTTCGAAGTTTTTGTATTTGTTCTTTTCTTTTCATTTCTTCTTTTGAGGGAATGGCGTGTTGCGTATTAAAACAAAAACAAAATATTCATGATAATTAATTTTGCAGAATAGCAACTGACCGTCTGTGCACATTGGTCCAGTGTATGACGTCATATCACAGTCACAGCTGTAGGTGTTCCACTGTTGGACACACCTCCCGAAGTTAGCGCAGGAATCGTTGACGCATTTCGTAATGGGGCCTGAGTATACAACGAAAATGTAAAGAATTTATTGAACATTAATGATAAAAATTGGTAGATTATAAAATAATTAATAATGCTCTATACCAGAATGACAAACATGAAGTAAGTTTAGCGGAAATCACAAAGGCAGTAAAAGATATCTAGGAGAAAATGGGGGCATATGGGTATCCCCTTTGAAAACACTACAGGGCAATATACAAAGAAATATTATATATAGATGCCCGAATTTAAAAAAAATGTCGATGCCATTAACGATGGTCTAAATCCTAGTCCAGCTACAAACGATGGTCTAAATCCTAGTCCAGCTACAAACGATCTAAAAACATCCGTACCTCTACAGCCATCACCCACACTCTCCGTAATGGGCTTTGCCTCCCTCATGACATTTGGGTGATAGCGGTTTAGATCAATTGAGCCCAGGCATCCAACAAATCCGTGGCGAGATGTTATCATCTTGGGCAGACTCGGGTACATGGTTTTCTCCACGCCGCCCAGGTACAGCTTTCCATCCAGGTCAAACTTCCTGTTCTTGGCACCGGAGAGATCGTCGATGGTCGGAGTACGGTCGTCTACGCGAATCATCTGTTGGGAGATTTCCGTTCTGTAGACGCGTAACTGGAAGGATAGATAGCCAGGGATTAAAATGAACATCGTGGTTCGGGATACAGAAAACAATGAAAATTGTTGCCGATTTACATCTATTTAAATCTAAAGACAAACGAACGTCTAAAAGTGTCATCGGCATAAGGCTATGAACAAAAGGGCCTTTAAATAATTGTCTACTTTAAATTTAATGACAATTAGAACGGCCCTTTATGCATAATCAGAAAAATAATCAGACTGATAGTAACAAAAACATACAATCGTCAGTTTACCTCGTGCCATTTGTTGTCGCTGAGATGTTGTATGACATTCGCCCTGACCCTCTGCTCTCCCTCGCCCATGTTGTACACATAATACAGGAAGCCATTGGACAGTTCCAGAGCCAGAAAGTCATTTCCAGATCCGCCATTGTAGAGGATAAGGCCGTTTTTCTCTGTGGTCTTGAACTAAAAAGTTTAAAAAGAGATATTTAATGTAGAAACTGGGAATATCAGATTTTTGTTATATCCTACTTAATTAAGTAGTTCAGTAGGTAAGTGTACTAGAATGGGGAGCAGGAGATGTTCTGTTCAAAAAAAAGTTGGTGGTCTATGTCTCCCTGTTTTTTTTAATGTGAAATCAAGAGGATATTAAACTTTTTAATGTTTTATTTACCTTTAAAGATAACAGATTATCAGGTCTAGAGATCCCAGTAAGTAAAATAGACTTTGGGGCAAAAGACATTAGGCAAAGTCTTGGAGACAGAGCATTGGAGACAGACAAAGTACATTTTAAGGATAGTTTATTTATGGGCAATATTGTCTCTAAAACTGAGGGTGACGGAAAGTAATTTAGACAGTATTTCTCCCGCTGGTTTAAAAAAAAAAATAGACAAATAAAATCAACCTACCCCCACCAGCACTACAGAGCGCAAACTTTCACAATTCCGAAGAGGCAAGCTTGATTCAGGAAACGCTCTTGGGCAAAACTTACTCTGTGGAACAGACTTGGGAAAGCTAAATTAGACAATCCAAAAGAGGCAAGCTTGATTCAGGAAACGCCCTTGTTATAGTACTCTGTGGGGCAAAACTTACCTGCATAGAAATAATATGGTATTTGCAGCACCAGACCATAGAGTGCGGCGTAGGCATCCACCGATTTAAAGGTGATTGGTTTCCGTACCACAATGTTCACAATCCTGAAGCTCTTGTTATAGTACTATGTGGGGCAAAACTAACCTGCATAGAAATATGGTATTCAGTTTGCAGCACCAGACCATTGAGTGCGGCGTAGGCGTCCACCGATTTAAAGGTGATTGGTTCCCGTACCACATGCTCATCTGGGTCCACTTGGGCTGTCTTCTCTATGTTGGCATGGCCAAGGCTGGCCATCTGAAATAATAAGTCACAATATCCATAATACAGCATAGTGTTACATTGTTCAATCATATATTGGCGTTTGAAATATAAATTACGCTTATAACGGATGTAATTTTTTTAAAGTTGCATTTCTCAAGGCTATGAACAAAAGGGCCTTTAAATAATTGAACAAAATTAAATTTAATGAAAATTAGAACGGCCCTTTATGCATAATCAGAAAAATAATCAGACTGATAGTAACGAAAACATACAGTCGTCAGTTTACCTCGTGCCATTTGTTGTCACTGAGATGTTTTATGACATTCGCCCTGACCCTCTGCTCTCCCTCGCCCATGTTGTACACATAATACAGGAAGCCGTTGGACAGTTCCAGAGCGAGAAAGTCATTTCCAGATCCGCCATTGTAGAGGATAAGGCCGTTTTTCTCTGTGGTCTTGAACTAAAAAGTTTAAAAAAGAGATATTTAATGTACAAACTCGGAATATCAGATTTTTGTTATATCCTACTTAATTAAGTAGTTCAGTAGGTAAGTGTACTGGAATGGAGAGCAGGAGATGTTCTGTTCAAATAAAAGCTGGTGGTCCATGTCTCCCTGTTGTTTTTTTATGTGAACTCAAGAGGATATTAAACTTTTTAATGTTTTATCTACCTTTGAAGATAACAGATTATCAGGTCTAGAGATCCCAGTAAGTAAAATAGACTTTGGGGCAAAAGACATTAGGCAAAGTCTTGGAGACAGAGCATTGGAGACAGACAAAGTACATTTTAAGGATAGTTTATTTATGGGCAACATTGTCTCTAAAACTGAGGGGACGGAAAGTAATTTAGACAGTGTGTTTTTCCAGCTGGTTTAAAAAAAAAGATCAAAATCAACCCACCAGCACTACAGAGCGCAATCTTTTACAATCCCGAATACGCAGGCGAGATTCAGCAAGCGCTCTTGGTTATAGTACTCTGTGGAACAGACTTGGGAGCAAAAGCTTTGGAGATAGACAAAGTATTTTTTAGGACAGTTTTAGGCAATATTGCCCCTAAAACTCAAGACGAAAAGTAAATTAGACAATCCAAAAGAGGCAAGCTTGATTCAGGAAACGCTCTTGTTATAGTACTCTGTGGGGCAAAACTTACCTGCATAGAAATATGGTATTCAGTTTGCAGCACCAGACCATTGAGTGCGGCGTAGGCGTCCACCGATTTAAAGGTGATTGGTTCCCGTACAACATGCTCATCTGGGTCCACTTGGGCTGTCTTCTCTATGTTGGCATGGCCAAGGCTGGCCATCTGAAATAATAAGGCACAATATCCATAATACAGCATAGTGTTACATTGTTCAATCATATATTGGCGTTTGAAATATAAATTACGCTTATAACGGATGTAATTTTTTTTTAAGTTGCATTTCTCCCTACCTCTTCATCGTATTTATTTAACTTTATATATTCATTCATAGCTGGGTTTCTTTTCCTTCCTCAACCAGAGTCTAACCTATAAAGAAGTTTTATCAAAACATACTTATTATTGTGTACCATAAAAATATCTTCAAAATCGAGGGAGAAGACTGAACCCGGGGTTGATTCTTATAATTATTAAAATTGTTAAACGCTGTAGGATCATTTCTTGAATTTCGAAAAGGCCAAGTTTAACATGCCTTCAAAAGAGTAAACCTATTGATTTTTTTAATATAAAATTTAACACTCTCTCCTTCACACACTCTCTCTCTCTCCCCTTCTTTTTTCTTACGTTCTCTCACTCCTAGTGTAATGTATTGATTGTTTTTGGACATCGTGGGCAAAATATAGCCATTACCATGCTGACGTGCCGTAAAACAAACTCACTCACTCACTCCAACACACCATTATTTTGTTGTAAATCTCATTCCTTAATTACTCCTACTATTACTTAAGGGAGGATGTTTATCAAACCTCCTCTCTATCTATCTCTCTCTCTCTTTCTCTCTCTCTCTTTCTCCCTCTCTCTGCCTCTCTCTCTTTCTGTTATCTCTCTGCCTCTTTCTCTCTCTTTCTGTTATCTCGCTGTCTCTCTCTGCCTCTTTCTCTCTCTTTCTGTTATCTCTCTGTCTCTCTCTCTCTCTATCTGCCTCTCTCTCTTTCTGTTATCTCTCTGTCTCTCTCTCGTGCTGTATCTCTCTGTCTCTATCTTTCTCTCTCTCTCTTCTCTCTCTATCTCTCTCTCTCTACCTGGAAGATGTCCTTCCCGTTGAAGAGGAACGACTGCATAGAGCCGATGAAGCCAGAGTAACTTGCGGGCCAGGCGCTATGGTCCCGTAACATCAGCGAGCTCGGTTGCACACTGCGCTTTCTGTGGGGCATGTGACTGTAGGGGGCCCTGGCTGCATACACAAAAAAAGATAGTTTTGAGCGACGGTTCTTGTTGGTTTCTAGATAAAAACCATTGTCAGTCTGCAAGCTGGTTTCGTCTATTGTCATGGGGAGTTGAGGTTTTGTGCCCTATAAAATCTGTCTCAACCCACTTAGTATATTTGTCTGTCTGTCTGTCTGTCTGTCTATCTCTATCTCTGTCTCTGTCTGTCTGTCTGTCTGTCTGTATGTCTGTCTGTCTGTCTGTCTGTCTGTCTGTCTGTCTGTCTCGTTGTCTGTCTGTCTGTCTGTCTGTCTGTCTGTCTCTCTCTCTCTCTCTCTCTCTCTCTCTCTCTCTCTCTCTCTCTCTCTCTCTTTCTCTCTTCCTCTCTTTCTCACTTTTGCCGTAAGGTACTTTAAAGATTGACTATGAGTCGGAAGACCGTTATAGTAAATGAAAGGAAAGAGATAGGAGCCCACTAGATTTTGAGAGAGAGATAGAGAGAGAGAGAGAGAAAGAGAGAGGGTAGAAAAATATGTTAAATTATTTTCAGATACCAGCTAGGGTTCTTAGAGAAATGAAATTAATTACCAGTATGCTGTTTTATACCCTTCTACTATTTATTGTTCCATTTTGTTTCAGAAGTAGGACAAATACGGTGCTGGCTTGTACTACTAACTAGAAAACACCAACATATTAACACAGCTTTGAATTGGACATATTGAGCGCAGATTAAAAAAAAATGCATGTCTGCACACATAGCACTATACAGCTATAAAACACGGAAAGCTGAAGAAGAAGAATTGACAAAAAGAACTACTTAACGCCTTCTATAATCTTTTATAACTTTAGTATGACTTGGGCCTTCCATAACAAGGTTAAATATTTAAGGGAAAATCGCATTAATAATTGCTAATAGTCAAGTTTTCCAAAAATATTTTTGGGAGCTCAGCTAATAATGCAATCTGTACAGTTTACAAGGTTCTACTAATTGACTTTCAGCTTTCAGGTGTATTTTCTAAAGCAAAGTCCTTCAAAGGCAAAATGCAAAAAAAGTTTTGAAGGTTAAAGGTAAGTCAAGTGAAGCAACAAAAGCTCAGTACCATCGCGCTGAGGGGATGCGGTACGACCCACAAAAATTTCAGATGTTTTCATTGTGAAAGTGTGACTTGGTATTACATCTGAAATCAATGAAAAATTAATGGAATTGAGTGATAAAAAGTGAACACATATCAATGGAAAAAACGAATGTAAATATGAATATATTGATAATATCAAGGAGTATAATAAAAATAAACACATGACAGTATGCTTTGACGTGAAATATTTTCGTGTGTTTGGAAAGTTAGAAAAACTCTGTTTAATAATAATACATTTTCCTTTCAAGTATATTCATTTTTAACACTATGATGGGCGCTAGCGAACTGGAAATGTGCCAAGTATATTTTTTAAAAAATTACTTTTTTTGCTGCGCTCTAAATCTATACTTCTCATTATGCTTTGGGTACACTCCTTTTGTACATAAAGAGTGATTTTATTGAAGTGATGTTAAAAGGCTCTGCTTTACACGTTTATTAGATCATCAAGCACTAGCTCCAAAAGAGAAGTATATTGTAATACGTAAAAGTGAATAAAAAGAAAACATAACAAATCAGTTTTGAAATAAATTCATGTCTTCCAACAAACATCCAACAAACAAGGACAAGTTTTGGTGAAACCACAGTATCTGTATTTAACAGTCTTTGCATTCACATAAATTGGCGTTCTTAATTGGTTGAATCTTTCAAGTATAAAATTAATATATACTTTAAAACCTATATTTCTCCGTCAATTAATAATTTTGAAACAATTTTTTAAAATTGTATAGTTTTCTGAAAAAAGGCATTCAGTAATAGACCAAAAGCATGTTAAATATCGAAACAAACTACATGGATATCTCATAAAAAGATGAAGCTTGATAAATATGGATATGGAAAAAGAAAACATGTTCGAATGAAAACCAGGATATTACAGATAGCTGTAATTATATGCATAGTCTCTATTTCATCACAAGAGGTGTTATCTTTACGTTTATGATTGCGTACAAAATAATGATAACCGATAGCCGATAACTCCTGTTTAAAAGTTAAGTAAATAAATGAAAAGGAAAGGTTCTTATCTACGTTGTTTAGGTAATCATTTGTGTTTTTAAACTTTTTCAGGGGTAGAAGTCCTACTTGCATATACAAACTGTAATTTAGCTCTTTCGCTCTGTCAAAAAATATTTAAAGTTTCACAAGGTCCCACCGTTTAATCCAGAAAACAAACAGCAACAACCTTTGTGCATATATATCAACATTAATTTTTTGAAAGTGTGAAAACAAATTAAGAATAACACAAATTATATGTTTTAACGCCTAATACATATAGTATAAAGGGCAGTTAAAAACATTTAATGTTTCGCCATATATAAGCTTATAATTATTATTATGTAAATATTTTAATATAATCAGAAACTAAAATTCTGAAAAACGTACAAAGGGTTACAAAGCGTTCAAAACTACCCATGAACTTTCTCACTCTCAAAGGTACTTATATAAGAAGAACCAAAAGAAATGCTAAAGAATGTAAAAAAATATATTTTACGTGAAGTGGATAAACTAAAAAAAAAAGACTCATTCTTCCAAAGTACGCGGGGCTCGTAAAACGGCGCTCGTGGTAAATTGCTAATTGTACATTATATAAACATACTTCAACCCTAGAAAAGCTCAGTTAAAACCACGAAATAAATAAAACCATTAGAACATCAAAGGGTTGAGGTATCCTTCAGATAGAGAGCTAGGCTTCGGTAAGGAAGAATGCGGTTCAATCCTCGGCTTTAGGGTAACGCAACAGTTAAGAACATACGGGTTTTCTGCAGTCATTAAAGGATCTACTGGATATTAAATTTAATTTACAGGAACTATGTACGGCAAACATGTCGCTAAAAAGATAACACTTTAAGCATTAGATAAAAGCAAAACGAATGAACAGCAATGGCAAACCTCGAACTGGCCTATCGCCATCAATGGACACTTCCACTACTCCGAGCCGGCGGCGAATAAACACTGTGTGCCATCTGTCATCGCCCAGAGTGTGTCCAGCTGACAGAATCTGATGGCGAATAACAAATAGATGTATCGGTTAATGAAGTGCACCAGTTGATGTTTTACTTGTGGTAAAAAGTGCCAATTCGTTGTTCTAAGTTTATATATATATATATATATATATATAACTTCACTTCATTCAGGCCCGGAAATGCCTGAAAATTCTTTTTTTGTTTTTTAGTAAATATTGTCTCCTTCCCACCTTACCAACATACCTACCTACCTACCTACCCCATATGTATATCTGTACCTGCCTGCATACCTCCACACCTACTTACCTACCTCAGCACCTACCTACCTTCCTCCGTAAGCACCAGTTGATGTTTTACTTGTGGTAAGCAAAAGTGTCGATTTGTTGTTGTCATCTACTCAACTACCCACCATCGGATTTAATTGTTTTGCCGATTTCGCCCCTAATGGTGGGATCGGTGGCAGTATAATGTGCTCTGCTGAGACATGGTATCCCCGAACTGTCTGTGTCTAACAAAACTTTAAATTATCAAATGTTAATCTTTGAATCCGTCCACAATATATCATTGCTGCTGACAATGGAGGTAGAAAAACAACTCACTCACTCATTTTAGTTATTGGCTGTCTTTGTCAATAATTCGTTTTTAGTTAAGTATAGAAGGTCCATTTCTACGCTGTATCTCTGCGGCTCCCTCAATATGTCTTAACTTCCTCACCCTTGGTCCGCTTCCGACTACGACGGAGAGAAACAGAGCGCCACTTTCAAGGTAGAGATCCAGACTATCACCACTGGGACCGGAGGCTGAGAAGAGAAGCCCCGACCCGTGCATGGTTCGAAACCTGAGCGAGATGTCTTCCGTCTCCGTGACAGGTTCCTCTGGTAAGCTCACTTTGACGTATTGAGTTCCGACAACAACAACAACATCATCATCATCAACAACAACAGCAACAACATCAACAACAACAACAACAACAACAGCAACAACAACAACAGTATCAATGACAAAGAAAATAATTATAATGAAAAGACCATGAAAAAAGGATATGAAAATTGAAGATGCAAAGGCAAAAGGAAACTAACAACAGAGGGATACAGGTAAAATATATCAATAGATGAAAAGGGAAAGATGTTGAGATGAAATGTTAGAGCAAGAGGGAGAGTGATTGGAAAGTAGAAAGTGAGAGTGAGCGAGACAGAAAGGCAGACAGAGAAAGTCAGAGTAAGAAAGACAGACAGACAGAGAGATAAAGAGAGGTATATGGGAGGGGGAAGCTGACAGACCGATAGACACGTAGATATGTAGACAAACATCGACAGAGTGAGAAAGAGACAGACAGACACATACACAGCCACAGACACAGACGGACTGGGACGAAGAGTACCTGTCTGACAAACATCCCCTGTGTAACCAGTAGCTCGACAATCGCAGGTGAATCTGTTCCAGCCCTCTACACACTTTCCCTGGTGAGTGCACGGGTGGCTCACACACTGATCTTTTGTCTAGAAACAAAGAATGAATACAACACAGTAAAGAGAAATTGTAGGGACTTCATAAAAAATCCGTATTAGGAGAAAGCACATTACAAGAAGAGAGTGTATAAGATGTGTATGATGGATAAGTTGCTAGATATATTATTATTATATAAGAACGAGTTTCAAGCTTTGAATCCTATTTTAAAGCAATTTTGTCACTTCAAATCTTGTTGGTGTTTTTCTATTACGCAGCAAGGGTATTATCTTATTCTTTTGAACGATACAACACAATTTCCCTATAATCATAATATTATTATAGGGAGTGGATGTTAGTTTGGAAGTATTGACGACTAAATAGTATAGTTTATTATCGTATCATAGGAAAATAAACGCAGTCTCTATTTGCCATTAAAATGACGCCACATTCTATCGTGTTTTTTTTTCTATTAGAAGCAAGCAAAGGCCAACGTTTCAAATTCAAGTATTGTTACCTTCTGGCAATAACCCACGACGTCGGTCCTGTTCTGCTGACGGGCATTCCCCGCAATGTCCACCATGTTGCCATTGACGACCAAATCCTGAAGACAGCCCACGTAGAAAAATCCGCCCAGGGCGCTCCAGATCTCTCGGGGCAACGCGCTCACGTTGACAGCGGGCCCTATACCGCCCACATACAGCTCACCGTGCAGGTCAAACCGGTCGGACACGACGTGCGTCTCAAACGACGTTTTGCGTCCGTCAACGGAGATGGAGCCCGCGTAGTTGTGGAACTCGAAAAACACATCATGCGGATAGCCGTCCGAGAGAGATACTTCGGTGGCTTTTTTCTGTGAGGGGAAAAGACGGGTGGCTCACACACTGGTCTTTTGTCTAGGAACAAAAAAGCGAATAAAACACAGTGAAGAGAAATTGTAGGGGCTTAATAAAGAATCCGCCTTAGGAACCTATTAAAAACGATCTATAAGAAGAGAGTATATTAGATGCGTATCATAGATGATTTGCTAGATGAATTACTATGTCATAGCAAGATTTAAGGCTTGAATCCTATTTGAAAGCAAATTTTTGTCACTTCAGCTCTTGTTTTTTATGTTTTGCAGTAACGGTATCTCTTTTTCTTTTAAACGATACATCACAATTTTCTGTACTATACTTCTCATGTAACATCAATTCCCTATTGTCATAATATTAATATAGGGAGTTGATGTTGATTTAGATGTTAGTTTAGAAGTATTGGAGACCAAATAGTATAGTTTATTATCGAGGTAGGAGTTGAGCAGTGGAGCGAGTGCTAAAGAGTTTTTAAAAAAGTACAAAAAGGTCAATGAGAAGAGTTATATTCAGTACGTTCCTCACACCTAAAGCGCTTTTAAGAGATGTTACTATATTAAATAAATTAACATTAAACAATCAATGTCAGATTTAATCTTTGCTTTAATGTGCACCCATTTTAGCTTTCACCAAAACCTTTATTGAAGAAGCTGGTACATTTTAAATGGTCTTTTAAATTTACACGGTTGAATATTTCTGTTGGAATAGTTTATTATGGTATCAAAAGAATAATAAACACCATCTCTTTTACCAAAAAAATAGCGGCACTGTCTTTCGTGCTTTTCTGTTACAAGCAAAGGCCAAAGTTTCAAATTCAATGTGTCTTTTTTAGTCTGGAATGTTATGAATTTTTCCCTATTTCATTTTGTGAACTGAGATAACTTAAACGACGAATACTCAATGTTCATTGTTTACTTTGAGAAAGCAACGGATCAGTCATTATAAATGAGGGAGAGAGAGAACGAGAAAGAGAGCGAGAGATAGAGAGAGAAAGAGAGAGTGAGAGCGAGAGAGCACGAGAGAGCAAAATAGAGAGAAATTAAAATAGAGATAAATAAAAGGAGCACTCGGTGTTTATCGGTTACTTTGTGGATGCCGGAGCCCATGTTGAAGACCAAGTACAGGTTGCCGTCCATAAACTCCAAGGCGAAAAAGTCTTTGCTGTCCCTGTTACCATTGCTGTACATAAGAAGCCCGTTCTGTTCCACCGTCCTGAACTGGAAGGCTATGGAGCCCTTAGATCTGTCGTAGAGAAAGGGCAAAATTCCACTAAAGACGCACACGGCCTTGACCTTGGTCTGATTGGGATATCGCCATAGCATGATCGCGTCTGACAAAGGAATGGGTTCAAGCTAGCGTGATAGATGGAGCGCTTTGAAAATAAACTAAACGATGGCAGGCGTTAAACGAATTTTGTTTTGAAACAAAAATAAAAATTAATACTGATTAAGCTTGAATATGAGTTCTTGGTTTTAAAAATGACATAATTACATGCTTTAGTGGCAAGTGATTCATGAGTAATGGAAATCTCATTATTGGAAGAACCTTTTTAAATTCATATTGCCCACAAAAAACAAGGCCGTCGTGTAAGATGAGATCTTAACATTCGTCCGTATCAAGTGATACAAATTGCGATGAAATAACTTTCCACTCATTGAAAAACCGCCTTATTAAATTAATTTGCTGTAGGCAGTCTTAGTTATTAAAGTGGAAGAGGGGAGGGAGAGAACTGGCTCAAGTGGTAGAGTTTTGGTCTCCAAATCTAGAGGTTCGCAGTTCGAATGCAACGATCGCTCAACAATCTATTCGTCCGATTTCGTGTCCTGTGATCGGCTGAGACATGAGTCAAGGTCTCCGAGCCCTGTCTCGTGTATGGCAGCACATAAAATTACCAGACGTTAGTCTTAAAGCCCCGTCCACAGTAAAGTCTATACAGTAATGACGTTGGACGTTGAACCAACTCAACAACTCAACATTGTGATTAAAGGCAAACACCTTATTTTAGAGGAGATGACTAGATGAATTTTTGCTTTGTTCTCAATATATTTCCGAGTTACTTCTCTTTAGTAAGATCAATGGACAAAAAGTGTTTGAATAATCTATGTATGATCTTTAAGTGAATGCACAAAAAAGTTACTGTTATATTTATATCTAGAAGAGAAGAGGTCTGTGGTTAAAATTTGAGCTAGTGTCTTCGACTGAACAGATAAAACTTTGGAAAAACTTGGTACCACTCATAGAGACAGTTTCCTTTCTTTCCACCAAGAGATTAGTTGACGAAATATCTGATTTGTTTTAGCCGATCTGTCATTCTTCATGTAAAGATATAGATGGCATAAAAAAATGGGAATATAAAGTTATGACCAACAAAAATCTAAAAACCGCAGAAAAAAAACTGTTTCTCATGATTTTTTATGATGACGCAACTAAAAAAAACAAACATCGAATTTGTATGCCGATGTAGCTGTTGGAAATAATTTTAAATTGTTCTTTTATCTGCAAGTACCGTAGAACAATGGTGTAAAATTAACTATTTCATACGGCCGTTTTTCATCCATTTAAATAGATACTCATTAATAACTTTAGAATTTTTTCCAATAAACAGCTGAAAATAGAAAAAAACAAACAAACCAAAAAAACAGTCAATAAAAAAAATAAGCCCAATCACTCATCTAAACAGACAGAACACAGAAACTGTCATTTAAACAAGCCTTTCTCTTTTTCGAAAAATTCCTTTACAGTAAATAACGCAAAACCTTTTATTTTCTTCAAAATTATTTGATAGATATGGTTTTCCCCTGAAGATCTACCTGCGAATAATTATGATTGCTTACCTGGATTTGTCCCATGTGGCGACCGTGATGTAAGCGTCCGGTGTGGCGAAAGTCACGGGTCTGGAGTCGGCCAACTCCTGGCACTTGTCGAAATGGACATCGCCCACGATCTTCAGGAGGCTGTGGCCCTCCCGAGCAAGGGTAGTCAGATCTATGCGGATGTTGTTAGCCTTGTATACAACCTTTAGGGGAATTAGAGGAAAGGGGTGGATTAGAAAAACTTGTATTGGAGATAACTGGTGTGTCTACAAGTTTAAGGGTTCCTAGGTCTCAAGATGGATTATATGCGGCGATAAAAAATAGGCCAGATTTGGGTTTAGAAATTCAAAATGCTTCATAATGTGTCCATAATGAGGTGTTTCTTAACGTTTTTGCATGTATATAGCATTTTAATGTATGATGGACAGAAGGCATACTCAAATTTATATTGAATAGATCTATTTAACGAATACTGATGACGTTTCGGGAAATCAAAGAGACGATGTGTAATACTATAAACTGGGTAACTTTAAATATAATAAATTTACTTCATTCTTATAAACTATATGAATCCTTTACTATTCCTTAAATATAAAGTTTTCTTATTTCACCTCATTATACTGTACTCTAATATAAACATGGAGAATAGTTCAGTAGAATAGAGAATGTACTTTATGACTAACGCGACTCTGTCATTCTTTCTTTCATTGTCTCTCACTCTCTATATCTTTCTCTCAGTTTCTATCTTTCTATCTATCTATCTATCAATCTATCTATCTATCTATTTATCTATCTATATATCTATCTATCTATCTATCTATCTATCTATCTATCTATCTATCTATCTATCTATCTATCTATCTATCTATCTATCTATCTATCTATCTATCTATCTATCTATTTATAGATATTATATATTTCTTTCTCTCTTCCTCTCTCTCTCTCTCTCTCTCTCTCTCTCTCTCTCTCTCCCTCTCTTTCAATCGGGGTTTAATATCACATATCCTAGATTCCCTGGGAGGGTTCTATACGCCATCTCTTGAACAACATAATAAACCTACCTTCCTCATGCATCCTTTAAAGTTTGGGATGTCATCATAATCCCCAGTGGCCAGGCGCTGAGAGTTCTTGGGATGTCCGGCCAGGTAGAACACACTGCTGGACAGGTGAGCAAAGGCCCCAGTCGTGCTACCCGATGCCATATACATGCCGTCAACTTCAATGTTTAGCTGGTGGTTGGAGGGGGAGAGAAAAGAGAAAAAATATCCTATTGGTTATTTGTTGTATCGGAGAAAAGCAAGAGGGAAAAATATGCAGTTTGAAATTTCGGAGAAAGGGGCAGAAAAATATCATACTTCTTATATGTAATATGGGAGAAAGAAAAGACAAAATCCTAATTGTTTTTTGTAATAAAGGATTACAAATGTCCCTTTTGCTATTTGTAACAGAAGAGAAAGGAGGAAAAGAATAGTCTACCTGTTATTTGTTCTATCTGAGGAGAAAAAATAGCCTGCAATAGTTTGCTTTTTCGGGAAAAAATATCCTCCTTGTAACTTTTAGTATAAAGTTAAGAAAGAAGAGAAAAAACCCCGCATGTTATTTCTAAAATCAGAGAAAAGAGGGGTGAAATCTTACACGTAATTGCAATATAGGAGAGAAAAAAAGGAAAAGATGTATTATCCTACTTGTATTATGTAATATCAGAGAAAACGAGATCGAATTATGTGTTGTTATGAAATATCAATGTCTCTGTGAAAAGAAAATGATACACAGCATTGTTTCAAACTATATGTTAGGAAATGCATTGGATATATTGATATTTTTAGGTTCCATTTCGGAAATTAAGAAGTTTTATCATCACCCTAAATGTATGGCTATACGTAACGTGAGCTGGCCAAAATTTTTTTTAAACTAAAAAAATTTTGTTTATAAATTAACAACCAGGAAAGGGTTATTATGGCCTTTACATTCTTGTTTTTGTATTCCCATGTTTAAAAATTTAATGTTGTAAGGAAAATTGATACGTAAGGAGTCAACAGGAAAACGTCCGTTGTCCGAAAGAAAAAAAATCCCTTAACCTTTGCTTGCTCTCAATCATAAATGAATATCTATCAGACACACGTTTTTAGCTTTCAGTTTTATGTCATTATATATATTATGTTATTACAAGTATAGAACTCTGTAAGTAAATCACAGAAGAAAAAATCAATAATTTTTAACCCTCATATTAAGTAGAAAAAACATTCTCATATTATTCACTTTATTCACGTCGTGACATTCATCACTGAAAGAATGATATCCTACTTTCAGGTTTAAAAAAATTAAAAAAGACCCTCTCATTGTATGCATTGTTTGCTTCTGTGAAAATCCATCTTTTCAATTTAACGAGGATTAAATCATGTTCATATAATAGTGCATTTTAATATGTAAATAATTTACAGCACTGATCTTTTATGCTACTGAGGTTAATGCGGAGACCTTATGGTCTATATGGTTAGGTAGATATAGATAGGCAACAGATAAACCTTTAAAGATCTTAAGAATTAGCATATTCAACTGAAGAGAGTGCTTACAAAAACCAACATAAGGATTAATCAAAATCGAAGGTTTGTACAGGAAAATGGAAAGATAGATTATATATAAGCTATAAACCATATTCTGTTTTAATTGAAACAAAACACCTTTAGTATGTCTTTGGTCTAAACTTTATATCAAATATTCAACTTTAACTTCTATATTATCCTAGTAATAATTTTCTACACGTTATATGCAAAGATAAACACAATTCAACTTGTTACTCATAACTATGTTCTAAAAGGACTAATAAGTAGTTTTTAAGTTATATTTTACCATCCTAGCTAAAATGTTATTTCCAGACACCCTGCCAACGATTTGACAATCGTCTGAAAGTTAATGGCATCACGCATTAACTTTAAATGATTAAGCAGCCCTTAACTCGAGGGTTGTCTCAAAGGACAAGAAACAAAATTTATAATACAGATATTTTTTCCGCTTGAGCTTGGAAAAAAGAGCAGTAGAACGTCTAGCAGTAAAAATGCATCATTTACATGCATGCATATTATAAAGGTACGGATTTTCATTAAGATGAATATGTGCCGGGAGGAAGCTAAAACATGCAGTTTATTTGATGCATCTATAATTATTACCATACGATTAAGAGACACAAATGCGATATACATATGTTTCAAGATATTTAAAAATCCAAAGTCATAAGCCATTTTATATAACTGTTGCTTTTTTAATTTCTAGAAACAAAGTATGTTGTTTTCATAAGAAAAATGAAAACAATAGAGTATCTTCTTATAACTTCTTTTGATTTACAAACTGGGCTTTACATCTGGAGTGTGACATAAAAATATATCCTTAATTCAGAACATTGTAACATTAATTAGCTAAAATTTTAACCACGTCTGGACATAACCGAATTGTAATTGTTCTATATTCTGTAGGTATCAAAGATATGAAGGAAAGCCAGAGAAAGAGAGACAGAGGCATATAGAGATAAAGAATGCAAGTGAGAAGAGATAGCATATATAAAGACCCAAAAATATCGTAGGTTTACAAGAATAAGGGTACATAGAAAGACAGGCAGATAGAAACAAAATGGTGGTGTAAAGATAATATGAGGCACTGTATATCCAAAAGAGATACAATACAAATATCAAGATGCAAAAACAAAAGGTGAGACAAAGAGGCATAACAGAAGACACATTGGGAGACGTCAGGGCAAAGTACAGACACATTTCAGAACGATTCGCAGCTTTTAGAATAAAACAACAGAGACAGGAGGCCAAAAAAAGATCAACTCCACAAAAAATTTCGGAAAACTGGGAAAACATAATGAAAAGAACATGCACATTGTTATAGCATCATTGGGAGAATAAAGAAAAAAGAACCAGGTCAAGACAGTCTGACATAGGCACATACAACATATATACGCAAATGTCAGGCAATCGGGAAAAACCTAAGAGTAATTACATGTGTATGTCATGTGCAAGGCAAATACATATAGAACAGGAACACATAGTACCCTTTGAATTGTTAATTTTGTACAGAATGAAAGAAATGTCACGAAAGCTGTTTGAAATATCACACGGTTCAGAATTAAGGTGAGGACAGAGTACTCCAATTCATGAACAAAACTTGGTTTCAAAGAGGAAGTTCAGTCGTGTATATAAATAAAACAAACCAGTAATGAACAATAGTAACGAGAGTACTCTCCACCACTGGACAACATAAACACTGGACAACTGGACAACATAGACATGTTGACAGCCGTCCGAGCCAGTTATTTTCATACAGCCACGAAACACAAATAGACGTTTTTGTATGTTGTACAAAAGCTCTGATGTCAATGTTAGGAAAAAGTTTGCTTTTTTCTTTATTATTTGTTTTCTTTTAAAAAATTGATATCACGAAGAAAAACTCTAAAATGATAGCAGTCATTTTTAGTAAAGAAGTTCAAATGAAAAATTGGAAAACAGAAACATTAACAATTTTCTTGTACGCAGGCAAAGCATTCTGCAAAATCTATTGTCCAGAGATGACACATGCTGCAATGCATCGCAAGTGCGTAGTAAATACGCGTTGCTTAAAAATAATTTTTGCATTCTCAGAACTTGGAACAGTTTAGTTCTTTTTTTTTAGGTAAGACATTGTCTAGTTCAGTTGCTGGATTTCTTGTCTGGAGAAAAACACATGCAAATGTTTACTTACATAGAATGCACCGCTTCCAGGTAGCTAGAAAAATACAAGTAAAGTTGTTGACCGAAAAAGAAGATAGACGGAGGGAAAGATAGAAAGATGGAGAGATGAGCAGAGGAAAGACGCATTATAAGGTATTACCAAAGTCTTTGGTATTACAGTGCATGGTAAGATATAGACTATGTGACGAAGTATTGGCAAACCATTATACTTTCTGATGGCATTTGAGTTTGAACATCGGTGGCACTTGTCAAGCCAAAACTAAAATAATATAGTCAATTAAAAATAAAAAGACATCCTGTCTGATTGTCGCCAAAAGGTATATTATAAATTGATTATTTGACACACTCATATCGACAAAAGGTGCAGCAAGTTTGATATAAACGTTGAATTCTCTTTTATGTATGTTTCTGTGCGAAGAGGATTGTACATAATTATACAGAATAGTGCGTCACAGATTTTGTAACAATTAATTTTTTTTCAATAATTATGATGTCAACGTTTGCTTGGATAAATCCATATTTGTTTTTCTTTTGTTGCACTCTAAAAGTAGTAAGAGCACCTCTGACTTGCAATTCATGACATTACTAATATCAAATTGTTATTTTATGGAACAGAGATTGCCGTCTCCATTCTGCTCTAGTTATAAGACACGCTCATACACCTCCCTAAAAAATTATAAGACGTAATCCTCGACAAGAGATCAGCTAACCTTTGAAACTAAACGGTTCGAATTTTTTACAAAAAGAATTTAAAACAAATTTCAAAGCCCTGCATCGATTTTATTCCTTTAAAAATATTCTGATGACATTTAATTTTTTTAGTCAGTGTCGCATTTCCTATACATGTATAATATCCATAGAAGTGATCATTTTCCCATATTCTTCTACAATGAATAAATAAAAGAATTTTTGGACTTCTCATAACAATGTCGATTTATATCAGCAATGCTATAAAGTATACTTAAAATGACACAAAAACTATAAAGGAAACATAAATTAAAGAAGAAAAAAGAATTGTAAAAAGTGGAGGATGGATGCATTTAGACACACAAACATACATTCCCCAAAGTTGGATGAATGAGAATAAAATATAGAAAAAAATGACATGAATGATAATGCAAAAATACCCTAGGCAAGAATCTGTTGCATGAAATTGTAAAGCCCACCCCACCCCCACCCCCATAAAAAAGAATGCTATTAAAGAAACCGTAAAGGTTATATCTTTCAAGCAATTTAAAATAAGATATGGAACACAAAAAACCCTAAATATTTTATTTATATGAATGAACTTGCCTCTACCAAATCTCTAACTTGCACCCGAGTTAAAAACAACAACAGCAAAAACAACAACAAAACGATGAGGTAGAGAAAAGTGTAAGGAAATATTCCTTTCAAAGAAGTTTGATAGTTTTAATCATACGTCTTTTATATCCTAGTTTTTCTGATTCGAACAATTGGAATGCCGTCTTATGCCCGAGTAGCCGTTTTCACTACGTAGTTAATAATTATAAAAAATATCACCTGTAAATACGTTACTAGATAAATTTGGGAGTTCTATTTTTGGGTTATTATTTGTAAAAAAATATGCAATAAATATTTGTTTCTAATGTTCAGCTATTTCAATGCACCTTCAGACCAACATTGGTCTCAATTATAAACTGTGTTTTTAAATCTCTAATGCAACACATACTTATATAGAGATATTGTGTTACTTCGAGCAACGTTAAATAACTGTATCGCTTTAATAGTTTTACATGGGAAGCGACAACGACAAAAAGCTGCTCTAGCCTAAACGTTTTGTGCGAAATGCTGTTATAAATAATACTACACCAAAATATATGTGGTTCACTTGGTTTGGTGATCGTTATATGCAAACATTGAATAAAAAAAAGAAAAAAAACTTAAAGGTTCAGTAGCGAATAATTTTGTGCTCATTTTTATAGTGACAAATGTATAGCTTTGCTCGAATTTAAAAGAGAAACAATGATAAATAAAACAAAACAAAATATAAGTTGGGGAACTAAAAAAAAGTGCGATAAAGTGAAACAAAGAAGGTAACTCTTAGTTTTTAGCTAGCTTGTATTTTCTAGAGTGGCGTCCCTTACATATTGGGCTTCCCGGCGGATGTGCAGTTGGTGCCAATTGTTGTCATCGAAGCGGACGTTCTTTGGGTTGATGACTTTCTTGAGAATCCCTGAGCCAAGGTTGATTTGAACGGTGATTACGCCATCCTTCAGTACAACAATGATGTAGTCTTTGAAATTTCCTAGAAATTGAGTGGAAAAGGAAAAATCGTTGTTTACTGAATAAATATAACCCGATAAGAAATATCTATACATGTGTGTGGAATGAAACGTGAGGTACAAAAGGAAATAAAAGAATAATGTATGTAGCTTCGGGTAGATTGATTGATAATTATACAACATTACTTACTTTAAAACAAAAATGAAACATGCCTTGATATACATTGACCTGTCATGACTTTTCTATTTATTTTTACACATTTCAATCGACGAGTTCTAATTTTACAATACAAAATTAGGTTTCTACCCTTTTAATGCCACCCCAACCTATCGCTTCAGAATCTTATGATGAAGTTAAGATAATTCTAAAAACAGCCCATGGGTATAATTAAAAACCACCAAAAATTGTATTAGATATCAGTTCGGTATTCCTTACCTATATACAAGAGAAAGGCATTAGACTGCTTCGTTCTGAAGTCCAGGTTGATGTTGTCATCATTGCTGACCATCACGCCTCCTTTGTTGGTCAAGTCGTAGCTGATGTACTGAGCGCCCAGAAATGTTGCATCCGATGGGTTCTTCTCTGTGAACAAAGTTAGCCGTGATGATGCTAATAAATCATAACGTTATCATAAATCCTAATTTTATATGTGTAGGGAAACATGCAAAATAATGAGAAGCGGTAAGGTATATGTTTAAGTGAGAGTGGGGTATAGTATCCGAACATCTTATAATTTGGGGAAAAGGCGGTTGGCGCGGTTGGATTTTATTATGAGAGAAGCGCGTTGAATAATATATATACAGAGAGACACTCATAGAAAACATTTCCAAAAAATTAAATTAGGTACGGAATGGTGCAAAAAGGAGCAAATAAAATAATATAAATTTTGGTCTCATAGGCAGAGAAAGAAATTTATAAGGTAAGAATACAAAGGAGCGAGAGATAGAGAAAAAAAAGAGTCAGAGCGACAGACAGACAGAAAGACAGACAGACAGACAGACAGACGGACAGACAGACAGACAGATATATAGAGAGATAGAGAAAAAGAGGGAGATAGCGACAGTGAAAGACAAAATTAAAACAATAGAGATAAACTAGGACGTTTTTCCATGAATGTATTTCGTAACTTGAAATCAATAGTTAGAATTATAACGATATAAAATTCGGTCAGCGATAGCTCTTAGTGTTAAACTACGTTTAATCGTATCCAATAACAAAGCAGTAAATGTCTAATAGATGTACTACATAATAAAGTAGGTCATCGTGCTCATTCATTAGCAGCATTGTATGACCAAGGGCGATAATCATGATAGGATGAAAATGACTCAATGTGAAGGTCACTTGCTTTATCCCATCCCTTCCAGTTAGAGAGAGTGAGAACAGGTAGAGAGAGAGGTTTTTCCATGAATGTATTTCGTAACTTGAAATCAATAGTTAGAATTATAACGATATAAAAATCGATATGCGATAGCTCTTAGTGTTAAACTACGTTTAATCGTATCCAATAACAAAGCAGTAAATGTCTAATAGATGTACTACATAATAAAGTAGGTCATCGTGCTCATTCATTAGCAGCATTGTATGACCAAGGGCGATAATCATGATAGGATGAAAATGACTCAATGTGAAGGTCACTTGCTTTATCCCATCCCTTCCAGTTAGAGAGAGTGAGAACAGGTAGAGAGAGAGGTTTTTCCATGAATGTATTTCGTAACTTGAAATCAATAGTTAGAATTATAACGATATAAAAATCGATATGCGATAGCTCTTAGTGTTAAACTACGTTTAATCGTATCCAATAACAAGTAAGGGTCACACAGACACAATGAAACAGATATAGAGAGAGAACTGTTCAATTCGCCCTCCCCTCCGCAGTCAAAACTCAGCAATGCTCGCCCTATACCTGATCATTCCAATAAGGGGTAAGAAATCATCGACGCATTATTTAAGCAACTTCCAGGCGTGCTGTCTAAAACTTAATTTTTTTTCACAGCCTCTGAGCGCCTCTCCAACAATTTCATGGGCCGTCTCATCGTTGGTGGATAGACGCTTGTTCGTGGGTCCTGTTTTCAATCAACTTGTGAATAATTCAACGCGAGGCTAAGTAGGCCTACTTGAAATTCAGTAAGTGTTCAAGTTCCCCTCCACACATAATTAGTGCTTAAAATGAATTTCATTATAAGAAAAAAAAGAAATAATAGTAAGACTTACATAAGAGTTTTTAATCATTCTTCTTTTTTAATTTGTTGTTGTCTTTTTTATGTTTTTTTGTTATTGTCTGTTGTGCTTGTCATTATCCTTTTATGTTTGTGATCGTCAATTTCTAATCCGCTTTGAAAAAATGAGAGAGAAAAAAAGAGAGAAAGGGGAGAGAGAGAGAGAGAGAGAGAGAGAGAGAGAGAGAGAGAAAACATGACAAAGAGAGGGGAGGGGGGAACCTGCAGACAAACAGTCGGACAAAAAGATAAGAGTCAGACAGACAGAGAATGAAAGACACAGACAGAGAATGAAAGACACAGACAGACATAATACATACAGACAGACAGACTGACATAGATAGTAGGGGTAGAGAAAACGCAGTTAATTCCATGTAAAACGCTTCATAAACCACATTGCAGAGAGACAGTTTATATCTCAAATCGTATGGTCCATTTTGAGGGCAATAAATGTTTTTAAGACAATTATACACGTACTTATAGCGTTACAAGCGAATGTCGTACATATGCGCTGCCATTAAATCCCATCGTAATTTCAACACACTAATTTATTGCTTCTATATTTTCAGTAATTTAAATGTTAGAGTGAATGTACTCAAGTTTGCCAAAGAAAACAAGATTACATTGATCGACCTACGGATTTAAATGTTTATCGTGTGATTTATGATCATGTATCCCAAAGCACGTTAGTACAGACAATTTCCCAGAGCAAGTTGCTCTAATCGGGATACGAGAATAGTACGATAATAATGGCTTTGCGATTTATGCCCCGTTAGCGAATTAAGTAGCCGTGCACCTAAAAGAGGTGAATTGCTTATGAATATGATTACAGATGGGGCTTAATCTGGAGGCCAATGTGTGGTAGCCGTGGGATAGAACATCGGCTTCTGATCCAGGAAGTCTGTGGTTCGAGCTCTAGCGATTATGTCTCTTATTGGTTGGGTCGGTGTCAGTTTAATGTGACCGGCTGACACAGGAGTCATGGTATCCCTGCTTTGCCTCGTATGTGGCAGCATGTAAACTGTCAGACGTCAGTCTTGGGACCCGTCCTATATGGTGCCGACGTAGGATATTAAATCAATCCAACTCAACTTATCTGTAGGTCCTTAGAAAGGGCTGAACATTCATTGAATCTCTAAGTGTCTATGTACTATAAATAAAGGACATTGACAGTGAATTTCTATTGCTAGGGTCATCGATTTCATTATCGAATGGTTGGTTGTTTTTATAACGTCTAACGACAGCAAAAATGCTCTATCTCTAACAAGTCCTAAGACCACCATATAGCAATTTTACGTGCTGCTACACAGAAACAGTATTGGGATACCAGGACACATGTATCAGCATGACTCCGACCCAAACAGTTGATGGAAGTGAAATCCGACAAAGAAACTTGGCCAATCGTGGGATTAAACCCGATACTACCCGCATAGAAGTATATCGCTCCACCATTTAAACCAGCTACATCCCTCCTCTTCCACCTAATAACACAACTTTTCCAAGCAGGTCCGATAGCGAAATGGCCTTAATAGAGCCCTCGCAATGCGCGCAACGATAACGTATGACATTTTTAGACCCAGTTGATAAGAGTTTTTTTCAGAAAGCTCAATGGCTTCTTAATTCTAGAATAGAGTTATCATTAAATGACATTGCATATTCCATTACATAGCGTCTTCGTTAGTTTGTGGGCGTTATTATCACAAGACTTCTAGTGCCCAATGATCTCCAACAACCAACGAGAATCCTGAGAGCTCCGAATGCCAAGTTTCCTCATCGGCGGGCCGTCCGGTGGAGTGAGTTCAAGCGCGATCCCCGTGGAGGGAGAGATGAGTTATTCAACGAAGGGGCCACCGACCGAACTGCCCTCATAAATAAAGCTCCGCGGAGCCCATGAATTAAAGATGAACCTAGCGGAGTCGCCAAGTATCCAATATGGCGTCCACACAGCGTAAATTATCTGCCCCTGCGGCAAGACTGTTGGCGCTTGATTAGGAGTTAGGGATTTAAAAAAATGAAGTTAGGGGTAGAAGTAGGTAGACAAGGAGGCGGTTCGTATGCGTGTGTGTAGGGAAGGGCGGGGAGGGGAGGGGGTAGAAGAGACGTAGCGGGAGAAAGTGAAGGCGTTAGTGCTCTCGACATACAAGCTAGAGGTATGAGATTTGGTCCTCTCGGGTCAAGACTGTTAGGGCTTGATCAGGATTTAGGATTAAAAGAGAATGTGAGTGTAACAGGTGGATGGACAAGAGTGACATGATGTGTATGTGTGTGTGTTTGTGTGGGAAGCGGGGTATAAACAAGTTGAAGCAGTTGAGCTATAATTAAGACTTGGGGGTCAGAGGTTCGTCAAAAAGAATGTTATTGATCCAGCAAGACAAGTAAGGGGCGTTGGATAGCTTTGTGTGTAGTGCTCTAGATTATGAATTCAGTTGTTTTCCATTATCATTCTTCCAAATTTCTTTGTTTCCCTGTATGTCAATGTATCTATTTTCGCTATGTAAGGAATATGTACATGACAATGTTTTTCCAACTGCAAAAAGACTTTCTACCTCCCTCCCTTTCTCTTTTTATTCATTAACTATCTTTTCATTCGCTCCAACTTTATCATCCTTACCTCTCTTTTCTTATTATCCCTACCCCTTTCGTTCCAGCATGTCCACTCCTCAACCCTTTCTCTCTCTCTGTTTGTCTGTCTGTCTGTCTGTCTGTCTGTCTGTCTGTCTCTGTCTCTCTCTCTCTTTGTCTCTCTCTCTGTCTCTCTCTGTCTCTCTCTCTCTCTATCTATCTATCTATCTATCTATATATCTATCTATCTATTTATCTCGCTCTCTCTTACTATCTCTATTTCTCTCTCCCTCACACCTTTTCTCCCATACCAATTTTATTTATCCCCCAAGGGAATCAGACAGATGGGAAATATAATCTGAATATGTAACTGGGCCATTCCTCACAGATGCGTTTTTCTCATTTACAATACCGCAATCAGAGTGAGTGCTACTGGATGATAACATTATGGACTGACAATTGAAGTTCTTATTGGTCAAATCAAAAGTGCACCGCAAAGAGATCTAAACTAAGAGTACACCAAGAGCTATATTATTATTTTATTTTTACTTTATAGTTAAATCAAAGAGAGATTTTTTAACTAGCGGACATTTTGAATATAGCGTAGTTTTGATAATGTTATTATTCAAATCGTCTTTTCACTTTTATAGAGACGAAGGACGCACGAAATGGAACGGAAAAAGAAAAACCGGAGAGAGAAAGAGAGAGAAAGAGATAGAGAGAGAGAACGATAGAGAGATAGAGAGAGGAGACCAAAACGGACCAAGAGAGATAGAGATTAAGAGAGATAATGGAAGACGTTTGGCGTAAATTTAGAAAGATTTGCATTTTCCAAACCTCTCTGCAGCGTTAAAAAAAGAAGAAATAAAAGAATAGAGATCTTTATGGAAAAAAAATCATGCGCCCAGCGTACACGCGCTCGTGTAAAAGAAATATCTAATTGATACCCCCTGAGGATCTTGTGAGTTTTTCTCCATTATTTGTATTCTTCTGTTACTGCCACTAGTTTTCCAACAAGGCATGCTTTCCACAAAACTGGATCGCAGAAGATCTTTACCAACGAATAGAAACACAATGAAAGAAAGCCCCATTCTATATATATATTATTAAATCTATTGGGTTTCTTTACATTTTTAATGTTTTCTAAATGGGACAAACTAACCGTGTTGAAAAATTATCCGTGGAGCAAAATGAATCTTCACCGAAAAGGACAAAAAATGTGATTTTTGGAAAATCAAAAATTGCTCTCATTTTTGTTTGTTACTTTTTCTTGTCGCCATGAGTATTGGAGAAAAAAAACGTTGCGGTTGTCATAGAAACTTGTAATGAAGATATCCTTTCTTTCTTTTTTTTTCTCGTAATTTTCGACTGCTTCGGTTTCCGTCAATGATTTCAATTGTGATAACATCCATTCCTTAAACTCAGTGAAAGAAGTTTTTTTGTTGTTTTTTTTTGTTTTTAGTACTTTTATACTTAGATTGATTAGCTAAAATGCGTGTACTGGTTCTCCTCCTTTTATATTTTCCCTTCCTTAAAATCTGAGATTATCCTTTAACTATTATATAAACATTTCGTTTTGGTTTGCGGTCTATTTTAGAGAAAATTCCAAAAGTTTGAATCGGTAAAAGTTTTGATATTTATTATTTTGAAATGGAAGGTGTGTAGATCAATACAAAAAAGTGCTAACACAAGAGCATATCAACCTACACAACATCTGTGCTAGCTGATAGAAAAAGGATAAATTTGGGGGGCTTCCAAAATGCTTTTGGGGGATGCATTTATTGATTTCTCGGTTCTATATAAGAGCTATTCGAGAGAAATGTCGGGAAAGCTGCCAATAGAAATACAAAAAAACTTAAATTGGAAGACCAAGTCCGATCGATTTGCACTTGCCAAGAACCGTTAAGCCTTTCTTTACTGAACGCTTCCGCTTTGCGGATGCAATTGGAAACTGTAAACTCAGTATAATGTGACTGGTTGAGACTGAAGTCACGGTATCCTTGTAGAGTCTCTGACTGGCGGCGCCGTAAAGTATTCAAGGGACTTGTCTGAGATATAAACCGGTTGCTGGCGTTGGACTTCAACAAAAAAAAACCTCAATAATTTTATATAAAGTAATGGGAATGAAGTAAAATCAGTTTCGTCCCATGTTGATTTTTTCCTGGTATTTTTTCGATATGATATCAGCGGTGGGCGTATTTCTTTGTTAAACAGCAATATATTGACGTTTGTCAACATTAACTAAAGTATGCTTAAACAAGTCTTAAGCCACACATTTCTTTAAAAGTATGTGTGTATCTTTTACTTTATTTCGTTCCAACGATACTTTATATTCAGTCTTAACATCGAAATATATGGAAAATTATAAACTGACTTTGTTATTTTGCGGACACTCTCAGTGACACTAATTTGAGACCTACCTAAAAACCTACCTAAAAAGGCGTTATAAAAACTGCAATCTTACCACAAATCATACTTGCTTTGCACAAAACGGACACGAAAAAATTGATTTCACCTTAAGAACTAAACACACAAAACAGCTGCGAGAAACGTCGATATCGCGAGCTAAACAAATTACGTCAAAACCAAATGCTGTAAAGCCACACCCCACTATCAAAATGGTTTGGGTTTCTTCTACTTTATTTAATTTGACCGGGTCTCAAACCGCTAGTCAAAATATCGTGATCTGTGACGATCTTGAGATTTAATCCAACAGAGCCAAGAGCTTAAAGACGGATTTAGAGATTTTATTGGGCATTGTACCATACCAATTGGTCTTCTATTGGAAGCTTGTTGTTCCCGGTTTCGGAAGTTGTGGAAAATTTAGGTGAAGTACAAAGTAGTTAAAAGAGCACACCAAATGACAAAAACAAGCTAGGCTGATGTAGATATATTTTTTTTAGATAAATAAGTTGAAAGGTTCTTTACGATGTTCACACAGTTAAGCTCTGCTAGAAGATGATTAGACAGAAAATGTATTTTTTGTACAGACAGGAAAAAAGTTTATTAGGAGAGGTCCAAGAAAATTAGAATAAAAGAAGTCAACATTGGAGATTTTGAAAAGAGATAGAGAGATAGACAGAAAGAGAGAGAGAGAGATAAAGAGAAAAAGAGAGAGGGAGAAAAAGATATGTAAAAAAGTTTAGAGAAAGAAACAACATGTTATTAACTGTACAACACAAAGAGCGAAAGAAAAAAATCAACACGACTTACGTATTTCACAGCGGTCTCCTTCGTACTCCGTGTTCTTGCACTCACAGATTCGCCCGTCATCCGTTGTGAGGCACCGCCCGCCGTTAAGACACGGGTTGTCGTTGAGACAGCGGTCCACGTCGTGGGTTAGGATACCGGAGGAGCTGAGCATCTCTGGCCTTAGCGTCACGCCGCTACAGTTCCTGTAGAACAGATTTCTCACAGAGCCCCGAAACCTGGGCTCGAATTCTACTAAAGGAACAGCCAGAGTCCCGCTCTTTTTGCTGTCGTACTCTCTGGGGAACCCACCGATGAAGGCGAACGATTCATTCTCCGCGGGTGATTGCTGGTCCAAAGATGACGATGACAAAGAATTTGGAGATGATGGTGGCGAGGAGAGTGATGACTTTGATATTGAGGTAGTGGCAAGAGCGGCGTTGTTGACCTTGAGTTCTACGACGTCGGATTTTCTGATGACCTCTACGGATTGCCAGTTACCGTCGACCAGGGCGAGGGGTACGAGAGCTGGAAAGGGAAAAATATCTCATTACGTTTCTTATATTAAATAAGGTAGGAGATAATGTCTAATGAAGGATGATGAAAAATGCATTGACAAGGAGACAATCTTACCAGATAATACTTTAAAAGGCAGGCATAGCTGCAACGGTAGATTAACATTGACAAAGGAGGAACAAAATTACGCCAGAAAAAACAAAACCAAAATGATGTTTAATTCATTCGAGGTGTCAGATAAAATTGACTAAAGGTGTGTTAGATTACCTAATCTATGATTTTTTTTTCATAGTACAAAGACAAAGAATATCATCCGGTCTCGGAGAATAAATCCCTTTCGACAAAAGAAATTTAAAATGAAGCACGTTAATATCGAATTGAGGACACAAATGGTAGACTATATTTTTAAAATAATGTCGGTTATTATTGACGAACGCTCAAAGCGCACAAATATTTGTTAATAAACATCACTTCAATTGTGTACACCTCTGTGAGGATTATTTAATTGCTACTAGGCTTTTGAAATAGTAAAAACACATGGTAAGATCCGATACCTGGATGCCCTTCCCCGCGCAAATTAATCGCACCAGCGTAAACATAACATCATATCCGCGCGTAACGAAGATAGTGGCGGCTTTCGAGAATTGCGATTAAATAACTTTTTAATGGCACTATCTAAAAAGAACGATTTAAGCTAAATGTTATTAATATTTTATCAATTTGTATTGCACTCAACATTACCTTTAAACCATATCTGCGGCAGCTTATAAAGAAAAATATGCCTTCGTTAAACCTATTGGCTTCTTCTTTTAAAACTAAACTTTATTATATTTGATTCTGTTAAAAACTCTTAGTGAATCAAGCTATATTTGAATCAAATGCTCTTAAAATAGTCCAATCGTGGACAAACGATGAGCAGCTTCTTCAGAGAAAAAAAACCTTGTATGGAAATTCCACGATGAGCTTTACATTTCTTAGAAAATGTAAGAGACATGAACTATTTATTGGAGAAGGTTGATCATATAAAAAACACTAGTCATAATTTGATACTTCGTAATGCCTGTTTTATATCGGCAAAAGAAGTGCTTGATAATGGTTCAAGTTGCAGGCATTTCTTGAGAATGATTATCTGCTGGGCTTAATAATAATACATAGATACGACGATTTAAATGACGCCTATCGATCTTCTTATCTCATGATTGAGTATGTCATGCTGAGTGGATTGGTTGAGGTTAAAAAAAAACAAATCTTAAAAAACCGTGTCACCCACAAGCGGTTTTTCCATAAATTCGGAAGACGTTGTGTTAGAACTAATTCAATTTTACTTAGTGGAGAAAAATCTGAATGGGATAGCATGCAACACTCAATTTTCTTTAAAATACAAACTCTCTTGGCGACTTGGCAACGATCAGCAACAACAACAACAAAAAAAACAAGAGGAAAAAATGCAATTACAATGACGCGTCTTTCAACGAAAAAAAATGCACAAGAATATTATTCTTTTTTGATGGTGCTAGAAGTTGATTGAAATAGATTCTTTTACAAAAAGATATTAAACTTTTCCTTTCGAGGACTTAGCAAGCACTCTAGGGGAAGCTTTGGTTAACCGGCATTACCATTTCTGGAAAGATCAGCGGACCTGTCACAAACATGTGGTTTCTAAACCTCCCCTCTAAGAGACAGAGTCCTTTAACAGACAGAGTAGGACTTTTAGAAATTAGTTGTAAATGGTTTGCATAATTATGTAGATTTCACTTCGGTACCTGCTGCTTCACATTAATCAATAGAAATATTGTTGGCATGTATCTTTCGAAACATACTTTTTAACACTGACACTAGATTATAAATTGCATGAGAACTCGATTTTGTTAGGGGGTACAAGGAGGTGTCATACACAATTCTAGTAGTTTAGTTTCATATAAGTAGAAAATCGAACATATCGTAAGGTCACACAGGACAAAGATATGTATTCATATCAGCTGATTTATAAAGTCATTACAAATGTTTTAAGAGTTCAAGAGATAAACAAAATAAAGGCAGGGGTAAAGAGAGAGAGAGAGAGAGAGAGAGAGAGAGAGAGAGAGAGAGAGAGAGAGAGAGAGAAAGAGAAAAGGAGAGACGGAGACATATGAAAAGCAAAACTAATGAAAAAACATGCTTCAGGTGGAGTTCTCAAAGAATACCAAACTATAGTTGACATGACTTTAAACACACAAAATAACATAGTCTACAGGCATTATGTAGAAAACGACCTGTGCAACAAGCAAAAACCAACAGATCTCTCACCTGACGTCATCTCCACATCTCCAGTTCCAAAATCTGCCCGTAACTTCAGGTGTTCGCCACTCAACTTGAGCTCGAGGAAAAGATTACTCCCCTTTTGTATGTAGAACAAGAGGCCGTTTTTGTCGTAGGTCTTGAACTCCAGTGAAAACGACCCGTTAAGACAGGTCATATCCCAAGCAGGGTACTGGATGTAAGATCCCACAGATCCATCCAGGTTTAGTCCCAAGACTCCTCGAGGTATGGATGATGCTAATAATAGAACAAGGGGAATCACTCCCATCCATGGCAACGCCGACCAATGTTTTCGGAAACGAAGTTCCATCATCTCTTATAAATGTATAGAGAAGTAACAGCTCTGTGAATTCATTGACAGGTAATATTGCTCCAGAACATGGCACAAGAACATCGGCGTTTAACCTGCGTTTGATTCACGCAAGTTTGTTAAATCTTTATTCTGCAGCGGAGTAAAACCAGGAACGTTGTCGCTCAAGAAGTTGCGTCTCATAAATTATCGCCCCTGCCTGAAAAGAGAGAAAGAAAAATTTTATTAATAAAAAACGTAGTTTAGAGTATTTTTAAATACTTAATTAAAGAAACTAGTCTAAATATATGTGGTAACAATAATTTTGCTAGGACTTTGTTTTGAGCAGATAAATATAGAATAGGCAGGAACCACTTGTTGACTAACAAAACTTACACATAGGGTCCTAATTACAATGCATTAGTAAGTTTGCGACTCATCTTAAGATATTTAAATAAGAAAGCTTAAGACGAGCCCTAAGCTACCGCGACGTTGTACTTAAGATCATTTGACCAAAAAAGCCTTACGTCCTGTCTTAATTTGGGTAACACGTTTTTGGACTGACGTGTGTGCCTGATAAGGTTGATGCAGAGTTTAAAAAAAAAAAAAAAAAAAGAATGTTTGGTTTGAGTCGAATCTTCGACAGAGGGTTTCTCACTTCAACTTTTTGAGTGAAAAAGAAAGCAGCCCTCGGGATTTTCGACCCAGACGTAATAATTATACTATTCTGATTTTAAATGAAGGTTAAGTTGACCTAGCGGGTAGTGGTTGTATAAAAATAGGCATGCGATACACCTATATTTATGAAAAGCTGGTAACATTGTGATCAAAATTTTTTTAAGATATAAATATTTAGAAGTAGGGATGGACAAAAACTAGAGAAATATGAATTGAAAAAATAGAGAAAGGGAATTTACAGATTAAGACAGTGAAATATAAAAGATACAAAACGAATTGTACACTAAAATACAGATATTTAGCGATAGCATTAAAGCAGATAGAAAAGAAGAGAAAACAGTTCACAAAATCGATAGAGAGAGGGAGAAACAGAGAGGGAGAGAGAGAGATAGAGAGAGAGAGAAAAGAAAGAGAGAAAGAAATAAATAAACAGACCGACCGACAGACAGACAGGTAGAGGGACAGAGACAGACAGAAAGACAGAAAAAGCACAAGTAGTAAATAAAAAGAACGTAACACAACGATGTTAAGACAAACACCATAGCAACAAAAATAACTAACTAGGAGGAAGTTAAACATCGCGTGCAACCAGGCGACTAACGTAAAGCGATGGCCCTCTGATTTGTAGGGTTTTTTGTGTGACCGTAGAGGATACAGGAGGTGGTCTCAGCGCTCATCAAGTGTGGTACACAGCTGGAGTTCCGGGATGGTGTTGACGCCTCCAGAAAAAAAGGTCAATCCGCAACATTTCCAGATTTGTAGTAGTTTAGCGGTCCAAATAGTTGGGTTTTTTAATGTACTTACTAACAAGACATTAGGTTTCTTATCTGCACCAACAGTGTAAACGTGAATTACATGACTATAAATGAATACGCGACGTTAATGGCCATTGTGGGTTTTTTTATATGTACTTGGTGTCCATAAACTAAAATGGAATAGACGCAGCCTTTTTTGTCTTGAAAAAAAAAATTTAAAAGGTTTAAGGTTTTGAGATTCTCGGAAGACCAAGGAATATCATGGCTTCCTCTCCTAATTCGTTTCTTCGTTTCCTGACTTTTAACGCCCATCTTTATCATGTCGGCGCCTTTGTGGACTGACTCCAAGGTCTCAAAACAAGTAGTTGAGTTGGTTTAACGTCCAACATCAGCACTGTATAGGCTATATTGTGGACGGGCCCCAAGACTGACGTCTGACAATTTTATGTGCTGCCACACACGAGACAGGGCAGGGATACCATGACTCCTGTCTCAGCCGCTAACAGAAAACTGACACCGACCCAGCCAGTAGGGGGCGAAATCACCAGGGCTCGAACCAGGAACTTTTGAATCGGAAGTCGATGTTCTACCCCAGGGCCACCGTTCCCCACGCCCCAAGACAAAACTCCGATAGTATCAAGTGATGCCATAGAGAGAATTATTGGAGTACAAGGACTTTTGTTTCAGTAGACAATATTGATTTCTTACATATTAAACATATTGTATTAACCACATTAACACAGCCCAAACCAGTAGAGAAAAGACAGAAATATGATCTGATCTGGTTCGAAACCGCGGCTTCTAGATTAGAACTAATGCGTTCTTCCTACTAAACCTATTCGCCTTTCCCTTCAGCCCACCCCCATCTTGTTAAAAGCTGCTACTTGTTGATCGAAGTGGAGCATAAAATCTCGCTAGCAGAATTGTAAAACAGGTCGGGTCCGTGGACTTGCTGTTAAAGAGTGCTTTACATGTAGATAAAAGTGCCAGTGGAGGGAATGTCCATTTGCTCACACATTAGAAATGTGGGTTATTGCCCCGACGCTTCGTTTTTATTTAGTTGTTGTTGTTGTTGTTGTTGATGTTGTTGTTGTTTTTGTTGTTGTTGTTGTTGTTGTTTTAATTGCCCTACTAGGTTATTTTATAAAGAATAGTCTCTAAAATGTAACAGGCTTACAAAAATAGAGTGGGGTTAACTGGACTTTAGTCTGAACGGGTCACATCGTACGGACACCGATCGGAATAAATTTAACCGTTAGTAAATTTGAAAAGGGGACCTTGTGAGAAGAAGTCCAAAGACGCCCAAGCGACAACATTTAGGTCGACTAATACTTTACTTTAATAATAATTATTCTTTTCTTCCAGGTTTAGTGGCAACGCCATATAGCTGTAATGCAACCGATGTGTACTTAGCGAAAAAAATTATTCGGTTATGGGTTTTTCTTTTATGTGTGTGTGTGTGTGTGTGTGTGACACAAACAGAATGGTAAAAATTGAGTATTAAAACTGTAAAGGCTTATTGATATTCGTATAAAAAATCGTAGAATTGTTTCCAATCTTTTTTTTTAAATAATTATTGTTTGACACACAATGACCTTTAGATTGCAACCCAAAAGTCCTCTTACCGCAGCTATTTAGAGATTTTGAGTTAGTCAGTGTATGGGCGGACGCTCTTAATAGTCGTGACTCGTGCACAAAAGAAAGTGACTTTAAATAGAAATCCTTTGAGAGTCTTTCCTCTATTTCCCTCTTTCTTCCGTATAAATGACGGCCAGTGTTTGAGGTTCAAAATGAAGACCTACATCTGCGATACACAGCCGTAAGCCTTCTTATTCGCATAGTCTTACGAATAGTTGTTAGCAACCGCAATGTTGTACTTACGACCTGGTAGGCGCAACAATGCTCTAACTTAAGATTCAAGCTAAGATTGGTTTTGTACTGTTGCTATACAACTTTTAGTCGGGGTCTAAATTTATAACACCGTTGTACTTGCTTTCCTAAATTTATGTCAGCAAATCATTAACAGCCAACCTAAGCGTGAAACGTCTTTAAGGCATTGACTGAGACTCAGGCTTCTAAAAATAACACCAAAGGCACCGAAATAAAGAAAGACTTGCAGTAAGTCAATAGTGAGCGATGCTGATGTTTTCAGATCACGCTGCGCACCTTTTTTCGGAGCAGTACATATTAATTTTTCTATCTTTTATGATTGAGAAAAAAAAGTTCTTCATTCTCAATTTAAAAATGTTACAAAATGGTTTGAATCATCACTCATGTAGCATTATGAAAAGTATAAGCTGCGGATTAGATATTAAACACTGTTTACCTATACCTTATCTTTTTTATTTAATAAATCCCAAATTTCAACTTTCTAAAACTTTAACAGAAAAGAAAATAACCACCTTCAATACTCACCTATTTATCAACTTAAAATCTATACTAATTTCCTTTATAACACAAGAAATGCTTTTACATCATCACCTTCCAGAGAAATTTAATCTACTGTGAACCATGGAGTAGAACAACAACAAAAACAACAACAAAAATCATGTGGCGTGCATCTTTCAGGTAGACTCTAAAATAGCGGGTGGTCGCTTCTTTGAGGTGGCTCCACTACTGGCCCACTTCAAGAAATGACCGGAGATTTGGCACCAGGGAATATCGATTTTCTTTCAGAGATGGGCCCATCATCATAGAACAGAGGCCTGGAGGCGGCCTGCCTGGGCCCACCAGCTCCTATCATAAACGATGTAAAGTCCTGTTTACAAGTCTTCATGAACAAAGCCTAGTATATAGGCTGGATAATGCATAGGCTCAGACGATGTTTTGGTTCGATTTTAATAACAATGATACAGAGTGTTTAAAAATATTATGGGTCATTTGTTGTTGTTGTTGTTTTTTCAAGCTGAACATAGGCAGGTTAAGCGGGTTTTTTTAATAATACATGTAGTTAGATTTTAGGACCCTTTTTCTTGTTTGTGTGAAATATATAAGGAGTAAGTTCAAAGAAAAGAAATTTATACTAAAATTGAAAGTTTGTTTACGGATATTTGTAAGAAGATGCATCTCCGCTAAAAAGTTATGGATGTGACATTTATGTGGTAGGCAGAAATATTTCAGTGTACTTACTCCTGACATAATTATGAACTAGATAGAAAAAAATCCAATTGCATCTTGAGGTAACGCCCCTATCAGTCAACTTTATTTGCCCGTTGTAACATATTTTTGTAAACCGTATACGCTTCACTTACATAATTATTAATCATGCCTTCAAAGTGGTCTTAAGAGCAACACTTATTCAGAATGCTTTTTGTTTTACAGGTATTTCTATGTCGTATACTGATTTGTTGTATACAAATCAATGATATTGTTTGCATTGCCTTTGTTTTGTTTTTGTTATTGTTTGTTTGCTTTTTTATTGGTTTTGTTTGTTTGTTTAGTTTTGTTTTGTCTTTTTGAAGGGTAAGGAACTTAGAAGGTCATCTTAACAAACAACAAATCTTATTAGCGAGTGTCACCTCGGCAAGCAACAAAAATATTATACAGTTTCCAAAATAATTACCATGTATTACAATATTGATGGTCTAGACGGACAAAAAGGGAAAAGGGAAAAATGAAAGTGGATATTCTAGAATACATTTTGTCTCGTAACTAGGGACTAACGACACTACAGACGAAAGACGAATACCAAAAATTACTAGTTACAAAAGAAACAAAAGTCTACAAAGGCCACCAATCGCTGTTAACCAAGAAGGAGTAATTCTTCAAAGCATCATTATAAACCCAGGCGTCTGTAAGGGACTCTCGGGGGTATAAAAAGTGGAATTATGTTTTTGTATAGACGTCACACAGATATGAAAGAAAAAACTGTTATATTTTTGTTTAGACGTCATACAGATATGAAAGAAAAAACTTTTATATTTTTGTATTATACGTCGAAGACTGGATGGGACACTCTAGGTAAAAAAGCGTAATGAAATTTCAAACATTGGCTAGTTCTGTAACAGTGTTGAAAGCTTAGATCTCGACTAAAGGTGATTATAAATCTTCTAATCTTAATAATACATGTACACTAAAATTGTATATCATTCCCCATTCCATATGGATGTTATTAGATGAACCATTCATGATAATAAAAATCAGTGATGTTACATGAATTGGCTTAGATGTCTGAATGAAAGTAGAGAAATTTAGTTCGTACTTTTTTCGCACTTAAGACCATTTTAATTTCAGTCTTTCAGAGAAACGAAATAAGCTTTAAAAATAGCTGTTAATGTTTAGAAAAATAAATTATTTCTATGAAATGCTGGTTCGACTATATATTTATTCAAACCCAAACATAATTGGATACTTACTAACATTGATCTTAAAGAAGATTATTAAATTCGGATCGTTAAAATTACCTTTTCACACACAAAAAACTATTGTATTTTTTTATCCTGTTGCGGACTGCTCTCTCTCGCTCTCTCTCTCTCTCTCTCTCTCTCTCTCTCTCTCTCTCTCTCTCTCTCTCTCTCTCTCTCTCTCTCTCTCTCTCTCTCTCTCTCTCTCTCTCTCTCTCTCTCTCTCTCTCTCTTTCTTTCTCTCTCTCTCTCTCTCTCTATCTATCTCTATCTCTCTCTCTCTCTCTCTTTCTTTTTTATATTTCTTTTTGCCTTACTTTCTCTCCACCATCATTGTTCTATTTCTCGAATTTTTCTTATCTTCTATCTCTCTCACTATTCCTCTTTCTATCTTTATCTATCTATCTATCTATCTATCTATTTATCTATCTATCTATCTATCTATCTATCGATCTATCTATCTATCTATCTATCTATCTATCTATCTATCTATCTATCTATCTATCTATCTATCTATCTATCTATCTATCTATCTATCTATCTATCTATCTATCTATCTATCTATCTATCTGTCTGTCTCTATCAGACACACGCCTAAACCATAATACATCAATGCGTCTATAGCTTTATAGATTTTGCCCCCATTATCTGTATAATTTCATCCTTTTTACTAGCTTCTAATTGTGAATATTGCAAAACAGCTTTGAACAGCTATAAAAAACAACAATAAAACATTAATAATCTTCTTGATTATTATCATTGTGCTCTGCTGGCCACATAATTTGTCGGGTTTTTTTTTTTTCGAGACGTTAGCTTGTCAAATTATCCAACATCACTTCTACCTTTTAAACTAAATGACAGTTAAATTGCTGCATTTGTTTGAAAACCTTCAAGTTGATGATCATCATTATGTGCTGAAGCAGCAATCGAAATTCGAACAAATTACTGAAAATGTGCTAATTAGGATTATCAAAACATGCCCTGAAGAAATATGGGAATTACCGCCCTTAAAACATAACTTCCAGTAAAGAGACATTATAAAATGGATGACAAATAATATTATTGTGCCATCTGTCGCTTCGCACACATAATTATACCTCCCGGCATTTTACACTTTTTTATTGTTAGACTTCACGTTTTGCCCGAAGATAAATTGGAAATTTTGCCTTGTAAAAATATCAATGCCACGATCGTGTAAGGATATATAATGCTTTGGGTCAGAGATAAATATTATTGTCCATTTGTCTCTTCACATAAAATAAAAATATTCTTCCCGGTCTTTTGACGCTTTTGTTCATAGCCGAGGATTATAATGAAAATGTGACCTTGTAAAAATATAACGCCTTATCTAGTATACAGACACATTATAAAATGGATGAAAGATAATAATTATGTGTCTTTTGTCTCTATTTACAAATAATTATACCCCTCGGCCTTTACACGCTTTTATTGTTTGACTTTTGTTCTGCCCGAAGAAGAATGTGAAATTTCCTTTGTAATATTGTTAGTTCCATTATCCAGTGTAATGACACATTTTAAAATGATTGAAAGAAGGTATGTCTCTATTTACAAATAATTATACCCCTTGGCCTTTACACGCTTTTATTGTTAGACCTCTTCTTCTGCTCGAAGATAAATTGGGAATTTTGCTTTTTAAAATGTTTGTCTATTCGCAACTATTCCGCGGCATTTGACGCTGCTTTTCTAATATGACAATCTTGTGCCTAAAAAGGTTATGAGTGCATATTAAATTTTTATACTTTTTTTATACTAAAAAATTAATAGGCCTACTCTTTTGGTGGCTGATAGGTTTGGCATTTCTGCGGTATCGCTCTGCTGTCGTTACTGCTTCTCCACGACTTTCTGATTCTAAACTTGTTAAACGCTCCTTTCTGCACTGCAACATCTTAAAACTATGTTCTTATCCCTCACCTCTTATGTATTGCTTTTTCTTCCTTCTTTTTCGGGTTGTTCGTTTAGAAATCTAGTGTTTAATACTCAACTCAGACGCCGTGTTAAGGGAACTTATAAATGGTGAAAATAATTTTGATGGATCTCTAAGATTATTGCACAGTAGTTCTTAGTACTCCCAATTACGACATGGCATAAATAATGAAAATATCACATTAAGTTTTAAAATAAAATTCTACGATTGACAACAAAGGAGAAATTTTTTTTAAATGATTATGATTTTTCTAAGCAGTGAATTCAACACAAAAATGTCTTTTGGCATAAGAAAATAGTTAGTGAACTCTCTTAGCTATGAGTATTTAAAGCGGACTGCCTCAATCTTTATAAATGAAAATACATTGGAACTAAAGTCCAGACGAAACATCAGCAACGCAACATGAATAAGCTATTTTATTGCACCAGTAATAGATTGCTTGAGGGTGTGTTTTTTTTTTTTCGGATATTCTCTCAATTGATGTCGGGGAGCGGTACGTAGTTGAACCAACTCAAATATTCTGGATGTAATTATTTTTTCCATGTCTCCGTAGTGATTCGAAATAATGCGAATAGAATAAATCTTCGTTTCCCTTAGTTTATTAGCCAATCTATCAACAAATATATTAATTATCAATCTATAAGATGCGGGCTGTGCTTCTGTCACTCTGCCTATTTTATGTTTTTATGTGTGTTAAACATAAATTTAAGTCTATAACCCCTTATCACTCAATCATCACTTATATTGTTGTTTTTTTTTTTAATCTATTCCAACATGTCTAAAAATAGTACTAAGTTATTGTTGGTAGGCATTTGCTATCATTGCACTAATTTTTCACCTTGTAAACAATATTCAAAGGTTTTTAAATCGATGTATATAATTCGATCCACTGCACTCATCAAAAAGCAATTACGTTTCTTTCTTACGCTCTACCAGCGTCGTAGACCTTTATGCCTGAATTTAAACAAAAAAGCAATCGCTTATCAGTTATTGTCTATTTTCCTTATTGCTGCCTCTCTATTCTTCAAGCAACAGATACGCAGGTGATGCTGCTACTACTACTACTACTACTACTACTACTACTACTACTACTACTACTACTACTACTACTACTACTACTACTACTACTACTACTACTACTACTACTACTACTACTACTACTACTACTACTACTACTACTACTACTACTACTACTACTACTACTACTACTACTACTACTACTACTACTACTACTTCTTTTATTACATCTCTCGCTCTTTTTCCCTATCTCTTTATCTCTCTCTCTCTCTCTCTCTCTCTCTCTCCCTCTCTCTAATTATATCTTTATATCTTTCTACATACCCATCTCATTTCCTAAAGCAAATGGATTTTCCCACTCAGCCTCCATTCTAGTCTATTCCCATAACCATTCTACTAGACAAAAAAGTAATCTTACAAGACGGAAAACCCACGCGTTTAGTCATCAACTTCTTTGATAGCTTTGCTTTACAACCAAATCCAGCATCTCCATTTATCAGACTATCAGATCAGACTATCAGACTATCAGACTATCAGACTATCAGACTATCAGACTATCAGACTATCAGACTATCAGACTATCAGACTATCAGACTATCAGACTATCCTACTATCACTCAGGCCTGTGTCCCGGGCTACTCTCACCAGCCCCACACATCAGGTCTAACTGAATGGTGTTTCGGGTCCCTCAGGAGAACTCTGTTTGCCGCACTGATTTAGGCGTTTGGGGCCAGACTGTCCCCTCTGATGGCGGTGGAGGTGGCATCGTGTCATCCGTCCAGGCACATTAAATGGGCACTTTGTCTAGGGGGGGCAGGGCTCGCTGGTGTTAATGTGAGCTGGTTGTGTGGGGCTGGATTTGTACAGTGGGTTAGAAAGGAGTAAAAGAGATGAGGGGGGAGAGAGAGAGAGAGAGAGAGAGAGAGAGAGAGAGAGAGGGAGAGGGAAATAGAGTTTTGGAGAGAAAGAGTGAGAAAGATAGATAGAGAGAGAGAGAGGAGAGAGAGAGAGGGAGAGAGAGAGAG
>RQTK01000473.1:256502-278392 GCA_003991915.1 Elysia chlorotica
TAGATAGATAGATAGATAGATAGATAGATAGATAGATAGATAGATAGATAGATAGATACTATAAATCAACGCACCCTGTGGATCAGAGTTTTTTTTAAAATTCCTTACATCTATCATTGACCTGAATAACTAACGATATTGGCGCCGATGCCCAATGCAAATCAAATATGCACGGCCAACCTTTTCAGATGAAACTGATTAACGGTAAGGGCGAGAAACGTATCCATATTTCAGAAGGAAAGCCTGGTTCTTGGCCTCTATTACAACCCGCAGTTAGTCAATGAGTGTACTAAGTCATGCAAAGATTCCATCAGTTGCTCCATCTCACTTCAACAGTTGGTTCGATAATAAGCTTTTTTGGCATTGTTTAGCTGCAGAAGCCCCCGTTTTAAGACACCAAGGAGACTGCGGTTCTATTGTAGCATTCTCAAGTGCCGGAAGGCCTTCTCTCTTTAGCATGTTATCTCCCCCCTACCCCATCCCCCAACCCCCCACCCCCAGCAAATTAAATAAATCTTCGAGACACGATACTAAAACCCTTCTCTGTTATTTTTCTTTTCTTTATTATTATCTAGTTTGTTACCTGCATTTAATCGGTAATCGTTTCTTCTTTTTAAATTAGGACTTTTTTAATGGAAACGTGGAAAAATGAAAATGAAGAGAAACATTATCAACTAAATTAATGGTATGACCTGTGTACTATCTTTACTAATTATCCTTTTTATAGATTACTTTCCATAGTTGCGCTTGTTTTCTCAATTTATATTTTAATGGGAGTTTCATCATCAATATTGCTCTCTAGAAATTCAATCACCTTTTTATGGTACCTAAAAACATGAAAAACATCATGTTTCAGGCACTCAATAATTTATAACTATATTTAACCAACAAGAAAAGGAAGTCTTTTCAATTTATAACTATAATAAAAAAAATTAAAAAAACATTGTGGTCGACATTGATGACCTTTGTTTAGATTGAGCAGAAAAGTTGTAACATCCATTAATTTTTCAGCAACCGTCTTGCCATAGCGCTTGTGTTTTCTCTCAGGCAACAGAGCTAAGCTTTTTCATTCACTGAGTACATAGTTTTTTGTTTGTTTTGGTTTGTTCAAAGAAATTGAAAAATAATCGTGAAAAATTAATTCTGGGTTAAACAAGATCGTGGAAGAAATGGAATCATAGAATGCAGTGCTATAGCATTTGAACGCATGGGGTAAATTTTAGATAGATTTTTTCGTAAGATTTACACTTCAATAATAAAATACCAAATTACTTTATCCTGAAATTTGTAGTGTGTGTTCAGCCACAACTTGTATATTGTCTACTGAGGCAAATTCAAGACACAGCCGGAGAAAAAAAACATCTAAGTGCAAAAGTAATGGGCATGCTTGTTTTATGCACACATGTGCATTTTCTTCACAATCTTGGTTGTTCTCATAATAACAATAACACATGAATAAAAAAGGGGTCGTTTGCAATAATCATTTCTTACTCAACAAACAATTAAATACTGCAGCACTACTTGGCTCCTAAATGAGTGAGTGGTTAGTTGTTATTTTTTTAATGTCTAATGCCAGCAGGAAGGTTATATCGTGGACGGATTCCAAGATGAACGTCTGACAATTTTACGTGCCCCCCCCCCCCCAAAAACAAACAAAGTTCGCGGATACCAGACCTGCTGACTCAACCTGACACATTATACTGACACCGACCTAATTTGCATAATATTCTGCTGATCTTAATAAATTTAATAATCAAATTTAATTTTGAAGCCAACGAAGGTAGGAAATAAAAGAATAAACGCCTTCATCGCTAGCTCCTATTCCATCGTCTGAAGCCGAAAACATGATAAACAGGTGTTTTTGCAAGTCAGCTATTATGAGATGAGTAATATGCTGCAAAATCATCACTGACTATCTTTTTGTATGGGCCTTTCATAGCGTACGCTTTTCTGCGCAGTCTATGTTCTTCTTCATGACAGACAACAACCATGCTTAAATAAACAAATACATTGATTCTGCTTTATAATACCAGTATAAATTTGTTATTTCAAAAGGGTATGTTTATCTAGAATGGTCAATTCCAATGAATATGTTGCCTTGAAGATCAGATCGGGGTATGACAAATGAGCAGTCATGTTAACCTTTCTACAATTCATGTGAAATCACTTGACTACGAGTGAGCAGTGAGTACAACTCTTCACGGCCAATAAGCACACAAAAAACAAGATTGTTTTTAATTCCTTCAAAAAGCAATTAAATATGTGAAGTGAATAATATGAAAGCTTTCAGAAGTATTTGAATGCAATTTGAGTGAGTTGCCTAAAATAACAAAGTCACCACATTGACTGAAGTGAACAACGTTTTCGCAAGAGTAATAGTGGTCTATTTATCTTAAATTAGTATCATAGTTAGGACAGAAAGATACTCAGTGAATATTTTCTGTTTAGCCTACAAGCCTACTAGACTTAAAATATAAACTGTCTTAACTTTATCTACTATCTTAACGATATATCTTATTTTAATTCTAAATGCAAAAGTGTATTTATTTTGTTGACACTCTCTGGTATTTTGGAACCCTCGGGTTTAATATGCATTATTTGTTCAGTGGGGCGAAATGCAATTAATAGTGGAGTTGTGTTGTTTTTTGTTTGTTTGTTTTGTTAGTGTTTTTAAACAAATACGCACGTGTGCGAAATGTTTGTTTTGTTATATGTTTAACGTAAACCTGCATGAAAGCGTGACGAATCGTGTTTCAACAATGGTGAAAGATCCGCCAATAATAGTAAAACCTTATCGATTAAAAAAACCAACTGAGCCTGTAGATGGCTTTTTTTATTGATAACATGAGGGGGCCAAATCTCATTTCCGCAGTACTCAATGAACACAGACAGACAAACCTACGCTGTGGAGAAGAACAGAGAAAGAGAAAAAGAGACAAACAGACATGCATGTACACTCACAGATACTAATGAAAAACAGACAGAAACACAAAGAGAGAAAGATAGAGAGAGTGATTCAATTATTTTTATACATATAGGTAAAAAGATAGAGAGAGAGAGAGAGTAGATAGAGGAGAAAAAAGATAGAGAGAGAGAGGCGGAGAGCTGAAGAACCGATTTAATTTTTATTGTTTAACTTAACCTCGATGTAAAGAGAGACATAATTAATTCAGAGGTCGCCAAGAAAAGAGTTGAGGCAGAAAATGAAGAAGTAAAAAAGGGCAGAGGTTGATTAATAATCTTTCTTTCCTCTTTCTTTTGAAATTCAATACGGCCCAAAGGACATACGATTACAATATCAAATCCAATATAATAAAGGTAATATTTTTGAAGATCATTGGGTCTTGTCTAAAACGCACACTTCATCGAGCGATACAATATAACGACTTCAGATCGTAATGCGACAAACACGGTTTTGCTTTTAAAGAATTATTTACAAAGAAGTCAAGATACCGTTTGAGAACCCTGAGTGGCTGGTGAACATATCCGCAGGGATGCAACGCGAGCTATGATCGTTTGATCGTTTGTTAGAAATATAAAAAAGGACAGAATACAGAGAGCTATAATAATCCCCATGGAAAAATTATTGATAATGCATTAATTTTTCTAATTGTATATATATGTAATTACATTTTAATTTAAAAAAAACAATTACAGCTGACGTCATAGGCTCCAAAGGCCTTCTGTTTATTGGTCAGATTTATATTGTGTTCCCTAGATATAGTGGTTCATTTTTAACGATAGCTTTACTTCAAACCAACATTTGATAAAAATTGACGAGCGAACCTACATTCTTTTGCCAGTGCAACAAAATTTTCTGCTGACTGCAATGTTTCGCATCTGATGTATTTCTTAATTCTCGTCATTTTTTCCCTACATATTATTAATATACAGATATTTGATATAAGTGTTCTGATGATTATTGTAACAATTATTGCTCTTTGAGTTATGATATTCGATTTTCGTTAATGTAAACAGTGGGTGTAAACGCAACCATATGCCCATACGCATAGTATTGATTGATGTTTTGTCGAATTCTCAACTTCAGAAACGTTTGAGCTATTATATATGTTACAAAAATTTACAACTTAAAGATCTATTTACTACGTGCACTATTAATGATGTTCTAAAGACAAATTTATAACATTAAATTTATAACTTAATAGAAAAGTTACCACTTCGAAAATCAGAATTTCGTTCACATGTTATATCATATTCCATGATTCCTTCTATCAAGCAACCTATTAAATTACTGCTTGCACGGCCAATTCTGTTTTTAGGTCCGATAAAGCTTCATTCATTACCCAATAGTGTATGCCATTATGGTAGTGTTGTTGACATTCGAACATCAGGCATTCGGTTTTATGCACTCTACAGTAACTATGTGATGTAAAGGTTAATGTAGATCTTATACTAAGTCACTAGAGAAAACTCATACGAGAAAATGATGAATCGTCTCAAAGGGAATCTGCGACGATAACCCAGTAATGTCCACAAAAGCTCATAAACCTAGTACGATTCTTTATTTAAGAGGGAACTGTAATATTTTCTTGCGTAGATAACTTATGATTGGGAGAAAAATAACAGACGAATACAGAGAGAAAGAGAGGGACAGAGATATGGATGGATGCAGAGAAAAAAGGAAAAGACACACAGAAAAAGTGGTGGGGTGTACGAGACATAGAAGAAAAAGAAAAGAAGAGAAATGGAGAGGAGAGAACGCAGAGAAAAAGAGAAAAAGTGGGAGTAGAAAGAGAGTGACAAATAGACAGGTGAAAGAAGAAGGGAGGGATAGAAGGATAACGATGGGCAGATATATGGGCAGACAGACAGAGAGAGAGAAAGAGAGATAAGAGAGAGAGAGAGAGAGAGAGATAGGGATGGAGATAGGAGTGGAGAGGGATAGGAAGAGAGGGGTGTAGAGAAAGCTTAGGAGAATTCAGGACGAATGCTTCAATTTTTTAGGATGGATTTTAACAAGATCGATGTTCGTTTGCTGCATTCAGCGGAAGGATCAAGGCTTAACGAGTGGGACTCACGCTTCCACTCAGCTTAGTAGAGCGTATCCAGTGGAACCATTTTTTTTTTGGTGGGGGGCGTGTGCTATTATGTTTCACTGTGTTAGTAGTGAGTGAGTGAGTGAGTGAGTGAGTGAGTGAGTGAGTGAGTGAGTGAGTGAGTGAGTGAGTGAGTGAGTGAGTGAGTGAGTGAGTGAGTGAGTGAGTGAGTGAGTAAGTAAGTGAGTAAATGACTGCGTGAGTCATGCTAATCTCGTCTCCAAGAATAGTTGCCATTTCTTTGAAATAAAAAACCAAGGCGCCCTAGTTGTATGATATCGAATCTCATTATAAAATAACAATGAGTACTGATATTGGGAGAGATAGGTTAAAACCAAATACATGTACATTTCCTATAGGTTAATAGGCTACACGAGACTTATGAGGTTTCCTCGTACTCGGCACTTCCCCCATTGACATGAAGGTCAATTCTGTATGCTATTAGAGGAACATGTCAGAACGTAAATCAGTTTTAGTGCTCAGCTTTTTTTCGGATAGGTTTAACGGTAACAAAAAAACAGCAACTGTATTTAGTAAACTTTTGCCTTGTCATATTAATCGGTTAAAAAACAAACACATAAAATAAAATAAAATAATTATGAGCGATATTTTATAAATGATTTTACTCATACACATTATTTACAACCAAGCTCTGCAGTATTTCTAATGGAAACCACTTTCAAAGATGATTCTGATTGATAAAACCAAAGGAATGCTCGATTTTTACTAAGACAAATCGAGGAAATCTTACTGCAGATCGACCAAAGCCAATTATAGCCCGGACAAACTGGAAAGGGCTATTTCCACATCTATTTTCATTATCAATTCCCGAGATGGATGGATACACTCTCCGGGGAAATAGCCCTCGGCATTCAATTGATTTCACAGGGTGAAGAGAATGGTTTGGCCATTTCTCTGTCCTCGCCGTTTCTAACCTTTGACTTTTTTTCAGTCTTTCTGTCCTCTTGTCCTCCTTGTGTGTTTAATAAATCTTTTCTTGAGATTGAAGAAATTCTCTATGTGTGCTTAATGTTAATTTCATGATACTAGTTTTAATTATGCCCAGCTATGAAATGGTACGCATTTGATGATGATGCGACCTAAAAAGCCTAAAGGTCCAACATTCCTCGCTTGTTCTACTTATTTGAAAATCAAATCAAAATAACAATATTTTTAATTAAATCTTTGATTCAAGTGGGTTAATCATTTTTTCCTCTCATAAATAGCAAAAAGTTTATATTTTCATAAGGGAATTGTAAAGCTAATTTCTCTACCAATAACTCCTGGTACTGTATAAATAGTTATTACCGTAACTGTATAAATAAAAGCGTTACGTTGCGTTTTGTTACTTTGCAGCACGTTAGGATACAAATTTTTAACCAGTGTGCTGTAGTTCTAACAGGCATATTTCCAAGTATTCTAGCAAAAAAAAAAAAAAAGCGCCGGCAAATCTCAAAATGTTATGCCATGCTCATACCATGCAATATACATTAATTTATGTAGGTGTTTCTTTTTTCTTTTTTTTTAACTTGGCTTTTCCCAAAGTTAATCAGTTTTCCTTTCAGTGTTCAAACGTTTTCACTACACCCACAACAACATCAACAAAGCAAACAATCCTGTTTTTTTAACTGAGCATGGAAGACTTGTATAGCTTGCAAACTTTGATTGATTTTAGGCTCTTTTCTACAGCGGGCCCCTGTGGGATCAAACGATGCGGTCGAGATCGATCACAACAAGTTGGCCTTTCTGTTAACTCCCGTTGAGACACACGAGCAATAAATAATGGGCAGGGAATTAGAATACATTACTGCTCCTGCCCGTAGACCATTCGTCACTTGCAGTGCTATATGCATGTGCAGATACAGTTCCATTCTAGATCGTTTTCGATTATTCCCTTGTAGAGCAAGTAATTAATTAATTATACCATGCACAACACGGCAAAATGGGTCAAAGGCTAGAGCAGTAATGGTACAATCAGAGACACAAGTCAAAGAGAGAAGTGGCGATATGATAGCTGGCGTGATTTTGCAAAGCAATTGCTGATTGAATGAATGGGTAGAAAACATCTCTTACAAAACAAGGGTTTTACCCAAAAAAGTCAAGTCCAAGAACTTAGAGTCTCCCTCACATACGAAAATGTTGTGAATCAAAAAGGATCAAAAGATTAGCTCGAGATCGGTTGTGGGCCATTATTTTGTGAAGAACAGTGCGATGCATGTGTAGATGCAGTTCAATCTTAGATCGAGCTCAATGATCTCCTTGTAGACCAAGTGATAAATTAATCATACGTTGCACAACACCGCAGAATGGTCAAATGATAGAACAGTAATGATACAATCAGAGGCACTCGAGAAGTGGCGATATGATAGCTGACGTGATTACGCAAAGCAATTTCTGAATGAATATATGAATGACTGGATAAAGAAAACCTCTCAGAAAGCAGCAAATATTTACCAAAAATGTCAAGTTTAAGAACTGAAATTCTCCCTCATATACGAAAATATTGTGACACAAAAAAGGATCAAAAGATTAGCTCGAGATCAGTTTCTTGCCCGTATACCACTCGTCAAGAGCAGTGCGATGCATGTGTAGATACAGTTCACCCCTAGGTCGTTTTCAATGATCCCCTTGTAGTGCAAGTAATTAATTAGTTATATGAAGGACGACACCGCAGAATGAATCTAAGTATGGATCCGCAATGGTACAATCAGAGTCGTAAAAGAAAGAGAGAAGTAGCTAGCATGATTGCTGATTCAGCAACTGAATGAATGAATGAATCAATCAATGGATGAATGAATGAATGGATGAAGAAAGTAATGAATGAATGACTAAAGAAAACTTCTTAGAGAGCGAGAATGTTACAGAAAAGGCCATATTCTAGAACTTTAACCCACCTCGTTTACGAAAGTATATGAAACATGATGCACTGTTCAATATAATGATTTGTTATTGAATTCAAAACAATGAAGCAATATAATGCATATTTCTTTTTTTTTTTTATTCATAGGCCGAGTCGGTCGAAATGAGGCAACCAGGTTTTTAAACAAATAACGTTTTTATTATTATGAATCCTATAACAACTAGAAAAGCACCGCGAGCGAAGTTATGCTGACGAAAACAACTTTCCATTCCAAGCTTAGGCGTAAAAAAATTCAGGTTTATAACAGTTTTTCGGGGTAGCCTGTGTATTTTAACCTACGGCAACGAATAAAATAACATGGCAACATTCGAAAAGTTCATTTTTTCTGAGCAAATATTCAGTTCCTTTAAAGAAAAAAAACCCATGCTGTTTCATAAGTACTGAAATAAGAGTACCGGTTCTTTACTATGAACAGGCTCTGAATCTTTATTAGGTTTGGGTCCAGTCAATATACATACCTTGAGGCTTCTCGTTTCGTAGAGAGTGTATATTTTATAGTACGGGTTCGCAGGATTTTACTTTACTGTATGTCGACCACAATTCTAAATCAAGATAGAATATTTTTGCTTTATAATAAATTATTGCAGAAGTCGAATCTATTGAAAATTATAAAATAAGATTTTTTTAAAACGCAAAATTGTACAAAACATTTAAAATATAAATGAGAAGATGCGCATCTTAATTCTCAATGTAATTGTTAACTTTTTATCTAGTACGTCTCTCAGTGTTGTTCATTTTTGTTTATTTCAGAGATTTTTTTCAATAAAATTCGTTGAAAGGAAAACAGTTAATTAAATAAGACTTACCTATTGTGAAAGGAAACCGGAAATAGATAACATGATTGACATGTATAATCCAGTTACCATGTATAATCCAGTTGACAGAATTTGGCAAGTTTTTCAGCATTAATAAACATAATGCCTTAATTTACAATATATATATATATATATATATATATTATATTGTAACAATATTTTTATGGGAAACTACTGCATCGACAACCGAGTGATTGCTGTTATTGAAAATAGTTGGCAATTCATTAAAAGTTAAGATAAACACGTTGGAATTATGATTCATCATTTCTTTGAATTCTTGATTTTATGAAAGTAATAATAAGGGTAAGTTGCGCAGGGAAACCTCTGTAAGAACTATTTATTTACCAAATTCACCCTACGCCTATTTCTTCTCCTCTGACTTGCCTCGCCTCTCCTGCCTCGCTCCGAGAAGTGGACATTAGGACCGAAAAAAATCGAATCTTTTTTCCTCCAGCTTCCTCTGTTTTCCCTGCAGCTAATAGTATCGATGAAAGCCATGTTTGCCTGACTGACGGATCGATTCGCCCAGCATCATAGAAGTCGTTGAAACGCGGATCAAGAGGCCGGTTGTGTTTGCGGACCCGACTAAAAACGGTTAGCGGTGCTTGGCAAAACTGTCGGACAGCTTGCTAGCCTTAGAGAGAGCGGCCAAGGGTGAACAGAAGTAATCAAATCACATTATGTACACGTTCCCTCCCATTTCTCTTGCTCTTACAGGATAGCGGATTTACCAAGCCGAGCAAAAAAGTGTATTAGACACAGGGAAGTCTTGTTAGGCGCGATAAGGGAGGGAAGTTTTGTCAACGTCGCGGAGTTTGGGTGTCAGATTTGATTATGCGTTTGAAAAAGCCTAAGTTTTTAGCTTTACACGTTTGGTTAACGGAACATAAACAAAAGGCGTGCCACTAAGGGCGAAAACTGAGCCTTCGTGTTTTAAATAACGTTGTTTTTTCCTCTTTTTTTTTAATTAAGTTGATAATTTTATGAAAGAGGACATTAGTTTTATTATTTAAATTCTTCTAGTCTTATATCTATATAGCGCACAGCTATGCGAGAATCTCGCATTACTAATTTGTTTTTTTTTCCATAAAAGAGCTTTTATCACTGAACGTTTGTCGTCAAAAATAAGCAGCAAGAAATCATAAACAAATTAAGATTCTATTTTAAACGATAAACGTTAATGCCAAAGTGGTATATCCTGTTTCGAGATTAGTTATCGACCGATCTAACGGCATTTCTAGTTGCTCTAGATACAAGCAATCAAACTTTCAGCCCTATATTTAGTGCAAGGAAACGCATAGTTTTTTTCTAAAATGCAACTTACAAAAAAACCTGCATACAGTAAAAACCTTAAATTAAAATATAGCAAAAAAGAGAGCAATATTTGTATATATATAGCATCATCAGCTTTAAGTATTTTATGACATTTAAATGGCACCAGTTTGTTTTGATCTCATACCTCATGATAAGCATTTCATTCTGGTTATTAATGATTAAGCAATTATGCTTCCCTAAATTAATGCATTGCATTTTGCACGTGATAGACAACGCCCCAAGGTAACAAGAACTACAAAGTTACTATCAAGCTCACCTTCAGAAGGGATACACTCTTTTACATTCCCTTTTAACCAAATGTTTCGCTACGCTGTTCTAAAAGCGGAACCCTGATCATTCATTCCAGCGTTTGTTTCCCTTCCTGTTTCTGTTTTCCTACTCCTGCCAATTCTATCGACCAGAAAAGTCGGAAAAAACGCATCAAACCGAAGCCATAAAAACGGACCAAAACTCGACATATGACGCAATCCCGTAATGTATTGAATGTATTGACTGTTGACGCTCTGATCTTGTGGACAGAGCAAGAACAAGCTGGCGTTGGCCAGATAATATAAAATAATTTAATCATCGCGTTCCTGCTGGAGATTCTGTCTTCGTGAGCACGGCGCTATCGCGTCCTGCATGCCTTGGGTCCCGTTTAAAGAGAGCGAAGGCACGCTGCTGGGACCTGATTGGCCATCCAGGGAGATAACTCCACATGCAAGGCAGACAGGGGTCGATAACCACTATAAACAATGTTTCATGCTCGCACAGCACAGATAATCATTAAAAAAAATTCAGGGGTGTTTGGGTTTTTTTGGAAATTCTGAAAAGAAAGTTGATTTCCAAAAGTTTCAATCGTTGGTTTTGTGATGGATAGTTTTAATTTTCAAGAACGTTTTTTGTACAGTTGAGATTTCTTCTTATCTGGGCAAGAGCTATCGAATCGTGCTTTAAAAGCTCAGCTAATAATTATGTCCACTGAGAAGATAGATAAAGGGGTCGTGGGAGGACTGGATTGAAAACCAGGAGGTTCAGTATATTCATTTTTAGCTTTAGGGAAATAACTGACTACATACATGTCTCTTTTGAGAAATATTGAGGATGGATAACTAATTTGTCTTTATTGTTACATTCAGGGTAGAACACGTTAAAAGTAATTAATTTAGTACATTTTGGTATTGTGAAACTTTTCGCTTTTTTGTCCATTGTTTTATTCGTTGTTGTTTTTTGTCAACTAAGAAAATTTTCTTTTTATTTACACAACGTAAGAGAATAATATAAACAATGGAAATTAGTTTGCATTGTTTTAAATAAAGGGTAAATACTAAGCCACAACGAACTATAGTGCTGGTGTAATTGGTTTTTAATCGCATCTTAAATGCAAGCTAATCTAGATAATGTGCCTAATGTGACTAGTATTAATACCTTTCAAGTAATAACGATATTGCCACTGATGTAACTTTCTGTTCTTGTGTAATCTTTACCATTGTACTTTGATCCCCTTTCATTTTGGTTACAATTAAAATTTAATTATTATGTCTTTATAAAACGCCACTCTGCTTAAAAGGACACTTTCTTGGTACAATGTATTAGTACTTTAAGAACTCAACAGAACGTACGATCTAGAGAGCTTATTCGGCAAAAGCAGTGATACTTACTAAGCAAAATAGTGATGGAGGAAAGATATATCTCTATAACTGTAAAGAAAAGAAGAATACAGTAGAGAGAGGGCACAAGCGATATTTTGTCTCTTAGCTTAGGAGACGAAAAACACATTATTTACAGAGCTTATTCCGCTGGTCATAAAATCCAACACCTCGAGCCCGCTGCACTTTCTTTAACAAGCAAGTGTGGATTTAGCGGGCGCACCGTCTGATAGTCCTCTGTCATGACCGCTTAGACGTGTCAATCAAGTCGACACAGCTCCGATACTGGTAAGAGGATCAGGGTGAAGTAACTGTCGGCCAAGATTGGGCTTTCCCAAATTGTACTCTCCTATATGAAAAGCAGTTTTGTTTGGTTATTTCTCAGGACAAATCTGGTAATTCAAACACGAAGCTGGGTGGAGTTGGAAGGGGGGGGGGGTTAATTGGTAGAGACTTAATCTCCACAACCGATCGTGGGTTTCGAACCCAGTACTTTTCATTCTTATTTTACTAACGCTCTACCTCTTGCGCCAGTAGCCGTTACCGTGCTGACGTGCCGTAAAACAAACTCACTCACTCGCCCCCGGTTGGGAACCTTAGAAGACTGAAATCTAACAACTAGACTTCCTCGTGCGAGTGACATCCTTTACTCTGGTGGACTGTAACAGGAAACCCTTCGATTCCACTACTACCTCTTCCTCACAATGCTCTCTGAAAAAGTCTTCACTGGTTCTGACAAAGCATACTGCTGCGGGGGTTACACATATTGATCAACTCTATTTTAGTTGTCTACAACTTGATTTTTGTCCAAAAAAAATAAGAAAGATTTCGTGACATATTGAGATAAAAAGCTAATGGTGGACCCATATTCACCGTATAATTGTATCATGGTATACAGAGAAACTAAGACTAAAAAAAATACGAAGATAGCCACCAGTCCTTCAATTTTCCAATCTACTTTAGACATTTCAATCGCTCAAAAAATGATGATTGTGTTTTTCACCCGTTGGGTATTCCGTAACCTTTCTTCTATTTAAAAGGTTTTTCTACAACATCAACAAAATCACACCACATCTAATTCTATATGAAAAGCCAAAGTTCCATATCATCCAACTAAAGCAAAAATGGTAAGCCTGTAATAATTTAATACTGTATTTGTGTTGGATTTCTTAATGTCCAACTGCACCAACTAGGCTATTTTGAGGACTGGTCCCAAAACTAGTTTAAGTGCTGCAAAACAGGTCTAGCTATTGTAACGTGCATTAGACTGCACAATTGTGTTCATAACACTTCTACACCACACGACAGTGCTGTGAAGATCAATGCTGGAGTAATTGTTTTGTAAAGCACCTCGACATTTTCTTGATCTCTTGATCTAGTTGCACTTTGTTTTATTCCTGCGTGAGTTTAAATTAATCATCATTGGACTTTTAAGTTCTGGTTCTAAACTTAGTACGCCTGTGCTGCCTTTGGGCCTTTACTCAGCTAATAATTTTGTCCACTGAGAAGCTAGATAACGGGGTCGTTGGAGGACTGGACTGAAAACCAGGAGGTCCAATATTCAAACTCCAGGAGGTTCAATTAATTCCTTTTTAGCTTTACAGTAAAACACAACTGTCTACATACAGGTCTCTTTTGAGAAATTTTGAGGATGGATAACTAATTATTTGTCTTAACCGTTACATTCAAGCTAGAACACGCGAAAAGTAATTAGTTTAGTAAATTGGGGTGTTTTGTTTCGTTTTGCCTTTTTGTTCATTGTTTTATTCGATTTTGTAATTAAGTAATTAGTTTAGTAAATTGGGGTGTTTTGTTTCGTTTTGCCTTTTAGTTCATTGTTTTATTTTATTTTTTTTTCAAGTAAGAAAATTTACTTTTTTAAACTTGCTTATATTGGCATGAGCAATCGACATTGGTCTGCACCGTTTTTAATACAACCGTTTATGGACATCAACCAACGTCCACTTAGAAAATACCACACCACAATGAACTATAGTACAGGTGGTATTGGTTTTTAGTCGCATATAAATTGCACTTTAATCTAGAAAATGTGCGTAGGACAAGTATTATATCCGTTCGAGTAATAACGTTATTGCCACATTTGTAACCTTTCTAGTGTGTAACCTGTAACTTTGTACTTTGATACCCTTTCAATGATCTGCTCTACATTCATGTTGGTTACAATTAAAATGCCACTCCGCTTAAAATGACATTTTATTAGTACAAGTACTTTGTATTAGTACTTTAAGACCTCAACAGAGCACGTGATCTAGAGAGTTTAATCGACAAAATAGTGATACTTACTAAGCAAAATAGTGATGGAGGAAAGATACATCCCTATAAATGTGAAGAAAAGAAGAATACAATAGAGAGAGGGCAGCAGCGATATATTCTCTCATAGCTTAGGAGACGAAAAACATATAATTTGTAGGGCTTATTCCGCTGGTTATAAAATCCAACACCTCGAGCCCGCTGCACTATCTTTAACAAGCAAGTGTGGATTTAGCGAACGCGCCGTCTGATAGTGCTCTGTCATGAACGCTTAGACTTGTCAATCAAGTCGGCACAGTTCCGATACTGGTAAGAGGATCAGGGTGAAGTAACTGTCAGACAAAATCGGACTTTTCTCAATTTTACTCTCCTATTATGAAAAGCGTTTTGGTTTGGTTATTTCTCAGGACAATCCTAGTAATTCAAACACGAAGCTGGGTGGAGTGGAAAAAGTGCTAATTGCTAAAGTCTTAATCTCCAGAACCAATCGTGGGTTTTGACCCCAGTACGTTTCATTCTTACTTGACTAATGCTCTACCTCTTGCGCCAGTAGCCGTTACCGTGCTGACGTGCCGTAAAACAAACTCACTCACTCGCCCCCCGTTGGGAACCTTAGAAGACTTGAATCTAACAACTAGACTTCCTCGTGCGAGTGACATCCTTTACTCTGGTGGACTGTAACAGGAAACCCTTCGATTTCACTACTACCTCTTCCCCATAACGCTCTCTGAAAAAGTCTTCACTGGTTCTGTCAAAGCATACTGCTGCGGGGGTTACACATATTGATCAACTCTATTTTAGTTGTCTACAACTTGATTTTTGTACAAAAAATAATAAAGATTTCGCGACATATTGAGATAAAAAGCTAATGGTGGACCCATATTCACCGTATAAGAGTATCATGGTATAGAGGGAAACTAAGACTTTAAAAAAACGAAGAAAGCCACCACTCCTTCAATCCCCAATTTTTTAAGAGATTTCAAATGCTCAAAAAATGATGTGTTTGTTGCGCTGGAGGCATAACGAAACTTTTGTGCTATTTAAAAGGTTTTTCTACAACAGCAACAAAATCACACCACATCTAATTCTATATGAAAAGCCAAAGTTCCATATCATCAAACTAAAACAAAAATTGTAAGCTTATACCAATTCATTACTGTATTTGTGTTGGATTTTTTAATGTCCAACTGTACCAACTAGGCTATTTTGCGCACTGGTCCCAAAACTAGTTTAAGTGCTACAAAGTAATGTAGGAAATGCGGGGATACCCAGACGTCTAGTCATTGTAACGTGCATTAGACTGCACAATTGTGTTCATAATACTCCTACACCACACGATAGTGCAGTGAAGATCAATCCAGTAGTAATTGTTTTGTAAAGCACCTCGACATTTTCTTGATCTTGTTGCACTTTGTTTTACTTCTTTGGGCCCTGCGTGAGTTTAAATTAATCATCATTGGACTTTTAAGTTCTGGTTCTAAACCTAGTTCACCAGTGCTGCCTTCAGGCCTTTTTTTCCTCCGTCATGAAAGTCTAGATTAAATATAAAGAGGGGAAATGAATAACCGTCTTGCAAGGCCCTCTCAAGGTTTTTAATACATTATGAAAACTTTCTCCCCTAGCTGTTTGTATTGGGTTTATGCTCACACCTTCCATTCCATTCTCTGACGGTATCTTTCAAAGCCTTAAATCAGGCGTGCATTGGACAAAAACAAGCTTAAAATAGGATTAAAATGTGATCAAAACTTGCTTCGATCAATAACACGTTTCGGATCATTTAACACAAATAACAAAGAAAATAAGCCGAAAAAAATATTGACAAACAATACACCACAACAGAGGAGGATATCTTGTTTCATATAAACATGTCCAAAAAAGAGAGAGAAAAAAAGAGATTAAGTATTTGTTTGCTGCCAGAAAATTTATTGTTTCGTTGTAATCGCTATCTTTGTCATAAATATTTTTTTTTTTTTTTGTTCTGTCTTGATATGGGAAAATTAAAATCGAATCAGGTAAATGACGTAATCATAAAAAATAACAATTGTGTCGTGTGCAGGATCAGAATCGATAGATTGGTGGTTAATCTTCGTATTACTTGTAACATAACTGATCTCCGGTTTAATTTAGAGAAAGTTTTGTGAAACGAATGGATAAGAAAAGAAACACTCTCATCTTCTGTTAGGGAATAAATAAACGAAGGGAGTCCTCTATAGGGTTTGAAGTCTCCCAGGTTCCTCTAGGTAGTCCTATGCGGCGAGAAAAATGAAGGGAAGGAAAGACAGAAAAATATATACAGGGACAGTATAACAGCAGGCAGGCCGAGCAGGGTAAAGAGAAATATAGAGAAAAATGTAAAGGGGGAGATGTAATTGCAACAACGATTTGTAATGGAAACTAATAAAAAAACAGAATCATTAAAAGATAACAGAGTAATGAGACGCCAGAAAGTTAATGGTGGAACTGTTGATTGACGAGAAAGAAGTCCACAGTTCGAATCTGAACTGATAGCCCCGTTTCTGTATAGTATGATATGGAACCTAGGGGAAGTATGTGGCAGTTCATTCTTTAAATGTAGCTCTTATTATTATTCCCTTGTATCTTTGAAGTGTGTATCTCCACCCGTCTGACAAATATCTTAAACCGGTATATTCTCCCACTCTCTCTCTCTATCTCTCTATCTCTCTCTCTCTTTCTGTCTCTCTTTCTCTCCTTCTTTTCTTTTTTATGACGGGGCCCTTATTTATTTCTAAGTCTCTCCTTCAAATGCATTTAGATAGTTCGGATCAAACTGAAAACAGGAACCTCAAATTACTTAAATCCTTTCTTCATTTTTCGATATCATGAGAAATCTTACAACGTACATTCTTCTTCCTTTATCATTTTATACAAAAACAGTAAAAGGAATTATATTAAAACCCAAAACTTTAATAGTTTTGATTTTTACTCTTAATCCTTACAAAAATAACTATTTTCGAATAAAGGGTGAGTAATATAATTTCACGCTATCAAGATGAACATAAACGGGCTTCTGTCTGACACTTTTTTTTCTTTTATCTCTCTTTTTTTAGGGCTGACGAAAATGTCGAGATCGATGGAAGACATGGACGTGCTTAAGGGGGAAATCGTTTATATTTTTGGAAAGCGGACGACGGCTAGTGGCTAGAGGGCAGTCTGTCTCCATCCGTAGAACCAGACTTGGGGAAAAATTAATAATAAATGTTGCAAAAAACCGGGGGAGTGATGGTGGTGGGAGGGGGGGGGTATGTTGGGAAAAGAGAAAATGGGGCACAGAATGGTTTTAAATTTAAAACTGCGGTACGTGTTAAAGAAAGTATTAGGAACGTCATCTAAATAGAAAGGACAATAGTAAACTGGGTAGATGGATTGCTAGGTATATAGATAGAGAGGGAGACAGAAAAAAGATGATGAGGTTTGCAGCTTATAATGGGCACATATAGAGACAAAGATAGAGATGCAGAGACATATAGAGATATCGATAAACAGATAGATAGAGATGAACATTTTGCACATTACACGGACATGCTGAGAGACAACGAAGTAGGTAGATAATTATAACGATAGAAGTAGACTACGTGTAATTCATAGAATTATAGGTATGTAGACAGTTAGATAGATAATTATAGAATATATATATATATTTTATAAGAGGAAATGATACAAAAATACAAAGAAATATATAGATACACGGAGTAAGAGATATAGATTCAGATAATCAATAAAATTGTACAGTTTAAATAAACAAACAGCAATTGATTAATTGGTAGGACCGACTACAGAACATTTTTCATAGTTAGTTGGACAGGTATATAAAAACGAGTTATGATAGGAAGAGAAGACAAAAACTATAAAACAAATAAAAACATTCAAAAAGTTCTGATCGATGTAGACAATCTCCAGAGAATCAAGGTTATAAAGAGACTTAAATAGAGCTAGACAGAGAGAAACGGAGAAAGAGATAATTATACAGAGAGAAAGGGAGAGAGAGAGAGACAAAGAAATCTAGAGGAAGACAGTCGCATAGGGACAGCGAGGAAGAGAAATAAACATACACGCTATTAGAAAGAAAACGAGAGAGACAGAGAGATAGAGATTGAAATAGAACAAGAGAGAGACAGAGAGAGAGACAGAGAGAGAGACAGAGAAGGAGAGAGAGAGAGGATCCCACAGGCTAGGTACTAACAAGAAAAAAGAAAGACAGGAAAGAAGAGCAGAAAAAACATTGCGTGCATCTGGATGGTGGGAAGTAATTCAGGACCAAACAAGAGCTGACACAAACAGACTCGGGCAGACAATCTAGCCAATTTAAATATGAGATAAGGAAGACTCAACATAAAAAACCTTTCTGAAGAATTTCCTTGCAAAAAAGTGCAATAAACGAAAGAAAGAAAGAGACAAAACAAAAATAAATAGGACAGTTTTTTAATTTTGTAAATTTTCAGAACAAAGTCTTTTTATTGGATAGATGTATATATGTCTTGTTTAAAAGAATGGAAGTTAGTTGGATTAGCACCTATTTCCGTAGGACAATAACGGGGGTCTTATTTATGGGCTTTACAAAAAAAAGGATATCTTTTCTAGGATCAACTTACTATCCTCGATGGATTTTTTAAACATTGCATTACAAAGGCAGGTATTTTATGTTTTGTCTGTACAAAAATCAATTAATATCTCTTAATTCTTTTCATGTGTCTTGCCTAAAAGAATGGAAGAAGTTAGTTGGATTGCCACCTATTTCCGTAGGGCAATAGCGGGGGTGTTATTCGTGGGCTTTACAAAAAAGGATATCTTTTCTAGCATCAACTATCCTCCATAAATTTTTTAAACATTGCATTACAAAGGCAGGCATTTTCTGTTTTGTCTGTACAAAAATCAATTAATATCTCTTAAATTCTTTTCATAACAAAAAATTTACTCTGTCATCTTATTAATCCATTCTAACTCGAATACTTTTCTAATTCTAATAAGCCAAAGAACAAAAAATGCGTTACTATTTCATTTTTCTCATGTTTTTAAACTATTAAAACACTCTTCTAATCCTAAGTGAAAAGGAAACTGATACTGTGTTTTCTAAAATCTCTAACACTACTCGAAGCCAATCCGTTTTCTAATCCAAATAAATCAAGAAAGAAACAAAAACTATTTTCTCATCTTACTAATTCGGTAACAAACCATGTTTCTATCGTCCTTTATATACTTGTATTCGGTTCAAACACTTTTCTAATCCTAATAAAATGATAACGAAGCGTATATTTTATCGTCTCATATTTCTAACTTTTTTTCCTACTACTACTACTACTACTACTACTACTACTACTACTACTACTACTACTACTACTACTACTACTACTACTACTACTACTACTACTACTACTACTACTACTACTACTACTACTACTACTACTACTACTACTACCACCACTTATAAACCGAGACGGAAAACGACACTCGTGAACTGTAAATAGAATTCAGGGACAGAAGCAATAATTACAAACTGACCCCCAGGCCATCCCAACTGGGTATTGGGTCGATAGTAAGAGCGGTGCTCATCGATCGAACTTAATGAGCACACGAAAGGCAGTCGCTTTATTAGCATCTAATGGGCGTTAGCCTGAAAGACTGCTCAGACCTTTGTTTGACTTGCTTGCATCGCTAGTACAAGTCGGTACCAATATGGAAATATATCAACATTCCCTGAACAGTTTAAACGGGGAAATGAAAAACCTATACAGGTTATTAATTTTGTGGGTTTTTTTGGAATGCAAAGATGAAATTTTAATATTTTGTGCCTTGAGGCACTGGTATCCACAACCTAGTCATGGGAATACAATCATATTGTAAATAATTATTACAATCATTACATTTATTGTTGCGTTGTTATTGTTGTTTTTGTTGCTCTTTTTCCATTATGTTGGCATGTTTCTGGGGATAGGGTCTCCTAGCTGTATAAAATGAAATTTAAATACCCTTACAGGTAATTAATTTTGTACAAAATTAATATTGTGCAAGAAAAGGCACTGGTGGCCACAAGTTAGGGGATGAGAATAAAATGTTGTAATATTGTTTATTAAACAGTTGTTTTTTCTGTTCTCATTCTAAGTTTTTACCACGTGCCTGGAGATAGCATAACGTTTGAGGAGAAGCGAGCAAAATGTGATAAAAAGTAAAAGAAAATAACTGGTTAAAGAACTGCGGAGATTTATGTGTCTCTCCGTTTCTCTCTCTTTTTTTATCTCTTTTTCCCTCTATATCTCTCTTGCTCCCTCTTTCAACAATTTTTTAACCTTGCAAGTGTCATGCTGAATAATAAATCTTACGTTGTTTAATATGTCTGTTGATTGTCTGTTGGTGTTCCTTTTTGTGTTTAAATACCCTTCGGATGAGTATCAGCCCAGGTTAATGATGCATAATTATTCAAATGTTTCTAAACTGCAATACAATACAAGATATCATGTTTAATATCATGCCTTTTTTTAACCTTCATGTTTTTGTTTCGAAGAATTAATTTGTTTTGCCCTATTTATTTTGTTCGGTTTCTGTAAAATCTTTGGGTGACCAGACAATGACAAGAGGTCATCATGTCATGACATGGAGCTAGAAAGTTGGGGGACGAAAAGCTCTGGATGCAGTCCTGATGACATAAGTAATCCGATTATGTTTATGGTGGACACGGTCTTATTTGTGAGTCGGGATGGACCAGGGAATTCTGCGCAAAAGAAAAAAAATATATAGACATGATAATTTACAGAACTTTGTTATTTGTGTCATGAACAAGGCACATTAAAGCCGAAACGTTTTATATGTTTAAATACTTTTGTTGTTAGTTGAAGTTGGTTACTGCTTTATCATTTACTAATGAGACAATTATTTATATATACAAATATATATAGCTCATAAGTCTATTGTTCCACATCTCTAGCATTGTTTTTCCTTTTTTTTTCTTTCTGTTGGGGGTTAAAACACGAATTTTAATTTTAAAATATAATTACATGTACAAGTAATTTTTTGCTGCAGGTAAATCCTAAAGTAACACTGCTGTAACAGGATACATTTAATTTGACTAAGACAAATACAGAAAAATAATTCATCTACTATGACAGTCTCTTAGTTAAATTGAAATCCCTTAAAACTGAAACTGGTCCGATCCGTCTGGTTTTCGTTTTATAGTATAGTTTAGTTAGGTGTTGGATTTCTATTCTCTTCATATCGAGCTTCAGTAAAAAAAAAACTGTCCAAGTATTTTTCCCCGTGTAACGCTGTTGTAATAAGAGCCGAACGATTTGAAAAAAAAAGTCTATTATTTAAACAAACCCCTTCAGCATTTCATATTGCAAACTATAAATTTGTGTAAAGTTCTTGCGGATATTCATGATTTGTCTGAACCGGTTGTTGATTCCATCTCATCATTGCTTTTTTTGTTATTTTGTGTCCTTATTTTCGTGACTGCTTTCAAACAATAAACAAGCATTTCCCTCCGAGTAAGACTTTCGTAACATGAGACACAGGATTTGTGTCAGCAAGAGAAAGGGAATTGATTTAAAGAATTTTTTTAGACACAAAGCTCCTTTAGTGTTGCAATCCTATACATTTACATTTAAAATCCTATAAACCCTTAATCGTATAAATATTCCATCTCCCAGTTTTCCTTGTGGTTGTTGTTGTTGTTGTTGTATTAGTAGTAGTAGTAGTAGTAGTAGTAGTAGTAGTAGTAGTAGTAGTAGTAGTAGTAGTAGTAGTAGTAGTAGTAGTAGTAGTAGTAGTAGTAGTAGTAGTAGTAGTAGTAGTAGTAGTAGTAGTAGTAGTAGTAGTAGTAGTAGTAGTAGTAGTAGTAGTAGTAGTAGTAGTA
>RQTK01000473.1:279463-369463 GCA_003991915.1 Elysia chlorotica
CAATGCCTGGCTCAGTGCGCTTTACAAAGTGTTTAAAATGACAATGAACGTACATTTAATATTTACATATCATTATCGTAGTTATTATAAAAATACAGATAATAAAGATCATCATTAAAAATAACGAACAATAATTAAATCTTAGCAACTATTTCTTTAAAACTACAGAGAGTAAAATTACAATGACAATACACAGAATAAAAATATCAAATGTGTATACACAAATTAGTGCCTAAAACATAATTATTGTAGATATAAGAGCCAAATCATACCTTAGAGGGAAATTATGCGTTAAAAAGATGTGTTTTAGTTGCTTTTTAAATGTGTCAATGGATCCCTCCTCACGCAATCCTTGTGGTAAAGCATTCCACACTCTTGAGGCACAGTATCCGAATGATTTTTTGCCCACTGTCTTGAGGCGCATTCTTGGTACGACAAGAGCAGTGGGGTCAGTTGCTGATCTTAACTGTCTTTTTGGAATGTAAGCTTTAACTAGGTTTTGGAGGTATTGTGGGGCGGTTCCATGGACACACGATAGATAGATTGATAGATAGATAGATAGATAGATAGATAGATAGATAGATAGATAGATAGATAGATAGATAGATAGATAGATAGATAGATAGATAGATAGATAGATAGATAGATAGATAGAGGGATGGATCGATAGGTATTTATACACATGATGACACTTGAAGAGCGTGATCGATAGATTAACAAACAGGTTGTTTCAAATACAAAAGCACAAGACATCTAGAAAGAAAACACATTGCTATTGAAGCAGACAGGCACACACTCAAACAAAAATAGCGAAGCCACTGGGACATATTCAGACGGAATGGATTCATTTTAAATGGAAACCAATACGAGCAAAAAAAGGAATAGAAACGAAGATATCTATAAAATAAATCGAGTTATTTAAGAAAGCCCCTATGAAAGCCTCTCCCTAAAGGGTTTCCTGTGGGGCTTTTGGGAGAAGACTTTCAAAGGAGGAAGAAAGAAAACATACCGTGACTACAACAAAGAAGTGATGGTTCTGTGGGGAATATATCGAATTCCACTTCTCCGTGCAATATTCAGATTTTGTGTTGAAAGCTATTTTGCTACAAAACGGTCCTTTGGAATACTCTTCAAAAATGCAGTGCCTTTTTTTGGTATTGATGGATGGAGAAATGTAATGCACGCCGAAAGTACTCTGGTTTTGAGAATCTATGCGTTTGAGTGTCGGTATTGGTTATAGTATTTTTCAATTATTTGAACGCAGACTAAAAAAAAACAACTAAAAATTCGTGGATTTAAACAATGTATTAGATATTTAAATCTAGGAATGGGTACTAATATTATAATTTTTTATGGAAAGTTTTCATTTTTAGTTCCTCAAGCTGTCGAACAAAAGCAACATTTTTTTTTTAAAGATTTTGAGGATCTAAGCAATAAATTGCGTATAAGTATTATTTTAGTTCATGTACCTTCAAACTATTAAGACGCACAGCTTGAAAAAGAATTTGAGGATTTAGCACAAAAAAGGAAAAAAAAATTTTTTTTTTAATGAAATGTCAATTGCCATAAACATTGCTTGCTTGGAATTTCCAGACTGATAGGTCCCTTTCATCGAAATACTCCCAAGTGTAAAAAAATTCATTAATGATCTTGGGAGATCGCACTCTTGGTTAATGTGATTTAAATTTAGCGTTAGAGGAAGCAACTGGGTGGTTTATGGGTAATGAAAACCTTTTTTCGATGGGGTTTTGTCATTAAAATCGGCAGTGAATTTAACACTATAATCCTATCGTTTCAGCTTTCATCCCTGCTACTGACGTTTCTACGACGGGAAACGGCATTTCGCATGTTATAGTCAGAGACTGCCTTGCGCAACTTGTGGCTTCATTTTTTTATAAACGCGAATGTGTTCCTATTTCATGAACTTCGCTATATTATTTGATTTGCAAGGGCCCAATAATTAAAGAAGTTTAAAGGAAAGTAACTTTTTTAAGCTGTTTTCTTTTTATGACGTCTAAAATACCTTTTTTTTATTTTTAGAAGCCCATCAAAGCAAGAAATAGTTTTAGGCATTTCAATTCTTAGCATGAGATAAATCATTAGTAGACGAGGCTACCCGAAAAAACTGACAACGTCACCCAATTGACTGAAGCGAACACGTTTTGGGGTAACATGAGTAAAAGTGATCTATTTGTTTAAAATTAATGTGATAGTTGGGACATGATGAAACTAAGTGAGTTAGGCCTACTATACTTAAAGAATAATTTTAAACCGTCCCAACTGTATGTACTATCATTATGTAGAACTCACTGGTTCTAAATGAAAATATTTGTTTATTTCCATGACCATGTCTGTTGTTTTTGAAAATCTCCGTGTTAAAGCGAGTGTTGCATTAACAAAAGTTGTGTGTGGATCAATTAAAAAAGAAAAAAAAACTGAAGCAGAATGTAATCTTCTAAAATTAACTTAGATGTACTTTTGGCAGTCTAGTCAACACACACATTCACATTTTTCCCGTTTCCCGATCTCGAAAAAAGATCCCTCACCGCCTATTATCCACACACATAACAATAATAATAAAAATAGGCACAACAAGATTATAGAGGCAGTGGCCGAAAGTAATACTGAAAATGAACAAAACAAAAAACACAGTAAAACGCGAGATAAAAAACAAAACAATCTAAGAATAAAAAATGATGTTTGAAATTTCAACACCAACAACAATGTTTTTGAAGCAATGAAGTTCGATGCGCAGTACGAAGACATAATATTAAACCACGGCTATATTTATAAAAGCAAGCTCTCACTCAGAAAATCGAATGTTGCGTCAATGATGAGAAAAATCTTTGACAGATTGGCTTCCCCTCAGTTTTAAATTGACAATTTTCCCACACATAAAAATGGCGCCCAGCAGAGAGCAGTCGTGTTGGGCTGAAGAACATTACGAGAGAGAGAGAGAGAGAGAGAGAGAGAGAGAGAGAGGGAGAGAGAGATGGAGAGAGACAAACAAAAGACAGACAGACAGACAGACAGACAGACAGACAGATAGACAGACAGACAGATAGAGGCATACAGACAGAGAGAGGCAGAGACAGAGGGAGACAGAAAGACAAAAAGAATGAGAGAGAGAGATGGAGATGGAAAGAGAGGCAGAGATTGGGATAGACAGGCAGACAAACAGACAGACATATAGACATAGAAACAGAGAGAGCAAAGAGGTATTAGACTCTAAAGGTGAAATGTTCTCGGGTGAACATACTTTTGAAATAACATACAAGTTAATATAGTTAATATGATGATACTTTTATTATCTACTACTTGATAATTATCAGACAAGATTCTTCTTGTTTATGGTCTTTTATTTATCATATTTATCAAAAGCATTAATTTTTGTAATTGTACAATGTGTTCACGATCAAAGAGTAATTTAAAATTTAATAAAGTTATCCTTTCTTATTAATATCTTCAATAATTTTGATCCAAATACACGAGTTTCGTATTTGAATTAACAGTTTGTCGCTCTTTTAAATCATTATTATTATAGAGAATTGGCTAGATATTTCTCGATCTATCGAATTTTAATGAGCAAATTTCAAAGATCGCACAACATGAATGGTTTGCGTAATTAGCAGTATCTATAATTGTGTTGTCGTTTTTGTTGCTGTTGTAGATAGTTTTTATTTTGTTTTTGTTTTTGTTTTGTTTTTTTAATTGATGTTGTTTTTGTTTGAAAGTTTGTAATTATGTGTTCATTTGTTGCTCTTGGCATTTTTTGCATCAGTAAAAAGTCAGTCAGGCATTCATACAGACAGGCAGACAGACAAACAGACAGGTAGACAAACAGACTGACAGACAGACAGACAGACAGATATGCGGACAGACAGACAGACAGACAGACAGACAGACAGACAGACAGACAGACAGACAGACAGACAGACAGACAGGCAGACAGACCGACAGGCAGACAGACAGACAGACAGATATGCGGACAGACATACATACAGATCGACAGAGAGTGGTGTCTCTGAGACCACAGTTTTCTATTTTATGGAAACTGAATAAAGAGAGAGAGAGAGAGAGAGAGAGAGAGAGAGAGAGAGAGAGAGAGAGTAGAAAAAACCGGTATCTGAGTCAGTCAGAACTCTCGACTAAGAACCAGGAGATCCAAGGTTCGAAACTAAGATGATTTGAAATTCTATAGTAAACCTAGGGGATGTAAAATCTATCAAACAGTACAAGAGGTAAAGTAATTTAAGCCTGGCATAATAATTGAAATGAGGTAATGAGGACTAAAATATTCTTCGAAATTTTTTATGTCTCCTGTATCCACAAACTCACTCTCAACGAGTAGACAAAATGAGAAAGAAAGCATCCCAAGTTATTGGCTGTGAACTAACCCTTTCAGAGACATAAAATTATATGTTTTACAAGTAATGAATAAAGCTAAATGTATAACATCAGACATAAATTAAATCACCCTCTTCGCATTGAATATGAAATATCACAAAGAAGTAACAGATGAATATCATAAAAGCGCAGAACAGATAATTTTGAAAACTCGTTTGTATGGGGTGGGGGGTCTGATAATCTTTTCATTTGCCGAATTATTTTCATATCTATCTATCTGTATAATATCATTACATCTATCCATCTATTTCGTTCTATCTATCTGTTTATTTTTATGTCTATTAGTCCATCTACTAATACCTATGTCATCTAACTATCTATTCATCCGCTTTTTATTTCTCCTATTTTTTCTGTCTTCGCTATGAAGATGATTTTTTAATGTTCTCTTGTTACAGTCATACCCTTTTTATTTTATGTCTTCTTAAAATAATAAGGAAACGCAGATCGTGTTACTTTCCTTTGACCAATGTAACTGATACCTTTCATTCTGTTTAGACCAACATTAATAGTTTTTGTACGCCCTCAATTTATTTCGACCTATTCTAAGGCTTGGGCGAAATTGATTTCCCTTTGTTTTCAGTTAAATTAATTGTCGACAAAGACAACGGGAAAAGGGTAAGATAAAAGAAGTTGAAAGAGAGCAAAAACAAAAAAATAACGTATCTTATCATTTTTTTTTCTCACACTCACTCTGTATCTGTTTGTTTGTTTGCGTGTTTGTGTGTGTGTGTGTGTGTGCCTCACACTCTCTATTTATCCTGCTTATCTTCTCTCCCATCTCTCTTTTTCTCTCTCTCTCTCTCTCCCTCCCTCTCTCTCTCTCTCTCTCTCTCTCTCTCTCTCTCTCTCTCTCTCTCTCTCTCTCTCTCTCTCTCTCTCTCTCTCTCTCTCTCTCTCTCGATTAGATCTCAGGATGTAAGTGGTCTTCTATGTCGAGATATTTTCGATCACAAAATCACAAGATACCGGAGTGATTTAATGGCAGCACATTGCCCTTTTATCTTCGACGATTAGATTCACGGATACAATTACTGGACTGCCAGAGGCATAATAACTTAAAATTAAATACCCTTTTATTTTTTTAATACGATCCCCACCCAGTGCTTGACATTTTCATCATTCAAACCTCACAAAGGAAACTTCCTTATCCTCCAACTCCCTTAGTCTTATATTTAACCCTTTTTTGTTTTTGACGGCGCCTCTTTCTATCTTTCTATCTAGCTACTAGCTAGCTAGCTATAGGTCTATCTACCTATCTATGTATCTATCTAACTTTCTTTCTATCTATTTTTCAATCTATGTGTTTATCTATCAATCTATCTTTCTATCTATTTATCTATCTATCTTTCTTTCTATTGGTCTATCTATCTTTTCTTCTATTTATCTTTCTTTCCATATAATCATCCACATATCTATCTTTCCTGATATCGAGCCTTCTAGCTAGCTAGATAATTTTATCTATATTCACATGAGCCTGTTTCTATCTCTCTAAATGTCATGGCTACTTTCCTTACCCTCTGTGTTAATTTCCCTTTATAGATTGTGAGAGCCACAAATACCTTGAAACTTTACCTTTCTTTTCCAGACGATCCCCGCACACCCTTAGACATACTCTTTATTCCTAACTCTAATTAACCTGAGTGTTCGTGTTCATTCTTGTTCTTCTTTTTCGATATTTTTAAACCCGTTACCTATATACCAATCAGTCAATCAATATATGTATCTATCTTTCCTTATGAATTTTATTAACTTATCTATCTAGCTTTCCTTATATATCAATCTATCTAGGTTTTTTATTCATCTAAAACTTTTAATTCTCTCTTAATGTCATGTCTCTTTTTCTTAACCTCCACGAAACTTTTTTCTCTCTTCCTCATTAAGTTTCTGTCTTTCTTCTCTATTTCCATCGTATTTACCGTACTTTTTTTTTTAAAGAGAGAATTATGAGATTGCATTGATCAAGATAAGAGGATTCAAGGAGTTCATTGCGATCGAAACACAAGTGATCAAAGAACAGGATAAGTAGTTAGAGAGATTTTACTGGAAAAGTAATTTAATCAAAATCCTTTACTCACGGCGGCTAATCTTATAGGAAACAAAATGCGGGAAAAGATTAAAAATGGCGATGATTTTGAGCTACGAATATAATCAAACAAGGGGATGGTAGAGAATAACGAAAAATTAAAGGTTTATATACACAGACAGGGATCACAGATTGGCCCAAAATAGTGCAACTGGTTTAATCGAATAGGACTAAAGGTGATTTGCAAAGAATTTATTACAACACGATGGTTAATAAATAAGAGACCCAGTAGCTATAAAGTGGTGATAAAGCCTGATTGGCTGGAGCATAGGGATCAGTGGTTGTTCTGTAAATCACAGGCACTGTTTGCAAGTCTGGTTTGTTTGGACCTGTTGTGTGCTTTACATTAAATCAGTGATTCTTTATGGACTACAGTGCATTGCCATCAAAAGTCGGCAGATCTTTGTTGTTTTTGCTGTTACTGTTTATACTCAAGGTGTTGTCGTTGTTATTGTTGTTGTTGTTTTTGCTGCAGTAACTCTTTTGTGTTGTTTTTTTTTCTTTGTATTTTGTTTTCTTTTGTAGTTTGTCTATCGTATGCTAGAGCCTGGATTAAAAAAAACATTGCAGTCGAAACCCCCCTTGCCCGTTTACATCAGTTATTAATTAGTAAAATTGGTGTATTACATCTGCAGTTCCATTTACAGGTTGAGTAGTTCGAAATATCACTGGGAGAGACAATTCGATGCAAGGTTGTTAGAATACGTTACTCTTGTTCACAACTACTTATAAAATCATTATAGAGCATGTTTAAAAGAACATATAAACAGAGTGGCAAACTAACTGGTCCATTGTCAGTGAGGTATCTGTAAATAATTCTGCGATTGCCTCTTTTCAGCTCTGTGACAACCTGGCTAGATTCAATGGAAATTCAATTGTTGGACACTCAACACGATTGACACTTAGCACAATTTGAAATAGATTTTTGTCTGGTAACAAGTATAATCGGGGTTCACGGTGATACACTAAATTTGGCCGCAATAATCATCCAATGAAAACATGCTACATTTTTAAAAATTATTTTTGCTTCGGATCCCTGCTCTTACTTAAAATCTTTTTTTATTGTGGTGAGAAGGCGGGCGTTGTTAAAATGTATGGTGAGTCTATTTGTTTTTTAATGTTTATTTATTATTTTGAAAACACATTCTGGTTCGGATTTTAAAGCAACCTATAAAATGTAGAAAATAAACAAAAGTTGGATCTTGCGAAACGAAATAAAAACAACGCTGGCATGGTGTTGTTCATCGTTTTTCTATATTAAAAAAAAACAAACATTTAACAAATTTAGCTTCAACAATTGCAATAATGTGCATTAGTGAAATAGTGAAATGTAAATATTATTTTGCAATGGTGAATGAGCTGCAGCTTTTAACAAGGTTGCCTTTACTTAAGGTCTTAAATCATAAATGAAAGTTCTATCTGCAGAGTAATATAACTGTGAGTTAAAATCCATCACCCTAACTGAGCCCTTTTTTGTCAAGAGCCGGGGGCTCGGCAAAAAAGTAGTAGATCAGACCATTACGCCAAAGCAACTAGAACTGACTACATGGGTGGTAGAGTACTGTAGTGGTCGATGTGATGGACTCAGGGTAAAATTATTTTGTATTTCTCATAAAGCCAAGAGCAATAGATTGCTCTGAGTACAGAACTATCAGCCTGATGTGCCATGTCCTCAAACTGCTTCTTACAGTGATCCACAGAAGAATAGCAAAGAAGATAGACAGAGAAGTATCAGAACAACAAGCTGGGTTTAGAAAAGAGAGTGGCTCAAAAGAGGCAATCTTCACCTGAAAATACTGACGGAAAAACATATTGAGATGCAAAAAGATATAATGCCTGTTTTATAGATTATAGTAAAGCTTTTGATAGTGTAAAGCATAATGAACTCATCCAAGCTATGCAAAAAACAGACATTGACTCTAATGATATAGCACTGATATCGCATTTATACTGGACGCAGAAGACTAAGATGAGAATTGGAAATGAGCTGTCTGATGATGCTGATATAAAGAAAAGTGTTAGACAAGGCTGTGTGCTATCTCCATCGCTGTTTAATCTATACACAGAGTACATATTCTTATTATTATTATTATTATTAAGAAGCTTTGCCCCTCTCTGATAAACAATGTACATTGTTCTGTAGTAATAGTGTATTTACTTCGTCGACCTATGCTGTTTATTCAAACGTAAAATTTATTATCGGAAATAAATCTTCTGGATGAAAATTTTAATAACATTGGTATATTTATTCAGTAAAAATTGACCATCCCTTTTTAAGTGTTTATGGCAAACTCTTCTAAAATTCGTAATTGTCCTTTTCTTGTTGATTTAACATTCTTTTCTCTTCCCTTCTCTCTTTTCCTAGTTTCGACGTCATCTTAGACTTCTAATCTATACAGAGGAACCGTCCCATGCATTGATATTTGCCACATGATTTGTCTTGTTAGACAGGACACTCGAGGCTCGAGTGTCCATAAAGAGGTGATAAAACAAGTTCGCACATCACTCGGCGACACCCTAGAGGAGATGCGGATGTCCGCATGGGGAAATGATCATCCTTAATCCAGACCACAACTCCGGCGGACTTGGGGGGAAAAAAGGGGGAGGGGGGGAGGAGGGGAGCTTTGAGTTGGAGCATCGATTCCTACAGTTTTTTTTGGGGGTTTTTTTTGTTTGTTTTTTTGTTGTTTTTTTTAGTATGTCTTTAACCATGACATTTGCAGCATTTGATAAAAAAAAAGGGCTTTGAGTTGGAGCATCGATTCCTACAGTCTTTTTGTTGTAGTTGTTTTTTGTTGATTTTTTTAGTATGTCTTTAACCATGACATTTGCAGCCTTTGATAAAAAAAAAGGGGCTTTGAGTTGGAGCATCGATTCCTACAGTCTTTTTATATATTTGTTAGTATGTCTTTAACCATGTCATTCGCAGCCGCATTCGTTACTGTTGACTTAGCTTGTGAAATAGAGCTGTTGAAAAAAGTGTGGTGTGATAGACAGCAAAGTTAATGAGTTGAAGAAAATTTGAGTGTAAAGAGGTAAAAAAAAAATTTTTTTTGGATTGGATTGATTTGTTCTACAGTCTCTACAGTCTCAGTCTTACTTTCCCCCTCTCTCTTCCCCTCCTTTCTCTCTCTCTCTCTCTCTCTCTCTCTCTCTCTCTCTCTCTCTCTCTCTCTCTATCTATCTATCTCTCTCTCTATCTCTCTCTCTCTTTCTCTCTCTCCCCTTATCTCTCTCACTCTCTTTGTCCTGCTCTCCTCTCTCTCTATCGCTTTCTCTCTCTATCTCTCTCTCTAATAGTTTGTGTGTCTGTAAATGTGGATGGTTTAATAATATGCTTGCGTTGTCTTTCTCAGCAGAAGAAAGGGTACCATTTTTTATTATAATGTGCTTGTTTCACATTGTTTTTGATCAATAGTTTAGTGCATAGGTATCACATACTATTAACCAAGAAATAGTGAAGATGAGAGAATAGTGCATTATTTGAGCGCCACATTATGCAGAGAGAGAGAGAGAGAGAGAGAGAGAGAGAGAGAGAGAGAGAGAGAGGGGGTGGGAGGAGGTGACAGACAGACAGACAGACAGACAGACAGACAGACAGACAGAACAGAGAGAGAGACAGAGAAAGAGAGAAAATCAGACATAGAGAAAGTTAGTGAGAAAGATGGAGTGGAAAATCAGAGAGAAAGAAAGATATACATAGACAAAGACAACAAATAACAGAGAGAAGATTACAGATACACAGAAAGATAATCGTACAAGTTCCCATTACACCAAACGCACCACACGCAACAAAGCAGACACTCGAATAGGAAAATTATAGTCTTTAATTCACACTCAAGCCTCATACATGTAGGATAAAACAGGCTATCTGCTTACAGTAAAGATTATTGCGGGTGTTTTTGCAGGGTTTTTTTTTCCTCTGGTTAGACACTTGCAACATCCTATGTTTGCTTATGGGATCAGACAGTTGCAAAAAGTGGTCTATTTGATGGGCAGGAGGGTAATGGGGTCCAACTGGTGCATATTTTTACATGGTCTTTTTTAAAAATCAGAGAGAGGGAGAGAGAGAGAGAGAGAGAGAGAGAGAGAGAGAGAGAGAGAGCGAGAGAGAAATATATATTTTTGTACATGAGAGAGGGTTGGGTAGTGGAATGATGAGATAAACCCAAGAAAGTAGTTGGGGTTGGAATTTAACCTCTAACGTCAGCATTTGCTCTACGTCGAGGATGGGTCCTGAGACTAACGTTTGAAAATTGTTCGTGTTGCCACACAGTACAGGATTACCATGACTCCTGTTTCACCTGGTCATGCGGTCACATTATTTCATTTTATGCGATTGTACGTTTTGAACTGGATACCTTCTGATGCGGAGACCAACATTACCTCTTGCGACTGGGGGATGGGGGCTAGAAATAATGGCAAAGAAGGCAATCGCAAGATGTATGATAGTATACACGATAGAAATGAATCGAGCTGTACAGTTATACAGTGCTTTGATAGAACACAGGAATTACGCAACAGTAAGGGAAAATTGTGTATGTGAGTGCCTGTATAGTGGGGGGGGGCATAAAGGATGCCCACCCAGACCTCTTAGATAGTCACTTGTAGTAGATAGTCTACAGTACCAGTACTGCAGACGTGATGAATCATAATGCGATCATACTCGCTAACACCATAGATCAAGGCAGATCACAAGGTTATCGATCTCTCTGAGTGCTGCAGCGGGCGACGAGAGTACACTGTACAGAGTCAAGTACGCCCTTTGGATGGATTCTATCGTTCTAGTCTCTGGGACATATTCGAGACCTACAGATTTGCGGATACTGTACTACAGGCTTTGTAATCGACTCGGCGATATCGTGTAGCATAACCAAACACCGTCGGAATGCAGCTTTCGGATCCGCATGACTGTAATGGATGGTATAGACGGTTTTCTGATTTAAATCTAGATCTAGATCTAAACGCAGGTTAGTTTTGATTGCCGTTGAATAAAGCTGTTAGTTGATTAGCTTCGTAAGTCCAGGATAGACAGTCCTGAGTTAGGATGGAATTGGTCCCAGTGGTAGAGCGTTGGTCTCCAGATCAGGAGGTAGGTCTGCGGGTCTTATCCAAGATCGGCTCACATTTTTTTGTCCGATTTTTGGTCCCCTGTAACTGGTTGGCTCGGTGTCAGTTTAATGTGACTGGGTGAGACAGCAGTCATGGTATCCCCGCCCTGTCTTGTGTGTGGCAGCACATAAAATTTTCAGACGGTAATCTTGGGGACCGATCATAATATAGCCTATATAGTGCTGACGTTGGACCTTAAACCAACTCAACAACTCAACAGGATGCCGGGTGCAATTACCTTACCTAAAGTCTTCGTTTTCGCTAAGGGTTCCGTAATCGTAAAACAGCTAACAAAACTATAAAAATGGAGAACAAAGCCACGCGTCTTTCTCCTAGGTTCCCAAGAAGGATCCAATGCCCCGTATCAAAGGGCTATTTAAAGTATTGACTTACACATTGGTCAAATTTAGACCCGGTTGGTTAACAAAAAGTGGGATACATTACATGTATTCATTAGTTCTGGTAATCTAGAGCAAATCTCGATGGTATTGGTATACCTATCGTTCAGTCTTTGTAATGGGCCCTGTTGTAAACGCAAGGCTTCTGGCAACACTGTCCAGACAGAAGCTCCTGAAGGGTCTAGTGGGCCTCTCTGACAGCCTTTCAGGGACTTAGGGGATTTGAAAATAAACAGTGTTCCTACAGGTCCGATGAATCATGGGCACTGGTAGCGATGATTGAGATGCGGGGAAAGTGTAGAGTGGTGGGGGAAGGGGAAAGAAAGGGGAGGGGGGAGTGAGAGGATCCGAGGGTGAAATGCTTAGGGAGAGTGAGTGAGAGATATGAAGAAAGAGAGAGATAGAGAGAGATAGAGAAAGAGAGAGAGAGAGAGAGAGAGAGGGGAGCGAGAAAGGAAGGAAGAGACTATAGAGACAAAGACATACAGAGAAACAGATAGAGACAGAGACAAACATGCAGACAGACACACATACATAGATACATACATACATAGAGAGACAGAAAAAGAGAGACCGAGACAGGCAGAAAGAGAAAGGGGGGATACATGAAGACAGACAAAGAGACAGGCAGAAACAGATATAGACAGACAACGAGACAGTGTCTTAGCCAAGTCTGTTCTTGCGTTGAGGAGTTGGGATGCTGCCAGAATTGTTTCCTATCTTCTTCCGTTTTATAAATTCTTTCCCATTTTTTTTCAGATTGACAATTTAAAATAACCGCAAGACCCGGAAATTGGAAAGTATTGGCGGATTCAAATTTCTTCCCGGTAACTGGGATTTCGTTGGCTAATCTGGGTTTCGGATTCCTTATTACTTTTGTCTATCTTAAATTAAAAAAATAAAAATATAAATAAAAAAAGGCTTCGTCTACCGTACTGTATTTGTACAAATATTTAAATAATGCCTCTTTTAAAAATCATTCTTGTAATTCAAATAAAATCATTTTATGCTAACATTGTACAACTTGGTTTTAAATCCGGACAAAATAGATTTAACTGGTCAATAAAGTAACAAATTGAGGCGTAATTTTAGAGTTTTATTTATCTCTTAACGTTATGCGGGTACAATATTTATTCCAAAACGCTCAAAATAATGATTTCTGTTGCGAAACATTCAAATTCAAAGACATTTTAAGAAAGTTTATAAATAGCTATAATGGTGAGCTTTAGAAAAATAATAAGCTTTGAACACTGCAAATGTGTCGACATAATTACACTGTATATTTATTCTTTGTCGTTATGAGAGTGTTGTTGTTGTTGTTGTTGTTGTTGTTGTTGTTGTTGTTGTTGTTGTTGTTGTTGTTGTTGCTGTTGTTTTGTTGTTGTTTTGTTTTGTTTACTATCTACTTTCGGATTTTCGTTTTGTTCGTTTATTATTTTGTTCCGTTTTTTCAGGAGTTCGCGAAATTAGCTGGTCCTGGTATTTGGCCTACCTTTGAGATGTTAGAGTGATTATAATTCGTATATCATTTTTAGAAACTGACGTGGCTCCTGTTGTTACTCAGATACTGAGTTGCACCAACGTGGTTTAGTTTAAATTCTACTTTAACCTAAGTCGTACTCAGCTAAATCGCGCTCGATAATTAACTTAAATTTCTGTTGCACCAAGTGTGGTGGTTAAGCTAGACTCAGGTTGAGTCAATGTGTGTAGTTTGAACTGGTGTGAGCGCTTGTCAAAATCGGGGTTTCCCGCACTTGTGTGCAAAGGTCCAATGGCTTCAGTGATGTGACAATCTTTGCCGTCTACTCATTCTAGTCTAGATATATTTGACATAGCTATTTGGCATACTTGCTATTTAATTCCAGATTTGATTCGATGCCTGAAACGAAACCCCCGTTTATGGAAAATGATAAAGCGGTGTAAGAATTTCACGGCATATGAAAAAGAACTGCTAATTGATATAAAAAACGGTATCCGATTATCGAGGACAAAAGAAACGAACGTCACCATCAACAAAAAACCGGAAGCATGGGATCACGCAACAAGGGGCTACAACAGCGGTTAAAGGGTTTCAAAGCGGTACATCTGAAATTTGAAGAGTTTTTTGGAAAAATGTAAAACTGAAAACAAAAAAGGCCACGCAGAAACAGAGAAAAATAGATGAATAAAACTAGTAGTTGCGGGCCAGCCAAACCACTGTATCAAATTAATGTCTAAAACAATATCGTATCCGAAATTCATCGCCCCTTAACTATGTATAAGGATTTGTGCTATCCCTTATACGTCGACGTTGTAAATCCATTTGTTCCATTTCTTGCATGATTTTTTTGGTCGACATTTTCGTTTAAGTTCAAAGAAATGTCCATTTTTTTAATCTGTAGTTACTCATTGTACTGTAATGACGAGAAAAAGAGCAGGTTTGAGAGTTGAGCCTACTTTGAACCTACCCCCATGCCTGGTTTGAATATCGCGTCGATTTTGGCCAAATTTAAGTCTGACTTATTTTAACCCAAGTTGGAGCAACAGAAAAAAATTATTAAGTCTAGGTTGTCTAACCCGATGTTAAACCACAATGGTAAAAACCGAGTAAAATTGTGTTTTTTTAGTTACGTGGGTTGGATGGTTGGTTAATTGGTCGACTCTTTTGACGTTCAAAGTCAACAGAAAGTATATTTAGTGGACGAGTCCCATCAGAAAAGTTTGACAATTTTGCTACAATACAGTGATCGGGCAAACCAGTGTTTTGCATGGGTCAGTCGTATTACACTATCAACGTTCCAATCAGTAAGGAAAGGACTCGAACCCCTGTCCTTCTGTTTAGAAGCCACGCATTCAACCTGCTGAGTTACCACGCTCACTCACCACGCTCACTCAAACAGAAAGGAAAAAAAAGTTTTTTCCCAACCAAAAAAAGGGAAAAAATAAAAACACAATTTTCTCAGACATGTGATATGATAGCCTAGAAAGATGCGGGTAGTTTTTAACCTATTAAAATATCGGAGCACCATCTTATCATGAAAATCAATAATAATAATAAAAACAATTCTAACACTTTATGTGTTTTTTGCATGTTGTAGTTTGATAGGACTTCATCTAGAAGAAACAAGAGGCAGACGGTTACAAAAACAGTGGAATATATTGATGAAATTAACGTATAGATCCAAACAAATATCGTTACGAAACCATCAGTAAGTAGTCTTGGGTCGAGATCAACTAGTCTCAAGAAATTCGCTTCTTTTTTATGAAATTCTCGTGTTGATTACATCTTTACCTTTCCCTAAACACCATTTACCACTTTCATCTTCACTTTTTCTACCCTTTCATTATTTGTACTCTCAGGCCCTACCGTGATAGAATTTCTTTCTTTTTTTTTTCGGGTTTTTCCCAATTGCCCCTCCCAAGTTACAGGACGTTTCTTCGATCTCTTTATCTGAAAGGAAGGCAATCTCGCGTTGCTGACTGCTAGGGGAATTCCCTGAATTGAATAATGCTGCGAGACGACGAAGCTGAGCTGTTGCGCAGAAACACTGGAAGATTTTAGTTTAAGATAAAATCTCGTCAAAGACTAGATCCAGATCTAGAACCTGATTTTTTTTTCATTTTCACGCCCAAAACTTGGTTTCTCAATCATTTGATTTTAAGAATCTCTTGAAGCATCTTTTATTTAACTTTGGCGTGTTGAAAGCTAGCTCTTGACCTTCGATCACGATATAAATATTCTTAAAAATTTATTCTACCCGGATGAAGATTGGGAGTTGAGTTTGAGTTGGTTGCTTAGAGTGCAACGTTAGCACTATTTAGGCTATATTTTTGACGGGTCACAAGTTTTATGTTTGACAGTTTTACCTGTGGCCACACAGAAAAAGTGCGGGGATAGAATGACTTTTGTCTCAGCCAGTCATAGTATACTGATATCGATCCAATCAGTAGGGGGCCAAATAGGACAAAACGAATTTTTTGGGCGATCGTTAGTTTCAAACCAGGAACATCCATAACGGCAGAGCAACGTTTAGTTTGGTTTTATGGTACCTCAAAACTCATCAACATCAACTAGGCTATATCGCGGTCGGATGCCGAACCTTATGTCTGACAGTTGTACGTCCGTACTGCCACACAGAGACACAGTAGGACTACCGGTACGAGGGTTTTCGTCTAAATAAGTCTGGTTAAATGTTATAGGTCTGTATAACTTTTTAGTGTGAACAAAATGCAAACACAAATGGTAGGAGTCTCTTCATGTTCAGAAAGTAGTGCACTCGCCACTCGGTTGACACAGAGAAAGAAAACAGTTTAGAAACACAGGGACAAATATATAAAATATAACGAGCAAGGGAGAGAGAGAAATAGAGAGAAGGAGGTTAGAGAGAGAAAGATCGGGTACTCAGAGAAAAAAAAACAATACATTAAAATAGTGTTCAAAGACGAAAGCGGCTCCACAGACGTTGGTTATTCAAAGTGAACGAGATATGAACGTAAAATATATTTTTGTGTGCTTCTTTTTTACCGGGAGATTAAAAACAATCCAGAAATTTCTGGTGTCAACCTAAAGTGAAAAGCCATCGAGACTGCGAGAAACAGAAACACAGAGAGAGCGAGAGAGAGAGAGAGAGAGAGAGAGAGAGAGAGAAAAGGAGAGAGAGATAGAAAGACAGAGAGAGACAAAGAGAGAGAGAGACAGAGAGAGAGCGAGAGAGACAGAGAGAAAGGACCGAAAAAAGGGTACTCAAAATTACTATGGGAGAATTTTATATTTCTGACAAAAATCGAAATTCACACTGTGGTTGTTTTTAATTTACTTTGTGTGTGTGTGTGTGTGCGTGTGTGTGTGTGAATGGGTTTTTTTCTTTCATTACAGTTATAGTGTTTATGGCTTCGTCTTTTGAATTTTGCTATTTTCAGATATTTAAGTGTTCGATAAAGTCGCTGTGCTCTTTTTGACAACAAAAAAGGCATTGAAAAAAGTCTCCCGTGAGAAACGAACGTCCAGGGATCAGCAAATTACCAGGTTGAGCCCCCGTACATAATCCAGGACATGACTAGGCAATAGAACCTCTATTCGGTAGAGGATTAATGGGCCTGGGACATGCCCTTGGTTATGTTTATTTCATTGTTAGGCTTAATTCTACAGGCGCGGGGAATTAAGAGAAATAGAAAAACAATAATTAGTTTTTTTGCAATTGTTCTTGTTATTATTATTATCATTATTATTATTATTATTATTATTATTATTATTATTATTATTATTATTGTTATTATTATTATTATTATTCTCATGATCATCATTATTTTAGCAGTACATAGCATAATTTTAAAGACATCCAGAGAATAATCCATTCTAAAGTTTGAGGGCTACATTGCTGAAAATAATTAAACATTAATAAAGAAAAGAACAAACCAAACGGAGTTCATTAGCGTTTTTGCAGAAGATTTTTTTGGGGTTTAATAGTTATAGAAATTACGGCAAGTTTTATAAGAAAACATTTTAATGTCTGAACAAAATAATTTCTCAAAAATCTTTAATATCCTTGGGAAAATTTAAATGTGGCGTGTCTTAATTATACATTAAAAAAAAAGAATTTTTCAAAAGGAAAGAACATTATATTTAAATAGAAGTAATAAAATGTACAACTCAATAACATTAGCAACAAAAACCTAACTAGGAAAGTAGGTTTAAAGTCGAAGAAGATCATCGAGGGCGGAAAAATGAGAAACAAAAACAATGCAATAAAATACATCATCATTATTTGAAGTGGACGATCTATTAGACTTGTGCATCGCTGATAATTAAATGTTTCATGACCTTTTAAAAAAATATACAAATTGAATTTGAAAAAAAAAAATTTTTTCAAAAAATTGAAAAGATCTGTGTTTACATTTTCTGTACAAAATGCTTTTAACTTTTTTTCAATCATAAAATGGATAAAAGAGTAATCACTCTGCAAATTTGTCAAACACAGCTGTTTCCGAACTCTCTACCTAAAATAATATTCCAAATTAAAGTTTCTTAAATGTCGAAGGTTTTTGTTCACGAACTCCTAAGTGTTAATGTTTTTGCTAGAAACTCCGAACGATGCTCATAAGTACTTTCTAAAAACACAAGGGGTGAATGCGTAGAATATTATGATTTTGAAAGTGGCTCGAGTAGTGACTAACCGTACCTACAGAGAGAGAGACAGAGAGAGAGAGAGACAAAGAGAGATAGAGAGAGAGAGACAGACAGAGACAAAGACAGACAGAGAGAGACAGACAGAGAGAGAGAGAGACAGAGAGAGAGAGAGAATAAGCGGATATACAAGAAAAGAGAGGCATAGAGATAAAAAAGAGAACGGTTAAGAATGAAATATAACGAGCTATCTATATCCTCATAGATATGTAAAAATGTTTTGAGCAATACTGGTCTAATGAGTCATTATAGCTGGTTTACAAGACTTCAGATATTCGCGCTCTCCAAATCTGTATTCAGAATGCTTTAATTTGGCATTAATATTGATCTTATTTTAAAAAATCATTTAGACAAATAAATAATCTTGATTCTCAATTGTGTTTACTGCTTTTTCCGTGTAGGTTCATTTTGCAGAAAAGGGGGGGAGAGAGAGAGAGATAGAAAGAGAGAGAAGAGAGAGAGAGAGAGAAAGAGAGAGAGAAACAGAGACAGAGAGAGACAGATAGAAAGACAGACAAACAGACAGACAGACAGACAGGCAGTCATAGTGGTAGACTAACAATCTGGCATACTAACAGACTGACAGACAGCCAGATGGACAGGCAGGCACACATACATACAAACATAAGAGATAGAGAGAAATATTCAAATAGAGAGATAAAGATTGCTTTGATACTGGTTGAGCTCTAAGAATCACTACCAATGGGGCCCTGATCAAATCTATATAAGAATGTCATCTACGAATCCCTTAAAAAGTGTAAAGGCAATTTCGATCGACATTAGATTTCGTCTTCCATAATTCTTTGCTAGGAACAATTATGTTCCATAAAGTTCATGCCAGGCGAATTTCAAAATGTCTTGACATTAACACATTTTTATTTTATTTTAAGAAGCACAGTTTTTGGAAGCTAGGTTTAAAAGCAAAAGCAAAATTTATCTTAAATTTTTTTTTTACTCAAAATTAAAACAATTATTTAGCCCTATGATGGTAAAAAATGTTAGAATAAATTCGAATCTTAAATTAGTGACTTTTAGCGAGTTTGATTTTTTTTTTCGCTTTTGTTTTGATTTTTACTTGTTTTTTCGTAATGATATTTGTTCTTCATTCTAGGTTGTAACTTTTTAAAGATCAAGACTGAAACAAGACATAATTATGAAGAGTTCTATCTTAAAACGCAAAGCTTGTTTTATTGTCTGGTTGTTGTTGTTTTGTTTTTGTTTTTGTTTTGTTTTTGTTGTTGTTGTTGTTGTTTTCTTCAATCAAAACGGGAATAAAAGCTTTTTCGGAAGGCACAGGAACTTTTTAAACAAATAAATTATCGATGTCAGTGTAATGTAACCGGCTGAGACAGGAGTCAGGGTGTCCCTATAGTGTGTTTGCGTGGCGCAACGTAAAATCGTTATACGTTGGTCTTGGGACCCGTCCATAAAATAGCCAATGGCCATAAACGTTGGACGCTAAACAACTTAACTGAAATGTTGAAAACCAAACTTGGAGAAGCCGAGTGGAGTGCGTACTAGGCTGATAGCCAGCTGTTTATCTAAGATTCGAAATCCCGCACGATTCATTGAAATTTAGGGCCACTTAATTCGACGCCTTCAATTCTTTATAGTAAAAAGTTAAGCCTCTAGTTTATATGCATTGGCAGCCTTTTTCTCTTAAGCTGGGTTAATGATTTTTTTATTTCTTGATTTTTTCAGTCCTTTTTAAACAGCAACTTTGAATGCAAAAAAAAAGATGAACGTGGCAAAAGTTGCTACCAAAATTAAATCTGATTCTTTAAAAAATTATTGTTTCTTTTTTATATTTTTTCATATTATTTTTATGGTGTTAATACGGCGTATAATTAGTACTATTGGTTGGACCGACTTGTTTTTAACATTCGATATCAATTTAAATGTCATCGGCTCATCTTCGAGGATGCGATCAATAAATCAATACAAGTGTAAAGAAATTCAGAAGAATTTTCGAATAATGCCGCCCTATATCAATAGCTCTATACTATAACAGTTAAAGAATGGCAAACAGAGTCTGACAACAATAATATGAAACCGAAGAGTACATATCGGAGATGTCATATGTAGGTTTAGGTACATATCCACATCTGCTTTGATATGGACAATCCCAAACTATATCTATCGTAAATGAGACCAGGGTGATTTTTATACTTAATATTTGGTTTTGATACATAAAATAACTTATTATGGTGATATCTATGATTGAAAATAATTGTGACACACAAGGCATAAAAATAATCACTGAGGGTACGATCATAAAATGTATCTTTTGACTCCAGGAAGATTATTTGAAATGCCTAAATTTTTTTCATCGTTTTGAATTCTTTAATTTTATGGATATTGCTTTGGGACAATACTTTATAACTGTGTTACAGTGATTTAAATTTATATCATTCATATACGCACATTTCAGGAAAAAACCAAATACATAAACAGAAGTCGAAAGCTAATAAAAAAATAAACGGCAATTTGTAGTTAATGGCACTAATTATATCTTATTTGTTGTTTTTCTTTTAATCTGGCCATGCAGCGATTAATTACTGCTCATTGTGAATATAATCGATATTCATATAAGTTCACGGCAAATTCCGATACAGGAACATCAAAACCAAATTAGATTTTTTTCCCGAAGTATTCAGCTTCTAGGCTATGAGTCATGTTGGGCATTGCATCAACCCATGCTTTGAGCTATGCAAGGAAAACATAAAACTAGAAGGATGACTAGGCTGTGTATTTTTAAACGTCGGAAAGCCATAATCGGCATGCACAAAGTCACAACAACCTGATCATTGCCAAAGTGTATTACAGATAGATAGCATTGGTTTGGCTTTTATATAGAAGACTGATTCTGAGTAGAAGTACTATTCACAGAGTGAGATAGTTCTACTTAAAAAATGTATTGCAGCGTTGTGTCTTGAACCTTGAAATGTTCGATGTTGTAGACCTTTCGGTCTTAATGTTATCGGTAAGCTTCAAGCGGCATGCACAATGTCAGCATAGCCTACGCATTATGATAGTGTATTAAATATAGCATTGGATAAAAGACTGTTGTTGACTGGTGGTACTATCCAAAAAGTGGGCAATTACAGAAATAATGCATTACATCTTGATATTTTTTAATCGGTAAGCTATAAGTGGCAGGCACAATGTCAATATAGCCTAGTTATTGTTCCGCTGTAATACTGATATCGTTAGTTTGGCTATAGAAGGATTATGCAAAGTATGAGTACTTTGCAAGAAGTAAGCTAGTTTTACTGAAGAAATGTATTGCATGCAGCTTTGTTGTTTTTAATCGGTGAACTTCAAACGTAATTTCACCATACCCTACTGAATGTAATAGTGTATTACATAAGTCTGACAATGGTTTGACTATCAATAGAAAGACAACGCTGAGCACTATGCCCAGAGTGAGATGTTCTTAATGAAAAAAATGTATTACAGCTTGACATTTTAAAAATATTGCGAAGCAGTAAGCAGTAAGGGGTATACCAATCCTAACCTACTCACTGTTAAAATGTATTACTGGTTGCAGTGTTTTGACTATTAATAGAATAGCCTTTTGATAGTGAGCAATATGCACCGAGGGAGCTAGTTTTGCTAAAAAAAAAAAAAAGAATTGTATTACTCACCTCATGAATAAAAACGCTAGGAGAAAAACCATAGTGATTCAGAGATAAAATCGCACGTCCCTGTGCCTTGTGCCTTGTGCCCTCTAGCTTGGTCCACTATGCCAGAATGCAGTGCTCTGTTACAGTGTTAGATCTAAAACATAGGAGGAAGACGTGGCGGCACCGATCGATGGGCGAATGGCCGTGCGCTCTGCCACATTGATCACACAGTCCTCACGCGAGGAACGCAAACAGACAGCCTGTCTAGAACTATAGATAATTAGGAGGAATAATTTTCAGCCAGAGATGAGCCCCAGAGGTTTTGACACTCTAAACTAGCACTGACAATAGCAACAGGGCAATTGGATGTGTTGGTGTAAGTGTGTGTGTGTGTGTGTAATGTGTGAGGGTGTGTAGGTGTTTACGTGTGTTCGATTACTCTGTCATGGGTGATTTTCGAAGAGAGGTTACAGATGATGCTCCGTCAAGCAGTTCGAACCGACTGCTAGTGCTGGTGAAACAGTGGTGAGAGTGGGATTGCTCCGTGGGTCTCGGAGCGAGGGAAGTCGTGGTGTTGATGAAGCTGGAGGTGCTGATGGTGCTGATGGTGCTGATGCTGATGCTGATGCTCCCAGAATAGAATGAAGTGTGGGGAACTGGAAGAGGAGGAGAAAGAGAGGTTAATAGGGAGACGGGGAGGTCGAGGAGTCGACGAGTTGACGCGGGGGAGGGCGAACTACAGAGGGAGGAATGAGAGAGAGAGAGAGAGAGAGAGAGAGAGAGAGAGAGAGAGAGATTGTCACTCGCCAAGGCTTTAGATTCTAGATTTAACTGGAATTTCACAGTGAGTTGATCGGTTGCTGAGAATAGTAGATTGTAGTAGATCAGTGAGCGCGGTCTTAATTCAGGCCAGAATTACCACATAATATTAGATGATAGGTATAGTAGTGTGGCGATTGCTGTTGTTAACACTTGTTATGAGCGTAGTGGAAGTGATATCGGTAATGATGCTGTAGTTGGAAGTGGTAGATTGCTCAAAGACACAAAAGGTGGCGTGCCGGGGAAGGGGGTGGTGTTTTTGGTAATGATGCTGTTGTTGAAGATTGTGGATTGTTGAGGAACATAGGTGGAGGGGGGAGGGGTTAAGTTGATATTGGTGATGATGTTGTAGCTTAGATGGCAAATTGGTGAGAAAGCGAGAGAGAGAGAGAGAGAGAGAGAGAGAGAGAGAGGGAGAGAGAGAGAGAGAGAGAGCAAGAACATCATGAGCCCAGACAAGGCTGTGGCGGGGGTGGACGGAAGTAAGAAAATCGAAAAGTCTATTAGCTTCTGTCTCATTGTGGATTACGTGAACATGAAGATTAAGTATCACAATACGGATATGAATATAATGTAAAATAAAATTTGGCCGTGGTATAACGTTTAAAGTAAAATAAGCATGCATAGGACGTATCGTTTAAAAGTTTTATGAATCTAAAAATGATTATTCTTAAAAGGTTTCGTTCTTGCCCCATTCATCATTGGAAAGAAATACAACACATTAACCTGGATTATGGAGGGTAATACTAATGGGTTTTTTTTTTCATTTTTTAAGACATGAAAAATTTAGTTTCGATTTTTAAAACGCTGCAGCAGACTGGTAGACATCCATGGCATGAAAAGCATTGCTTTATTTAGCTAATGCCAAGTTCTTTTTTTTTTTTCGAGAAAGTACATGTCACACAGGTTAATGGGCCTGACCTCTTTTTCTCCAAAAACGTTAACAAAATCACGTGATGATTGTATATTTTGTAAAAAAAAATGATATAACTGCTATATTTCTTTTGAAGACGCTTATGTATCTAAGGTCTATGGAAAAGTTAATCGTATAAGGAGAATGTTTGTTTTAATATTTTAATGAATATTTGCCTTACAATACTCAATGTTGCTATTATCTGCTAATTGGGCAAGAGCATAGACCTTTTATAGATGTACCTTTTGCTGGTGCCGGCTTAAAAGCATCAGGTGACTTTAGTTAGAATAAAGTCAGCCCTATAAGGCGTTGGGATAAATTGCTTTATGTTGTTGCTGTTTTTGTTTTTTTGTTTGTTTGTTTGTTGTTGTTTCGTTCGTTTGTCCATGAACCCTTATTTATAGGGAGAAGTCTGAACCAACCGTCTATGCATCAGTTGTTGTACCATCCCTTTTATAGTACTTTACTAAAACTTTTCGAATATGACGAACCTGTTGAAGAGTACTAGAAAAAATGGCAGACATACAAAGAGAAGTGAGGAAAGACGAAACCAGGAAAGGGTGTAGGATACATATAGTAATCACTTAATATACTAATTTCTATAAAAAGTCAGAAGAAAGAGGGGTAGATGCTTGGAAGGGACTCGTTGAGATAGATAGATAGATAGTAATTATATAAAATATTGACACATAGATAGATAGATAATGTATAAAGATAGACAGGTAGGCATATAGAGAGATGGCTAAAGAAATAGAGAGGAGGGGAGGCAGGGAGAGTGGCAGAGGTAGGGAGTAAGCGAGGGGGAGAATGTCAGAATGGTAAAGGGTGGTGTGAGCAGTAATGATAGAATCCAGACGGACAAGAGTAGACATAAAAAGACAACAAGAGTTGAACGATGGTCACTACATAGGTTTCAACGACTATGGAGCACGAAAATCAATATTTCTTGTTAACAAAGACGTTGCTATCTTTGGTTTGCAAGCCCTAGGTCTTCTTTTTTTGGTTATTCCCTGTCTTTTTTCCTTCAACATTTTGAACTCATAGTTGTCAGTCTGTTGTTATTTATGTTTGTCTCTTTTTATCTCTATCTTTCTCTTTCTTTTTCTATAGCGTTGTCTATCTGTGCCTGTATCTCTCTCTCTTTCTCTCTTCTCTTCTCTCTCTCTCTCTCTCTCTCTCTCTCTCTCTCTCTCTCTCTCTCTCTCTCTCTCTCTCTCTCTCTCTCTCTCTCTCTCTCTCTCTCTCTTTCTCTCTCTGTTTGTCTATTTGTCTGCTTCTCTCTCTCTCTCTCCCTCTTGATATCTCTTTCTTGCTCGCTGTTTCTCTTTTTGGTGTCTTTATCTGCTTGTTTGTTTTCTTTCTTAATTGGACTCTTTCAATGTCCTCTTGTATTGCAGAACTATTGTTTATAAAAAAAATAATTATCACACCTATCACAAACGGACCACTTTGTCCAGACCAAACCTCTCTTCAATTCCTAGGGTCCATTTCTCTAGCTATGTCAATTGTCTCTCTCTCTCTCTTTCTCTCTCTCTCTCTCTCTGTTTTATTTATCCATGTGTCTCGCTATTTTAAATTGATCTTCTCATTCGCTCTCATTGAGGCAATTTTCTCCTGTATCGACCATTCATGATCTACCAAAACCTCGAGCAGAAATACCCAACCTCTGTGCCCATTTCTCTAGCTCTGACAAGCCTCGAACATCCAATCCAAACATTCTCTTTTCAACTTCTACCCCCTGTCCCTCTTTGTATTCATCAGTCCTTTTTGTTTTTGTTGCTAAATTGATGGATCATATCTGTCTCCGTAGTGACAGGGCTTGAAACCCTGGTCACCACAATTATTTGTTGTTTTTTAATCAATTTTGTATTTTCTTTCGTTTTCTTTTCTTATTGTGGTGCATTTTCTGGTACGATTATCAATCAGTGATTTAATTTAAACTGAAGAATTCGAGTGGTTTCTCTATCCATCCCTCTCGAAGGAGGATTGTGGTTTGAGCCCTGGCGATGTCATCACTACTGTTTGGATCGGTGTCAGTTTAATGTTACCAACTGAGACAGGAGGCATAGTGTCCCCGCCCTGTCTCGGGTGTGGAAGCACATAAAATTGTCAGATGTCAGTCTTGGGACCCGTTCAGAGTATAATCTATATATGAGGTGTTGGACGTTAAACCAACCCAACTAAGTCCTTCTTTCTCTTCTCTCTATCTCTGTATCTCTTTGTCTCTCTCTCTCTGTTTTTTTATAGCTCTAGTTATCCACAATCCACAATATCTCTCATTGAGCCACATATTTCCTGTACAACCCCCCCCCCCCTTAATCCACTAAGATCTCCTGTGGAATCGGGGCACTTTGCCCACACCGAAACTATCTGCAAGTCATAGAGCCCCTTCCTCAAAAATGGCTAGATTCTTTTTTAACAATAACATTCTTTTTTTTTTAACCCCAGCATTTTCCGCGCGAAGTTGTTTTCTTGATTGTTTGTGTTTTCTTAATGCAGCAAATCTTTCGAGTAATATCTGTGTCTAGGATCTGGTGTAGCCCTAAATGGTGAGCATTTTAATCAATAGACCACTTTTTGGGCTAAAAAATAAAGTTTTTTATTTATTCTCTCTCTCTCTCTCTCTCTACTCTCTCTCTCTCTGTGTTTCTCTACCAATATAGCTCTAGTTATCCACAATCCGTTATCTCTCTCAATAACCCACATATTTCCTGTACAAACCACCTTAAATCCAACACGATATCCACTTTGCCCACACCGGAACTCTGTGCAAGTCATAGGGCTCATTTCTAAAAAAAAATCACCAGACTCGTTCTAACATTCTTTTCTTTAACCCCAGCCATTTCTGCGCACTCTTGTTTTTTGATTGTTTGTGTTTTCTTAATGCAGCAAATCTGGGGAGTAATATCTGTGTCTAGGATCTGATGTAGCCCTAAATGGTGAGCATTTTAATCAATAGACAACTTTTTGGGATAAAAAATAAAGTTTTTCATTTATTCTCTCGCTCTCTCTCTTTCTCTCTCTCTCTCTCTCTCTCTCTCTCTCTCTCTCTCTCTCTCTCTCCCCTGCTCTCTATATGTCTCTCTTTGTCTCTGTCTCTACCTCTGTCTTTCTGTCTGTATGTCTGTCTCTCTATGACAGTCTTTCTCTATCTCTCTCTCTCTCTCTCTCTCTCTCTCTCTCTCTCTCTCTTTCTCTAGTCTCCCTCTCTCTTTCTATTTATCTATCTATCTATATAACTATCTCGATTTTAGTTCTCTGCCTGTCTCTATCTCTCTTTCTAAAACAATCACATCCGAACAACTTTTTCGGTATTGACCACCCGTGATCTACTAATTAGAAAAATAACTACATTGCTAACACCGAACCCCCCTGCAAATCATAGGACCTTTATCTTTGACATATGGCAAAATTAATTTTCAGCCTTTACCTCTGCACCCTCTCGTTTTGTAAAGTTTAATCGTTACTTCCCCATCTACACATCCTCTAAGTTTCCAAAACACTCATTTTATTCTACTGTTGATGTCAAACTTGACGGATTATATCTATATCCGATGCAACCTAACTTTTCACCCTGGTTCACCCGATTTCCTGATTATATTTTATTTTTCATTGTTTGTTTCTTTTATTAGTCTGTTCCGTTACTGGTGCGCCCTTTTTGTTTTGTTTTTGTTTTTAGTTATTATGCCGAATGTCTTTTTAAACTGAGCTGAGAAATCTGGATGCATTTATATAGATCTCTGTCTGTCTGTATTTTTGAATATTTGTCTGTCTAGCTTTTAGTAGTATCATACCAAAAGACTAATGTAGAGAATACACCGGGCCCAAACTCTTCTCTTGTGTATAAAATAATGATGTGCTTTTTCACGGTTCTGAGTTAGAAACCTATTCATATAACACTTCTTTTATTTAACATTCTAATTGACATTAAAGCAGAATAATATAATTGGCATTTCTTAATGACCACTGGTGAACCCGGCTTTACAGCCAGAAACCAAACTGTAATGTACCTCGTAATTAAGTTGAACTCTTCACTTTGTTTAATTGCTTACAAGAAGCAACCAATTGTCCATTTAAGGCAAAGCTCCTACTCGGTCATGAGAAACTTACAAGTTCAGTTTCATGTTGGAACTAAATCTTCAGCCTCGGAAGTGTCAATTGGAATGCATCAAGTTTGAAGATTAAGCTGAAATGGTTGAAAACAATATTAAAAGAAGACTTGTTTACACTTAAAGCACATTTTAACAGACATTGGAGGATATATCTATCTCCATAGGAATTAAATTAAAAATAGTTTAAAAAGAGATTGGTACGAGTCGTGTGTAAAAATTAGATTCAAGTCCAAAAAAGCTGTATTATTTTTTTTAAGGGAATCAACCCTTAAATTTACTGTTTGTTAAATGGAATCAATTGTTGAAAAAGTATTTATAAAGTGGCTATTATTATTTTTTTGCTTGTTTGTTTGTTTATGTTTTCGGTTCTGTTTTGATTATGCTTTTGCTTGTTGTTTATATTGTATTTAGGGGGGACGGGTTGTTTTTTGTTTTGTTTTGCTTGTTGTTTTTGGTGGTGGTGGTGGTGGTGTTGGTGTTTGTTTGTTTTTGTTTTTCTTCTAATTTATCATCTCTATGCACATACCTATGGATAAATACAAGACTTTTAGGCAAAGATTACGAAGACTAAAAGATCATTATTGAATGGCATAGTGCAATTGGCTGACAGGGAACGAAAAAAGAATCCAAAATGGTCTATTCGAGAACAAAAACAAAAATAAAAAATATACCAATGGATCGAAGAAGGCTAGATAGTTTAAAGTATGTTATTTACACTCCAATAGCTCGCGCATCTATTCTCTTAACTTGTATTCTAAGCTTCCGTTCATTGGTAAGATTATGTCAGCCCGACCCTACAGTCATGTTTACCTCATTGTGTACAATATCTCTATAACTCTGTTTGTCTCTAACACGTTCTGTCGGTCCCTGTGTGTCTCTCTCCCCACTCCACTGTATCTCTCCTCTCTCTCTATCTCTCTCTCTCTCTCTCTCTCTCTTTCTCTCTCTCTGTCTCTGCCTCTGTCTTTCTGTCTGTCTAAAATAATCCCATCCAAACAACTTTTCCAGTATCGGCCACCCGTGATTTACTAAATTAAAAAAGAACAACATTGCTAACACCGAATCTCCCTGCAAATCATAGGGCCCACTCCTTTATCTTTGACAAACGTCGATGGTGCCATGGCAAAATTAATTTTCAACCTTTACCTCTGCATCCTCTGTTTTTGTAATGTTTAATCATTACTTCCCCATCTACACATCCTCTAAGTTTCCAAAACACTCATTTTATTCTACTGTTGATGTCAAACCTGATGGATTATATCTATATCCGATGCAACGTAACTTTTCACCCTGGTTCACCCGATTTGCTGATTATATTTTGTTTTTCATTGTTTGTTTCTTTTCTTAGTCTGTTCCGTTACTGGTACGCCCTTTTTGTTTTGTTTTTGTTTTAGTTATTATGCCGAATGTCTTTTTAAACTGAGCTGAGAAATCTGGATGAATTTATATAGATCTCTGTCTGTCTGTTTTTTTGAATATTTGTCTGTCTAGCGTTTAGTAGTATCATACCAAACGACTAATGTAGAGAATACACCGGGCCCAAACTCTTCTCTTGTGTATTAAATAATGATGTGCTTTTTCACGGTTCTGAGTTAGAAACCTATTCATATAACACTTCTTCTATTTAACATTCTAATTGACATTAAAGCAGATATAATTGGCATTTCTTAATGACCACTGGTGAACCCGGCTTTACAGTCAGAAACCAAACTGTAATGTAATTAAGTTGAACTCTTCACTTTGTTTAATGGCTTACAAGAAGCAACCAATAATTGTCCATTTAAGGCGAAGCTCCTACTAGGTCATGAGAAACTTGCAAGTTCAGTTTTATGTTGAAACTAAATCTTCAGCCTCGGAAGTGTCAATTGGAATGCATGAAGTTTGAAGATTAAGCTAAAATGGTTGAAAACAAAATTAAACGAAGACTTGTTTACACTAGAAGTACATATTAGCAGACGTTGGAGGATATATCGATCTCCATAAGAATTAAATTAAAAATAGTTTAAAAAGAGATTGGTACGAGTCGTGTGTAAAAATTAGATTCGTCCAAAAAAAGCTGTATTGTTTTTTTAAGGGAATCAACCCTTAAATTTACTGTTTGTTAAATGAAATGAATTAATTGTGTGAACAAGTATTTATAAAGTGGCTATTATTTTTTTTTTGCTTGTTTGTTTGTTTATGTTTTCAGTTCTGTTTTGATTATGCTTTTGCTAGTTGTTTATATTGTATTTTGGGGGGACGGGTTGTTTTTGTTTTGTTTTGCTTGCTGTTTTTGTTGGTGGTGGTGGTGGTGTTTGTTTGTTTTTGTTTTCTTCTAATTTATCATCTCTATGCACATACCTATGGATAAATACAAGACTGTTAGGCAAAGATTACGAAGACTAAAAGATCATTATTGAACGGCATGGTGCAATTGGCTGACAGGGAACGAAAAAAGAAGCCAAAATGGTCTATTCGAGAACAAAAACAAAAATACAAAATATACCAATGGATCGAAGAAGGCTGGATAGTTTAAAGTATATTATTTACACTCCAATAGCTCGCGCATCTATTCTCTTGACTTGTAGTCTAAGCTTCCGTTCGTTGGTAAGATTATGTCAGGCCGACCCTACCAGTCATGTTTACCTTATTGTGTAAAATAACTCTGTAACTCTTTTTGTCTCTAACACTTTCTGCCTATCCCTGTCTCTCTCTCCATCCCCCCTCTCTCTCTATCTCTCTCTCACTCTCTCTGTCTCTCTCTCCCCCTATCTTTTTTATCTCGCATCTCTCCTTAAAACCCCCTTCCCCCTTCTCTGATCTAGGAAGAAACGTCTGGATCTTACCAAGATCCGTCGCGGAAGCAGACCACTTTACCAACATCAAAGTCTTTGCTCCAGAGTCCAGACCCCAGTGTTTCCTTGTCTACAGACTCGACACCCAATCCAACGCCAGTCATGACACAATACTTAACAATCTTTTTTTTCGCTCCTGTATGAAATATTGTGACTTTGAATTGGCTGCAATTTTCTTTGTTGCTGTTTTTTTCAGTCCCGTAAACATGGGGTTCTCTTGATCAAACTGCCATTGCGAAATCCTCTCAGAGTTGTCGTAACATGTTGCACGTAATTTTCCTATTTTAATGTTTGATATGCTATCAACATTTCTTCAAATATGAAAACACGTCTTTACAGACAAAATACATTAATGTAATGGGAAATTCAAAATTCATGATAGAGGTAAGCGGAACATGTATTTTTGTTTAATTCAAACGTTCCTGCTCTTTAGCTCGTTAATTTCTGATTCTATTTACTTTTTTAAACACAACTAAAACAACGATGATTAATTTGATGTCACATCGGGGTTAAGAGCTTTAAGAGGTTGTGGGTCTCTAGTAGCACATCTTGAACAAACCGCTAAATGAATCTGGAAATCTTTAATGGTAAGGAATGTGTGTTTCAAATCGGACAAATACTGTCTGTGTCCTTTTCACACTAGTTTAGCCTATATCACAAGTATTGACAATTAATTTGGAGAAATGATGAATATGAAAATTTCTACAAAAAAAAAAGAAACACGGGTACATTTAGATACGAATTTTATTTATCAAAATTCATCAATACTATATAGAATATGATTTTAAAAATGTAGATTTAAGTTTCATAAGATTTTTAAATAAAAAAAGTCAAGCACTTAAAATAAGATTAACTTATCCAACAGGTATTTCAGGCTGTCTTTAACATTGGCATGCTATATTTCCCACAGTATACCAAGAAGAAACCTTTTTTTTTAGAAATGTACCAATCCAAAGATGATTTCACTAGTGAAATAACCTCGCCAACCACCCTTGATGGTACAGTTATTTGTATTAGATAATAGGAAACTGCGCCTTGGGATAGTTTATTACTGAAGTGGATAGAGAGGCGAATGCAAGGCGTGTTTTTTGTTTGAGATTGCGGAGTTGTTTTGTTTTTGTTTTGTTTTGTTTTTTTGGGGGGGTGGTTTTGATTTTTCACTGTGTTTTTTTGTTGTTGTTTTTGAGGAGAAGCTTTCAAAAACGTTTTTACTGTTGGCCGTGGGTTAATAATTTTTCAATTTAATTCTAAAATCCTTAAATAAGACCTATCAAAATACAAGATCACAACAGGTTTAATGACAGTATCCTTTGCGTTTATCTATATTTTCATTCATTTCAAGAGGTTACCGTTAATGCGGATATCTACAATAATTTCCATAGCCTGGTAGAGAACGCGTAGCCTACTGATCTAGATAGTTTCAAACTAAGATAAACAAAAATAAAACGTAAAAACGCGAACATGTTATTAAACGAGCTTTTAAAATACTTCGTCCAATGAAGAAGTGGTAAATTTTAAAACTCACCCACCAGGGTATTTGCTCAACGGTATACAAACTAGAACTACGCGCGGCCAATCCTACGTGTAGAATGGAGAGTAAACGTGGAAAGGCCAAACGACGAAGAAGTATAATGTACATAGATGGACGTTCGATCTCTTTTTTCTTTCTTTCTCTCTCTCTCTCTCTCTCTCTCTCTCTCTCTCTCTCTCTCTCTCTCTCTCTCTCTCTCTCTCTCTCTCTCTCTTTGTCCCTTTTTTAAATGTCTTTCTATATATCTATTTTTTCTATCTTTGTCTATGCATCTCTCTATTCCTTCTTCTCTATTACCTCACACTATTTTAATATCTCATCTTGCTCTCTCCTCCCAAATCTTCTGCTCCCTAACTATCTGAAATTTCGATACTCATTTATCTTCATTTTCTTCTTCTTTCCTTTTATGAGTTCCTTTCCATTTTCTCTCGTTTATATCTGCATCTGAGGCGCCTGACATTTATCTTCGGCCTTATCGAATTCCAAGCTCCAGGGAGTTCGATTAATCTGCCAACACCAGGGCGGTAACTTCAGCCGCTGACCCCACAACGCAAACATACATGGGTTAGACCTGGACGTAAGACAAAAACTGTCCTTGCTTGTCTCTTGCCATTTGGACGATTGTAGCTCATGTTGAACGGAGAGAGAGAGAGAGAGAGAGAGAGAGAGAGAGAGGAGGAGAGGGAGGAAGACAGAAAGAGAGACAGAGACAGACAGAGACAGAGACAGCGAGAGAGACAGAGAGAGAGACAGAGAGAGAGAGAGAGAGAGAGAGACAAAGAGAGAGAGACAGCAGAGAGAGAGAGGAAAGAGAGAGAGAGAGAGAGAGGCAGAGAGAGAGAGATAGAGAGAAAGGGAGAGATATGGCAGAGAGACAGAAAGAAAGACAGAAAGAGACGCTTTTTGTTTTATTAGAGGTGCCAGATAGCTCGATCAGCAATGCTGGTAATTGACAAGCAAGAGATCTGCGGTTCCAATTCTGGCTTTGACCTTCGTCGTTGTTAATAAATTGTTCGAATAATACATTATAAGGGATGTAAAGCAAACCATAGACGAGGACTCCTTAGTGCAAAATTGTGGTAAGCTTACTACTCATCTTTATACGAATAAGAAGGTTCACGATGATTGTTTACTACCGCAACCCTATATCTACCTCTGTCATGGTGGGTTTAATAACATCAGGTTTGATTTATGTGAGCAATCGATATTTATGGCTGTTCGAAATAAATCTTATCTACGCATACGTTTTGGAGCAAATCTTTTTTTTTATCGATTTAAGATTTGCCAGTTTGTTGGGAGTTTTTTGGGTTTTTTGTGTGTGCAATCTTTGGTTAGTTTTACGTCCACTAGATGTTATAAAGAATTTAATAGGTAGATGAGGGTTACCATCTTAGATCCGAACCTCAAAGCTCCTGCTCGTCAGTCTTGTACGCTAACCAACTATTGAAACCGAATTGCTTGCATCTCCATTTCCGAACACTTTGGGTAGTAAGTACATAGAGGACGTATATTTAGATGCCCGACTAACCATGTATCTAGATGACAATAGTCCGGGTTCGAAATCTACTTGCTTCTTGTTCATGCCGCCCCTCACACGTATCAGTATTTTGCCGAGTTCTGTTATTGTTGTTTTTTCTAATCCGTCTCGACATGGGCTAACCCTGTGTACCAAAAAAGAATTAAAGTTTTGATGCCTCCGTTATGAAAGGTTTACATCCAAGCATGAACAAAGAAGAACATGACAAAAATGTCCATACAATTTTAAGCCTTTGTATTTCCGATGTTCCCGTCGGTTACGCTTTGCCAGACAGTACAAAGTCTGGTTGAAATGCTAAGGAGTTTGGATTTATTGCTTTTGTTATAAACTGGATGCTTCAAAAAATACGTCAGAACTAGTGTCAATATGTCAAGGATTTTTGTGGAAACAGACAGGTGAGATGTTTTTGTTGTTCTCATAACATAATCTTTCTGCCAAGCTATATATATATGGTAGTAGATGATACTTGAGAGATGATAGAGAGAGAGAGAGAGAGAGAGAGAGAGAGAGAGAGAGACAGACAGACAGACAGACAGACAGACAGACAGACAGACAGACAGACAGACAGACAGACAGACAGACAGGCAGACAGACAGACAGACAGACAGACAACAGACAGACAGACAGACAGACAGACAAATACACAGAAAGAGAGAGAAAGAAAGATAAACTTACAAGCAGGCGGACATAATACAAAGTGAGAAACGGAGATATCGATAAAATGAGGAAAAAAAAGAGGGAGAGAGATGGGCACGCAGAGAGAAAGAGACATGGCGAAACATTAAGCGAAAGGAAGAGACAGATTAAGAGAGACAGACAGACATAACGAGACAAGGATATAATAGCTGTGTGAGAAGAGGAGAGAGATAGAGAGAAGAAGGGAGAAACGCGCAGATAGAGACAGACACGGGATATAGAGAGAAAATAGAGAGATTGGAGACAACAAGAGACAAACAGACAGAAAGAAGATACAAAGAAAGACACACAGGGAGAGAGAGAGAGAGAAAGCGAAGAAATAGAAATACATTTATCTTGCTTGTAGATCGTTATCTATAACATCACGGGCTTATTGCACGCTCCGGCAGCCCCCCCCCCCCCTTTTCCCCCTACTATCGCATGCGTCCTCCTTGCTGTTCGGCTTGATTGATTGGGCTCAATGTTTTACCCACTACAAGGAGCAGCAATGGCTGCAGGGTTAGAGGCTTTACATCTCCCAAGTTCTCAAGGATGATCATATATGGCGACGGGTTTCAGACTAACTTCTGACAATCGTGTGTGCTCCCGACAAATACAGAACGGAGTTATGCCTCTAACATTATGTTGACAAGGACTCGATCAGTTGGGGACGAAATATCACAAATTAACTAGCTCGATCATTGATTCGAACCGGGAACTCCCGAATTAAAGCCCAGCCTTAAGTGGGTTTGCTCCCAAGTGCGGAGTTAAAACGTCGGTCGTATGCATGCCCGATATACATAGACCTGACCCCGCTGCACACACAGAACAAAGAATTGTTGAGTTGGTTTAACGTCCAACACCGCGGACCTCCGGATAGGGCGACGAATGCTTCACCACGTACGCAATTCGTATCCTGCCCTGAGGTGGCCCTGGGGTAAAACATCGAATTCCGACGCAAAAAGTTCGGGTTCGAGTCCTGGTGGTTGGTGTCAGTTTAATGTGACTGGCTGAGACAGTAGTCATGGCATCCCCGCCCTGTCTCGTGTGTGGGAGCACATAAAATTGTCGGACGTCAATCTTGGGGCCCGTCAACAATATAGCCTATATAGTGCCGATGTTGGACGTGAATCCAACTCAACTACAACTACTGCATCCCTGCTCTTACAGCATGTAAATTTGTTTGTCGTACGTCTAGGCACCCACCTGCAGTAAAGTCTCCTGGTTTACTTTAAGAGTTTAAAAAAAAAAACATTCTACATTAGCCAATCAAACCAAAATTCTCTTTTTTTTCTTTTCCATAATCAACATATTTCAAGGGAAATAGATTCAGGAACGAGCCTCATATTGTTTATGAACTAAAGTCAAGGTTGTCCATTCGTCTAACCATACTTAAAGAAACCTATAGTTTATAGTCCTCGGTGGTAACCGAAGTTCCATACAGTGTGAGTCGTATTCACCGACCGCTGATTTATTCGACTAATCTTTACTGCCCGAAATCATAAATCGAACCTCTTCTGGGCGCTTTTATCACTAGCGTTGCTAATAAATCAATGTCATGAAAAGATGAAGTATTGAATAAATATAATTCGTTTCCAATGGGATCGCCTGTTACAGTAATTCACTTGGTATGGCATGTCTTTCTGGGGCAGCACCTAACAGTATCAGAAGACAGTCTGAGACCAGTCAGGCTCATTGTTGGCGTTTGACGTAAGGGGATCGTTGTAAAAAGTTTTCTAAGAAGATAATTATGTTCAGTCTAAAAAAACAACTACAAAATGTTACTGAAACACCACCTTATTGTGTTGTCCTATCTAATTTCATTCTAAAATTGTCTAAATCTTTAGGTTTGTTTAGAAATGAGATAGGGCGTTTTATAAATAGGGTGACGAAATGTTCTCCTTAAACGCTTTTTCCTTCTTTTTTTAGCTATCTAGTTATATATCTATACACATATATAATGCTAGCTAGCTATCCATACATTTATCTTTGAGCGTATTTATTCATGCATCTTTATTATTCATATGCTCTTATTATTTCCTCTCTGTTTACTATTTCATTATCTCATGACCTAGTGTTTTTTTTTACTATTCGATTATTTGATATTTTCACTATCTGAATATCTAATCATCTCATATTCTTTGTATCTACTACATTTTCATTTCTCTCTTTCTCACCCACTCTTTTTTCAGTTTTTCCTTCTTTTTTCGCACTTTCTTTCCTCCAACTCTGTCCTTTGAATCAAGACCTCTCTCTTAATACTCCATACAAGTTTGAGTCCTCTGCCCCATGGTATGTTGAGTTCAAGTGCTTCATTTTATATCCAATCCAATAATGATTAGCCGGATTCAGAGTGCATTGCAATCAAAATCGAGGTATCCTGAGAGACAATTTTCCATTTTCAGCTGAATGTCCAATCTCTTCACAAAAATAAATCGAAAGGAAAACCAAAATAATGCAAGCAATATTTAAGTAGTTGTAACATGAAATATTCAAGATAAATAGACTCTGATTGGGTTTTGATGACCTTTTTTGCATTCGTTTTTTTTTTTCGTTTTTTTTTATCTTAATCAAGAAATGGTCCATATTTTACCAGTTTTCGTTTATTGATTTTCTGCTCAGCATCAAAGTTTGATTAATCACTACACCTTTCCATGTATGTCTGTCTATCTGTCTGTATCTGTCTCTGTCTCTCTGCTGTTGGACGTTAAACCAACCCAACAACAACAACCTATCTCAATATTTCTATAATCAGACATATTTTAGTGTCATAAAACCTTTTTTCGTATCTTCCTTATCTTTTATAAATATGTGTATATTAAATACGTAGTTAATATAGTCCTTAATCATATACTGCATCTGTTAAAGTACCGGATTATGTAAGTTCATTGAAGGGTCGGAGTTTAAGTTTACGGTTACTGTTTGTTTTGTTTGTTTGTTTATATTATTATTATCTTTGTGGTAACGGCATGAACATTTGTTAGGCGTTAGTTTTGGGACCCATCCACTTTATAACCTTGCTGTTGACGTTGGACTGTAAGAAACCACCTAGCTCTCTGTGTTCAACGTATTTTAAATTCTTTAGTTAATCTGGCTACATTCAGCAAAATACTAAACACTAAAGCTAAACAGTTTCTACATACTGTCAAATTGAGACAAAACTAGAAATTGTTTTAAACTGACTGATTAGAACAGTGGAGCTGATTATAGTACAAGATATGCTGTACAACTCATTGCACCCCATACATTGTTTATTACCCGATAATCTAAAAGTAAGTATTATGACGAGTTCTTGTGTTGGTGTTTTTTCCTCCTCTCTTCAGGCATACATGTCTAATTGAAGGTGTGAGGGCAAGATGGTTCAGACGGTAGAGCGCCTGCCAAGTTTCTTATAGGGTGTTAGTTCGATCGCAGGGTCATGTAAACACTAATGTGCGATTATTTCATCCCCGACTGGCTGATGCAGTGTTAGTACTGTGTGACCGGACAAGACAGAAGTCTTAGTATCCCTACTCTGAGTTTAATGTGACCGGCTGGGACAGGAGTCACGGCATCCCCGCCCTGTTTCGTGTGTGGCAGCACATTAAATTGTCAGACGTATGTCTTGGGGTCCGTTCACAATATAGTCTATATAGCGCTGATGTTGTACGTTAATTCAACCAAACGACAGGTACTGCATAGGCACCCGCCTGCAAAAAAGCCACCTGGTTTACTTTAAGAGTTAAAAAAAAACATTCTACATTAAACAATCAAACCAAAATCTCCTGTTTTAGCATTTCCAAGGTAAAATACTTTAAAGTAAATAGATTCAGGAACGAGCCTCACATTGCTTATGAACTAAAATCAAAGTTGTCCATTCGTCTAACAATACGTGAAGAAACATATAGTTTATAGTCCTCGGTGGTAACCGAAGTTTTTTACAGTGTGAGTCGTATTCACCCACCGCTGATTTATTCGGCTTATCTTTACGGCCGAAAAATCATAAATCGAATTTTTTCTGGGCGTGTTTATCACTAGCGTTACTAATAAATGAATGTTGTGAAAAGATAAAGTATTGAATAAATATAATTTGCTTCCAGTGCTAGTGGGATCGGTTGTAACAATAATTCACTTGGTATGGTACTTAAAAGTATCATGAGACAGCTTGAGACCTGTCAGACTCGTTGTTGGCGTTTTACTTTAGGGAATCGTCTAGAAAAGTTTTCTAAGAATATCTGTTCAGCGTAAAAAATTGTAAAAAAGTATTGCATAGTTACCACCTTATTGTAATGTCTTATCTAATTTCATTCTAAATTTCTCTTAACCTTTATGTTTTTTTTTAGAATTGGCTTTTCTCTTTATTTTTTTTTTTATCTTTGTATCTATCTATCTATCTATCAACTAAAGCTAAAGCTATTTTACACTCTTAATTTTTTATAGTTAAAGGTGCTAAAATACTTATGTGTTTCAAAAATATGTTGTTGTTTTTTCGCATTTGAACTATAAATGTATTTTCTCATCTCTTATGGTGTTGCATTTTTACTGATGATGTTGAGGGCGAAAACGCCGCAGCATAATTATTATTATTTACCAGAAGGGTTAAAAAGGATGAGGCTATAAATATTTCTGCAGCAAACTCTAAATACTAATAATCTTTTCAGGCATTAATTTCATTATTCTCCTTTTCTTCTTCTTCTTCTTTTTTAATGGCAAAGTCGCTTTTTTCATAACTTAGATCAATATCAGCAATCTCAGTTATTATGACATTAAATAAAAAACATTTATGTAAAGCAAAAGTATAAATCGGCTTCTCTCTCTCTCTATCTCTCTCTCTCTCTCTCTCTCTCTCTCTGCTCTGCTCTCTCTCGTTATTCTTTCTCATCTTTTTATCTCACACCCTTTTTATAACTCTTTAAACGCTTTGTAATCATTGTGTAGTTCCTTTTTTATACAAGTTATCCGAAACTAGGCTACCAGCTGAAATTGGACCATCGGGCGCATCTAGCAGGACTGACACTGTGGCACTCCCTTCTATGGAAGTGATATTGTAGAAAAAACAAGAACTCAACAAAATAATTTTGTTTTTAAATCCGCATAACTAATGTGTCTGTGAATCCTAAAAGATCACCGTGTTTATTTAGTGGGGAAGTGATATCATTTTTAGCCATTGGAGAAAATCAGTAAATAAACCCCAACCGAATATCCAGTCTAAACTTTAAATAATTCAAAGTGTTTATGAAAAAGTATCACCTTTCGTTATTGTTTGTAGAAGATAATGTTGCTGTGAAATTGTCATTCTATTTGCTGTTGATGTTTTTGTGGCTGCTAATGTCGTTGTTGTTGTTGTTGTTTTTGTTGCTGCTGTTGCTGTTGCTGTTTTTGTCGCTGCTGATACTGTTACATGTATTGTTGTTATTGATCTTCTCGTCTGTGTTGTTTTTTCAACTTATCCTGTTCCTAACACTGCAAAGATTGTTACGTGCTTTGAGCACAAACAAATAAAACTGGAAAACGACTCCGTACTGTCTTCTAAAGCTTCTCTTCCCGTATAGAATCAAGTTTAAACAAACAACAGCCTATATGCAAGCTTATGGCTTCTTTATGTATGAGAATTCGGGCCCTTTAGCCATCATAACAGTCAATGATGCTGAGTGCGCGATTGTAAAGCATTGAGTCGCGTCGAAATGTCGAGATAAACTAGACCAATATTGACAGACTCATGTCCATCTAGAGGCTACTCTGAACTTGGGTAAATTCTATGGGGATGTATGTAGTATCTATCTATCCCAATGTTAGTTTTCGTCATTCTCGCTATTCGTCTTTTATTGCTGTAACTAATGAGTAAAAGACGATCCATTCTTTTTTTTTTATTTCGCCTGGTAACTATATATCTATTTATTGATTTATCATTCCCTCAATTCCTTTATTATTCTATCTGTGTTTCCTCATACCTGTCTATTAAAAATATTTCTATCTACTTTATTTATCCATTTTCAAATTCATTGAAAAAAAAAACGTTATAAGTACATAAAAGCAGCAACAACAGCTATAATAATACACTAACATCTATTTTTCATATAAAGAGGGGTAGAGGGAAAAAAGAGAGGGAGAGAGAGAGAGAGAGAGAGAGAGAGAGAGAGAGAGAGAGAGAGAGAGAGACGTTTACAATATTACCTATATGCTAGTAATGCCCATCAACATTCAAGTATTCACATATCTACCAGACTTAGTAGCCAAACAGTCGATCTCCGTTTTCCTACTAACAGGCAAATAAAACAGCAAAACGATTCCACTATGTCTTTCATAGCTTCTCTCCTCGCGTCGGATAAAGTGTAAACAAAGAACAGCCTATATGTAAGCTTATGACTTTTCTATGTATGAGAATTCGGGCCCACTAGCCATCATAACAGGCAATGATGCTGAGTGCGGGCTTGTAAAGCATTGAGTCGCGTCGAAATGTCGGGATAAACTAGACCAATATTGACAGACTTATGTCCATCTAGAGGCTACTTTAAACCTGGGTACATTCTATGGAGATGTATGTAGTATCTATCTATAGACAATGTTAGTTTTTGTCCTTATCGCTATTGGTCTTTTATTGTTGTAACTAATGTGTAAAAGACCAGCCCTATCATAGAATTTTTTTTCTTTTATTTCACTTGATAGTTATTTATCTATCTATCTATCTATCTATCTATCTATCTATCTATCTATCTATCGATAGATTTATCCTTCCACTATTGCATTATTTTTCCTTCTGTTGTTTTACCTCTATATCCTCCTATATATGTTCAAAGATCTGTCTTTCAACTTTATAATTATATATAATTGTTCGTAATTATTGGAATTATAACTTTCGAACAACATCAAAAACAACAAAATTTAAAGCAGCAACAACAGCAATAAAATGTATATAAAAATTTGAATTTCGTTTTTCAGAGAAAGAGACGCAGAGATAAAGAGAGAGGGGCAGCAAGAGAGAGGGAGAGAGAGAGAGAGAGAGAGAGAGAGAGAAATATATTCCAGTTGAATGTACCGACATTCACTCGGTGCTACAGATGTCTTACTACAATGTACAAACAATCACATAATTATGTACCGGAATTAGAAGTCAAAGAGTCATTCCCAGTAAATTTTGTTATCTCTTCACATAATCCCCTTATCTTAAGCTGTCTACAGTCAAAAAGGAAAGTAGGCTATACGTATGTATAATAATAACAAATAACTATTGTTGTCTGTGAAACACTGATTAATTTTCTTTTTTTTCCACATTTGGTAAGCATAATCCAAGAAACTATGTACATAAGTTCGATCAATATCTTGGCCTCATGTTCAAGATAGGAAAGGGTTGCATTGACATTGTATAAGTGCCGCCTACATTTTATATTATAAGTAGTAATATTTGTTGTTTTTATTTTTTAATGGCGGGGTTAAAAATAATTATAGCATCAGAAGTTGGTAGGAACCAGAAAGTTTAAAGTGGAAAAGAATTATTATTGGGTAAAATGTTAATAACTTGTTGATTTTTTATGAGGAATAGTATGGCTTCGAATGCTCTTTATAAAACTTTCAGGTCTTAATAGAGTTGTCCAGAGTTTAGCGGGGGGCGCGGTGGCCCAGGGGTAGAACATCGGCTTCCGACGCAAAAGGTCCCGAGTTCGAACCCTGGCTGTTGCAATCCCTACTGGTTGGGTCGGTGTCAGTATAATGTGACCGGCTGAGACAGGAGTCATGGTATCCCCACCCTGTCTCGTGTGTGGCAGCACATAAAATTGTCAGACGTCCGTCTTGGGGCCCGTCCACGATATAGCCTATAAGTTGCTGACGTTGGACGTTAAAACCCAACCAACCAACCAACCAACCAGAGTTTAGCGGGATCTCTTATTTTACACTTTCCATGTATAATTAAATAATTTTATAGACATACAATTTGAGCTTCATATAATGATGTAGAATTGATTCAAACAATACTTATGTTCGTTAGCCTACTTTTCAGGTAATATCAGTTACAGGGCCCAGATTTAGACAACTTGAGGCCCTGTGCGACTGGTCGTCTCGAGGCTCCCCTTCCCACCCCCTCCCTTTTCCCCCGGAAGAAATCCCAACCTGGCAATATTTGCAGTGCACTTTGCTAGATTTCTTCGAAGTTATCACGAGTTTTTGAGACAATGTGTTGTAGAGAATAATAAAGTTCTGCACACGATTTATTTAGTGTGACAGGACGGTCCTGCATGCTGCAATGTCATGCTTACTTTGTGAAAACGTTATAGCAGAATTGTTCAAAGGTGCAGTAACTGTTGCAGTTGAGTTGGTTTATCGTTCAACATCAGCACTACATAGGATATATTTTGGACGGGCCCCAAGAATACCTTTTACAATGTAATGTGCTACCACACACTAGATAGGGCGGGAAACCACAAATCCTGTCTCAACTGATCACGTTAGACTGACACCGACTCAATCAGTAGTGGTCGAAATTGCCAGGGCTCGACCCATGGACCTTCTGCGTCGGCAGCAGGTGTTCTTCCCCAGGGCTACCGCGTCTCATGGCTGGGATCAGGGTCGTTGGATGCCTTTAGGACGCCTTTGCTCCACAACATCACATTTGGCAAGTTTGTGTGTTGCTACACTCTTATTATTGTTTCCAGTTGTTTTAAACAGTCCTTTACCTGCAATTCGTTTATGTCATTGTTTTTCCTTCCTTCCTCTCTTTTGTTTTCTCCTCCAACTGGAGGTGCATGTGTTCATATTTACCCTTGGCCCGAGGTCCCCCTAGGTCTTGAAGCCCTGTGCTTAAAGCACGCCTAGCACATCGCTAAATCCGGGTCTGTACTCAGTTCGTTTTTCTGTTATCCAATGACCCCCCCCCCCCCCCCCCAACCCTTTCTTTTTTTAATTTGTTTTATGACTGCATCATTATCCGAGATTCAAAAACGGTGCTATGTATCGACAGCATAGCACTATTAAGGTAGTCTTAAACACGCCGAAGATGGCATATTATCATTTTTTTAGATAAGATCAAGCGGATGAGTTATAGATTATGGGGAGACTCCGGGGCGTTCAAAAATATCTAGTTTAGGAGACTCTCAATATGAAATTAAAAATAGCTTTCGTTGTTTTTTTTATGAGATGCATGATAGCACGGATGCATAATGTAAAAAAAAGTCATGTATAAGTCATGTACAAGTCTTATATCAACGAGATGTTTAGATTGCTTTTTCTGTTGTTATTTTCTATGGGTTTTTCACTTTGGAAGGGTGAACGTTTTCTTGCTTTTTGTTGTTTCTATTTTCTCTCTCTTTTTTATGGGGTTGAAAAAAAAGGGGAATGGGGTGGGGGCGCATAGGGTGTAGTTATGCCTAGATTGCATTGAAGATGAATCAATTATTTCGATCTTTGTGATAGCAATTAAAAGTTCCCAGGAGGACAGTTGCGTGCCGTGTTACTGGAGCATGTAGTAGAACTTTCCAATCCCTCTTTTACTCTCTCTCTCTCTTCTCTCTCTCTCTCTCTCTCTCTCTCTCTCTCTCTCTCTCTCTCTCTCTCACTCTCTCTTTCTTTTTTTTCTATTTACCGCTTTCTCCACCGATCTTTTATCTCTTTCACTTATTCTCTCTCTTTTGGTCTTTCCCTCTATCTCTCTAATTACAAGATACAGAATAAAGAATAGAAATACAGACATCTTTATTCATCCCTCATGGGGAATTTAAATAATATACTTTCATTGTGTCGCTAGTGGCCCCATTGTCTTCTGTTTGCTCTTTCTCTCTCTCTCTCTCTCTCTCTCTCTCTCTCTCTCTCTCTCTCTCTCTCTCTCTCTCTCTCTCTCTCTCTCTCAATTATTACAGGTATAATTTTACTCCATCATCAAATTTGCTGTGATCTATGAAAAAACGCCAAAACTTTTCATGAGAGAAACTTATATGATTTTACGGATGATAATAAAAGAAGCCTTTTTTAGAGAGAAACATTGTAACTAGAATCCAAGAGAGATTTAAAACATGTTTCTACAGCTCATGACTATTCTTGTCAGTTCAACACAGCATACCCCTGCCTTTTTCAAATAATTATAATATCTATCTATCTATCTCTCCCTCTATGTCTTTTTTTTATTTCTTTCGCTATATCGTTATCTCTCTCTTTCTCTATCAATCAATCTATATATCCATATTATATTTACCGCTTTCCTCATCCTTCTCTTATCTCGTTCTCTTATTCCCTCTCTTTTGCTCTTTCGTTCTATTTCAATATTAATATACTTTTACGGTGCCTCTATTGGTTCCATTGTCTTCCTCTTGCTCTTTCTCTCTATTTATATATTTCTCCATCTCTGTCTGTCTCTCTCTAAATTGTTACAGGTATTCAGTGTGACTTCATCATCAAGTTTAGTGTAAACTATGAAAACACGCCAATGCTTTTCATGAAAGAGACTTAAGTGGTTCTACAAGAAGGTCTTTTTCAGAGAAAATCACTGTAACTAGTATCCAATAGATATTTTGAAAATCTTTCCATAGCTTATGACCACTTCAACACGACATACCCCTGCCTTTTTCAAATAATTATAATATATTCACAGGATGTTTGCTCAGGATGATTTAATAGAGTAAGTCGTTAAATTTGCTGCATGTGAGTCGCACAATGTTATCATTTTAGAAAATACATAGGTACTAGGTATTTAAAAAAATTAATGATATCGATTTCCTAGAATTAAAAACATTATTAAATTTTTATTTTACTCTTCAAGGTAACATTTCTTTCTTTTGTCTCTCTCTCTCTCTCTCTCTCTAAACCATTATTTCTTCTTGTTGCTGAGTTTGATAAACGTAGCCCGAGATAATTAAATTGCATTGTTATTTAAATTTATACCAAGAAGAATGAACATTAGCTTATATAGAAATTTGCATCAATTTGGCGTCTTTTTATTTTGTACTCAGCTATACGACCCTAAGCTTTAGTTCAGTGAATAAAAGTTTCTTTTGGTATAAATTATAAAGAAAATCATTCTTATGTTATCTACACCGAACATCAATTTACGTAGAAACTTGTATGAACAATAATGAAATTCAAATATTTCACAGTTTGCATTAAAAAATTGTTTTAAAAAGGCAGAGATAATTAAAAGGTAATAATGACATTAAATATACAGGGGATGAAATTTGTAAATAGGGATATTTGGGGGATTAAGATTCTGCGAAATTTTGCTTGGTAACAATTATCAACTAATCGTTCAGAAACTTTAAAACGTTGAAAACATCGACGTTTTTTATGGGATGTCTTACACAGAAATACCGTACCAAATTTTCTTGAGCTCCACATCATCGCCATCATTATAATCATTAGCATCAATATCATCATCATCATCATCATCATCATCATCATCATCATCATCATCATCATCATCATCATCATCATCATCATCATCATCATCATTAACATGTGGCTTGTCAGTTGTGCCAGACGTACCCTCCCGTTCAATATGCCTGAAAAGCGTTCTCTATTGAGCGATCCTTCAAAGCTTCACAGCAAGAAGAAAACAAAACAAGAATGACTACAGTTTTTTTGTTTATGGTAAAGGTCATAAGCATAAGATATAGATCTTTATTAAAGATATTATAGTCATATATAAAAAAGACATAGTGGGTGAAGAGGCAAAGAAGGTCAATGGGAAAGATATTAATTATAATACACCTATTCATTCTTTCTCTGTGCACAGTCAATACTATAATAGACGATATCAAGTATAAAAAAAGAATAGGATACTTGAAAGAAAAAAAGATGTTGAAGAGAATGACTAACTTTAATTTGTGAGAGGAATAGCACACAGACTCGTGGATGGAGCCGATGGATCGGTTTACTGGATGCGGCTACCCTGGGTAGGAACGTCAAGATCAGCAGTGGTCAAAAGTTCTCCTGCGGCTACATGGGAATGTCATATTGGAGAGGCTGGGGGAAAAGGGGGAGGGGGCGTGAGGGAAGATGTATGGAGATAGTAGGAAAATAAATGAGGGAGAGAATGGGTGGGGATACATAAACGAAGAGAAGTGGAAAAGGAGGAAGGGAAGAGGTGAGGGGTAGAAGAGCGAAGAGAGAAGGGGGTAGATGATTGAAGAGGAGGTGGAGGAGGGACGAGAGGGGGAGAGGTGAAGGATAGGTGAACATTGGAGAGGTGAAGGAGTAGGACAGAGGGAAAAGTTTGGGGCTAGATGAAGGAAAAGAAGAGGAAGAGGTAGGAGAGAGGGAAGATGTGAGGCTAATAAACCAAGGGATGGGAAAATCAGGAAGAAGGATAAATGGAAGAGGTTACGGTGGGCACTTATTTGCCCATGGAGAGAACCGATGAGAAATAAAACATGATGGCCTCCAGTGGTGTGTGGTATAGAAGATCGTTATTGGTGTATATAACGTTGTACAAGTGTATGAGATATATAGTCTAATAAGAGGCAGTGTGCAAACGTCAAAAAGACACGGAGTTAAATAAACAACATCGGATATGTTAGCTAAAAAGTGTTTTTATGGTTTTATGGTTGGGTTTACTTGGTAGAAGTAGTCTCAGATCATCAGTGCACGAGTAAAGGGGATGCGTAATAGTGAAAACAGTTCGATTTCTGGGATAGGTGGTATACATTGCTTTTTAGGTGTCTTTATTTTTAAAAGTTGTATCTTACAAAAGTAAACCTTTTATGTGGGAAAGCTGAATGTTAAAATTAAGATAAACAAAGTAGAATCCCTTTGTTCTCAACACATAACATTCTTTTAAAGCCCCCTATTCCTCCCACACCCTTTTACCAGCATAACTTTAAAACATATCCAACAATTTTTGCACCTTGATATTTTCTCTTCTGTCTGTACCATCATTGATTTTACTCTTCCACTCTTTCACCAGAATAACTTTAAAACACATTCCTGTAATATTTACCCAGACACTTATTCTCTTCTATCTCATTTGTACTATCAATTTCTCAGTACTCTATCTCTAACTCCTTCCGCTCCTTTTCCCGCCGCCAATCCTCCACATCCACTCATCTACCATTTTACGATGCTCCTACAATTTTTTACGCCACACTTCCTTTTCTGTCTCTACCCACATTTCCACATTTCTTTATACAGAATCTCTCTCTCTCTCTCTCTCTCTCTCTCTCTCTCTCTCTCTCTCTCTCCCCCCCCCCACCGGCGCCTCCTCCACATCCACCCATCACTTTTTTACGAAGCTCCGAATCCCCATCAGCAAATTGCGCTGTCCCATGCTCCTCGCTACACTATCCCATCTCGAGATATCTCTTCTCCTAGATCGATACCCCTGGTTACTTTATTTGATCAGATCCCACCCTACCTAAACAACCACACACTCAAACCAATCGAGCCACACACTCATATCGATATGAAGCTAGAACTACATTCTTATTCTTACTCTTACTCACCGAACTATTAATTATTATTTCACGTACTATGTACATTTTATGATAATTACTTACCCCCTCCCCCCCCACCCGCAACTCTCGCCTTCCTAACTACCAAAACAAAATAATGTGCTGAAAAGAAAAATACCCGAATGCCTACTTTGTTTATTTTAATACTAACTGTTATCATCGATTGCTTTTACTTAGTCAAGACAGTAAAGATAGATGGATGGTTGTGTGTATGTGTGGGTGTGTGTTTGTGTGTTTGATGAAAATAAGAGAAAAGTGGGAGGCGAGGCACAAGTCAGTTGTTTAACGATTTGTCGGTTCTCCCGTGGGCTTTGACGGCGTCTTAGTCTCAAGGTGAGAAACAAAACTGAATCAAGGACCTTGATGGTATTTGGTTGTCAAAACAAGACGAGGGTTCTTCCAAGGGAGAAAAAATAATAATTGTTTGACCCAATATACAAAGAAAAACAAAAACAACTGAGTACTCGGTACTAAAAAAGGTTCTTATAGAATTATGTCACTACATGAACAATACAACTAGAACGTTTATATTTTTTCCTGCACTTTTTTATATTCAATATGAAAAATTGGCTCTATGTGTTGTAATCTTAGGCAAACAATTCTTGTTATAGAGTGAAACACTTCATCTATCTATGTTGTTGTTTTTTTTGTTGTTTTTTTTAAATGTTTGGGGCGAAACGTTTTACTAAGCAGAGAAATAGTTTTGTATATCATACATAAATATGAAACTATATCACTAAATTTGAATAATGCGGTAAACCTTTAAAGAGTCCAGAAGCAACATTTGAATAATAAACCTTGAGTATAAGGTAACGAAAAAAAGATTATGCGTTGTATGAAAGTAGCATGGAGTAGTTGGACATTTAACATATTATGATGACTATCTGGTTCGCAATTTTAATAACTATGAAGAAAGAGAACTTCATTTCACGAAATTTAGTTTCACAGAGAGATAATTTCTTACGCGAAGAAAAAACTCTTTGACGGGCAATTTTAAAAACAGTATTGTGCCAGAACAATGAAGATCACGTCAAATGAATATTTACCATTGGACTCTTTAATGAGATATATAGATACGTAATTTACCCCGTGTACTCTTTAAATCTAGTGCTTGAAAATAATGAAGACATGGAGAGACTAGAAAGCACGCGAGGAAAAAAAAGTTAACGGAAAAAAAAAACATCTAATGAAAAGAAAAAAAAGTGACAACCATAACAGTTTGGCCATAATTGCCATAATAATATTTCATTCAAACCTACAACAATGAAACCTAGTCAAATACAAAAGCCTGTCAAACAAAGGCTTTGGTAAAAATACAAATCAATTGTCCATGATGTTTCGATTTAAAGGCACCATAGAATGTCGAATAAAAATAAGAATAAATTATAGGTAAAGGCAAACCTAAAATTAGCTAGTGTAAAACAGTTATTTCATTTCACGTTTACAATAAAGTCGAGTTACGATGAGTGATGATTCAACCGTATTAAACGAGTTTTGTTTGTTTATCACACCTCTTTTTTGTCTTCTCTCTTTCTTTTTCTCTCTTCTCCCTCTCTCCTCTCTTTCTCTCTCTCTCTCTAGCTCACTCTCTCTACCTATCTCCTCTCTCTATACCTTGCCTCCTTCTTTCACTCTCTCTCTCTCTCTCTCTCTCTCTCTCTCTCTCTCTCTCTCTCTCTCTCTCTCTAAGCTTCTCTCTCTCTCTCTCTCTCTCTAACTTTCTCTCTCCCTCTCCTCTCTCTATACCTTGCATTCTTCTTTCACTCTCTATCCCCCCCCCCCTTCTACCTTACCTCCTTCTTCACTCTACATCTATCAACTTCTTTCCCTCTCTCTCTCTCTACCTACCCTTTCTCTTCTTTCTATCTCTCTCCTCTTATCTATATTTATCATATCTCGCTGGACACCTCTTTCACTCTCGTTATATATCTTACTCTCTGTAACTCTCTTTTTCCCCCTCCCATGCACTTCCTCCTCATATATCTATGTAATGAAATACCTGTATACCCTTCTTTTCCTTCTCTATCTTGATTCATTTTTCTTTTTTTTCTTTTTTAGCCCTCTTTTTCCCTCTCTCTCTCTCTCTCTCTCTCTCTCTCTCTCTCTCTCTCTCTCTCTCTCTCTCTCTCTCTCTCTCTCTCTCTCCTCCGTCTTCTTCTTTTCCTCTTTTTCCTTCTTCGTAGCTTGTCATATTTGATTATTGATTTAAAAGAATTTTATCCCTCGTTCACGCCTTTGTTTTTATACTGTATTTTAGCTTTCACGTTAGGATCAAAAAGGAATTCTCTGATGTCACTAACATTTTTTTTTAATTTTCGCAATGTAATAGCCACCATATTGAACGTCTTACAATACATCTTTTGCTTGGTGTTTCCTAAATTATCTATTGATTTGGTATGGGTGTGAAACCAGCATTACATAGAGATGTCATAGGTTATAAAGAAACACAATCGTTAAAGGTGTATAATTGAAAGTATTACTGCATTGACTTTAATATAACTATGATAAAACAATTTTTTTAAATTAATAACCAAAATTATTTTACAAAATAAACTCTTAATACAAACAGTATAGCTATGGTCCCAGTGCTTGGTTTCTTAATTTGTTTTTCAACTGTTTTTCTATCTTTACATGTAGTTGTTTTAATTAAACTTGTTTTATAAGAGGGCTTTGATTTATTGCTTGATTGCTGTATGGATTTGCCTTCTAGCTTCTCAACCTATGTTAGCTGTAGTTTCAAGTTTTCTTTTTCGTATTGATTATTTTGTCTTCTTCCACTCTCTTCTTCAGCTACACATCTGTATTATCTCGTTCTTACTATTCTCAGTCCCATATAGCTTTGATTTCCCTTATTTTCTCTCCCTTTCGTCATATTTCTCTCTCTCTCTCTCTCTCTCTCTCTCTCTCTCTATCTCTCTCTCTCTTTTTTTTTCTTCTCTTTCTAGACTAGTCAAAACTTTTCTTTCATTTTCTTGCTCTTTGTTTGCCTAGGTCTGTCTGTCTGCCTGCCTGTCTGTGTGTGTGTATCTCTCCCTTCCTCTCTTCCTCTTCAGTTCCCAAGGTTAGACTACTTACCATTATTGTCTCGGCAAATGACAGGCTGCATTGGAGAAAAAAAAAACAGCAAAAAACAGACCAACATTCCATTTTCTCTAGCTCCTCCTCCTCATCATCTTAGATGGAACCCCACTAGCCAACTACTCAAAACTTTTCATCCAATCTCTTTTATCGGCTACACAGTCATGTATCGACGCTTTGCAGTCCTATGTACATTTGATCTTTTTTACTTATCTCTTTCACTCTCTCTCTCTCTCTCTCTCTCTCTCTCTCTCTCTCTCTCTCTCTCTTTGTCTATCTGTCTGTCTGTCTGCCTCTGTCTCTGTCTCCGTCTTGTCCCATTCTCTCTATCTCTCTTCCTCGACCTCTCCATCTCTTCTCTTCTTCCCCAGTTCTCAAGGTTACGCTCTAATTAACATCGTTGTATCGGATAAAAACAGCTGCGTTGAGGAAAAACAAAAAACAAAACAAAAAAAACAGTTTCCCCAGCAACGGAACTCCATCAGACCGATGTCCACACCACTCGCAACTTTTCGACCAGTTGGGTCCGTTTGTCTTTGCCCTTGACACCGGTGGAAAAACAATCACTCGATAGCACTCAGACGACCCAGTTTCCCTCCTGAAGTCCTTCGATCCTTTACCCTTTTTCAAGACTTGTTCTCTCGCCGTTTGTCGTGTTGGTTATTTATTTAGAATGTTTAGTCTAGACACGGTCTTTCTAAAATACACACTAAGGGCGAGCCCGCTCAAATGCTAGAGCGTTCGGTTCCTATTCAGTATGTCCTTAGTTCGAGTCAAACTGAGCAGTGCACGTATGACTAAACCTATAGACTCATGTATGACAGTCTATATTGTAAAGATCGTAGGCTAGAAGTCTGAACAAAAACCTCCCTGAGTACTAATGGGTACTAACTATGATACACATTTAAGATATAGGCCTATAGATAAAATAATAGATCACTGTTAGACCACAACCAGACTGCCATTTGGTGGCTGGGGTGGGGCTGTGGCTTCCGTATGAAACCTTCTTGTATTTTTTTAAGCCTTGGTTTGACTGCACAAATAGATACAAGAGGCTTTCATAAAGAACCGCTAGTCCAGCCACAGCCTCACCAAAGAGTCACCAATGGCAATCTGGTTTTGGCCTTACTCTGGAACCTTGACCACTTAGGTCTCGTTTGTACTTGCGCTCTACCCCAGTGAGAAGCAATCACCCGATAGCACTCACGCGACCCAGTTTTCCTCCTGAAGTTCTTCACTCTTTCATCCTCTCACGCCATTTGGCCTGTGTTTCACTAAAATCCCTAGTGAACACTTGGCCTTTCTAAAATACACACTAGGGCCAAACCGGCTCAAATGCTACAGCGTTTGGTTCCTGTTAGGTAGGTCCTGAGTTTGAGTCAAACTGAGTAGTGCACGTGTCATTAAACCTAAAGACTCATGTATGACAGTCTATATATAAACATCGTAGACAAGGTGTCCGAACAAACACTCCCTGAGTACCATTGGGTACTAACTATGGTACTGATTTAAGATAATATATAGATAAATAGATCACTGTTACTCTGGAACCTCGACCACTTAGGTCCCGTTTGTACTTGCCCTCTACCCCAGTGAGGAGCAACCACTCGATAGCACTCACACGACCCAGTTCCCGTCTTGAAGTCCTTTATTCTCTGAGGAAACTATTGCTCACCCGCCGTTTGCTCCGATGTTTCACTAGAATGTTTTGTCTAGACCTCAGAAAAGTAAACACTCACTCACTCATTTTAAGTAAACAACAAGTCACTTTTCTCGGATAGGGCCGTCAAAACTCGGATCGCGTAATTGTTTGTTTTGTTGTTGTTGTTTTTTGTCAAAGGGTTTTGTCAAAAAGTAAATATTTTACAGGAGCGTGGCTATGTTTATCCTGATTCTGAATTTTATTTTCTTCTTGTAGTTGTTTTTTTCCCTACTTTAAAAAGTATACAGCAATATTATTTTATTATCTACTTTAAGTTTTTGTTTTGTTTTGTTTATTGTTTCCGTGATTCAAACCATTTCATTATTATTTTTAAATTTAACTCTGCTGACTTATACATTTTGTGATGCGATAAACGCGAATATTAACAGCAATTTCATGTCTAAGCAGTTGCAAAACAAAACCAAAAAAAAATTAAAATAATAATATGAGAGCAAGGGGTATAGACAGAGAAAATCAGTGAGGGACAAAGGTAAAGAGACAGACAAACGGAAAGAGTGAGTGTAGGGTAAGACAATTGATACCCTCATGTTCAGGCATACGAAAAGTTTTTGTCAGTGCGCTACTGAAAGATTGCTCTGATCATTTGGAATAATATTTGTTATTGATCAAAATATTTTTTTTAATTTATTGAGTGAGTGGGGTAGGAACTATCAACCCAGAATAATAATATAATTATTATGTTTATTCAGAGTTTAAACAGGATGGATATTTTGATGTTTCTTAAAATAAAAAGTTTTTGTGTGGGGGGTTTTGTGGTGTCGTTTTGTTTTTTTTTAATAGAGAACATAAAAGTAGATAAATTTATTTTACGTATGTCTTTTGTTTGTTTTTTGTTTATTTTTTGTTGTTTGTTTTTCAATTTTTATTTTCCATAATTTGAAACCGACACTTCCCACCACAGGATATGAAGTTTGCAGAAGCACGAAGAGCCCTTCGAAAGTGTACAAAGAGTATCCATTTTCATTTTAAAGCAATGTGCTTGTCCAGTGCAATTTGGTGGCAAGGTTCGTAAACTTGAGTGTTGTAATTTGACAAAGCAGGAATAGAGTAGGCATTTTTCTCATCCAGTGGAGAAAATATCAATTGTGAGCGCGCTCTAAGCGTATTGTCGTGGAAAGGAAATACATTGTTTTGTCTTGAATGTGTACACTTTTTATTACTTTTATATCGTCTTTTTTTTTAACTGCTCGTCAATTTTTTAAATCTTTTCTTTCCACACTTTGAACTATAGAGAATGCATTTGGGCCATTTTGATTTCATTAAAAAAAGGCAGGAAAATTGTTGATGTCCTCCTAGCTATGTGCTATACCAGTGTCGGTTGTCAATCATAATTTGTGTCACAGATAACACAGAGATAGGACCAACTGGTAACACAGCTTTCTTATTGTTCTGCGTTGCTTTATTATTTCTCATGAACCTGGCTTTAAATCCAGTTAAGGTATAGCGATTACGTTACTTCAGTTATCCGTGCCCATGTAAGCTAATAACGCCTCGGACTGAATTCAATATTTCTACCCACAACGGATGGAATTTTCAAGAATAATCCTAATCATTCCAATTTCCCCAAGTTCTGTTAATACTGATAAACATGATCCTTAATAAAGTCATGAGTCGGGGATTAACAGAACAAAGACACAGTTTAAAGTCTAATTTGGGCGGATTTGTCTAATCAGTTTGTAGAAAAAATAGACCCATAGATCTGAAAAGGCTAGATCGCAGCGCTATAATTATACAGCTTTGTGGAAGAAATTTAGATGTCAAATTAAAATCAAAAGTATTTAGAGATACAATAAAATATAATTAAACAAATAAATACCAAGCTAGACTATATTTTGAATTGGCCCCATGACTAACGTCTGACAAGTATATGTGCTGCCACACAGAGACAGGGAGGCCATGATAGTTGTAATTAATTAATATCTTAGACGTCAAATGAGGTTTCAATTAAAGGCGAAATAACAGAGCAGTGCATAATATATGCGTTCAAGCATGGCTTTACTGAGAGTTTGCAATATTTTCAAGTGATTTTAATATATTCCTTTCCTATTAAAGGCCATAATAGAGTAATCTGTTCATTGACTAGGTTTTTATCTATATTATTTATGACAGGTAATTGTGTCAAATGTGGTTTCAATTAAAGGCGAAATATCAGAGCAGTGCACAATATCTACGTCCAGGCACGGATTTACTGAGAGTTTGCAGTGTTTTCGAGTGATTTTAAGATATTCCTTTGATATTGAAGGCCATAATAGAGTAATCTGTTCATTGACTAGGTTTTTATCTATATTATTTACGACAGGTAATTGTGGTAAGCACAAATATTTATAAGTGTTTTGGTTTTTCAGTAATAAAGAATTTTAAATGGCTATAACACAATGCAAACAATCTTGATTGAGCCATTTTCTTTAAAAAATTTAACAATTTCAGGCACTCTCGTTGAGTTTTACTGCGATAGGAATTTATTACTCTGAGAAAATCAACAATTCCCATTTAGGACAATATACAACTCAAAATTGGTGACAAAATGTAGATAAGACAAAATGCAATTGGCTATAAATTCTCTAAAAATTAATTTTGAGACACGCCGATAGTTGGATATGATAGTTTAGGCAACCACAAGTAATAATGTAGCTAGGACATTTAGTATTAGCTACAGATTTATCATGTTGTTTGGTGTGTAGACAAACAGACATATATTTAATGAAAAAAAATACACTAACCAAAGGTGTACATTCCACAGTTTAATTGCGTGACCAGAAAGCAATAGAAAAAAAGAGAACACACCTAGCACCTAAAGAGTATCTACAGCTAGAATAGTGCTTGTGGACACTCAGAAAAAATGACATACACTTATCCATATTAAGGAATAGGAGAAAAAAGTTGACAAAGAGTAAGCCTGACAACGTATAAAATTGGCATGGCTTAACCTATGCCAACCTGAGCAGGTCTGACTAATACTAGTTATAGAAGCACATGAGCAGATTCAGTGATTGTTCTAAACCACAGCCTAATAGGTTAATAACAAACAAACAAAAATCAGAAAAGAAACTTGATATGATGGGTTAAAAAGAGATGTCTGTAGACCTGTCCTAACTAGTCTAAATGTCGAACAGGAACATTGTGCAGACCAAAAAATATATTGGTCTTCAAACTATAAATTTATTAATTTTAAAATTTAGTGTTTATTTTTTGAATTATTGGATTTCAGAGAGTTATGGTTTGACGCCAAATCCTGTAGGAATTGTTTTTATCATACAAGCCATTTATAAGGTCTCAATATAAAATATAAAACATGTATATAACTATAAATTGTGCCTAGTTTATACAAAAGTAACACATATATGGGACAAAAATTTGTTATTTCTACTTAATTATCTCTCACTGCACACAAATCCAGATTACTTTATACATATCAGAGATACTACAAACAACAACTTGAGAGGTGAATATGTTGAATTAATTCATCATATCTTTCTCATAAAATTAAACTAAAAAAAGGAACTTTGGAAATTTCTGAATGGTTCTGATTATAATAACTTATTTTAAGTCTTAAGAGATGCCTGCTCTAACTTGTAATCAGCAAGCTAAAAAAACAGATCAACAATAAACTACCACGGGTAAGTTTTAAGGGGGAGAATTCAGTATACAGCTCAAGTAATGTTGGGGGTGATAGGGAGGAAGGGGGGAAGCAGTATTAATGATGCATTCTCCATTATTCAACAAATTGAGATGGCAACTACATGTTTTATTACTCTTTGATCAAACCAAATAGTTAACTAGTTAATAGAACTTCCCAAATGTATCCGGGACGCTTGCATGTTGTTTATCACAGGACATACACTAAGCAGGAAAATGAAAAGAGACTGCAAGAATTTTTTTTTTTTAAACAATAGTAAATCCTTCTACTAATGAACATTCGTTTATGTTAAATTTTGAATGTCATTAATCCATTTCATTTCCTTATTCTTTTTTTAGTTCAGGCTTTAATATCTTGTTTCAAGATACTGCAACAAATGTAAAAATACTTAATTCACAGCCACAAAAATAACAAACAATCTTAACATTGTGCATTACACATTGTGCAACACCACTCTCACTCACTCTTTGGGTTTAGAAGAAAAAAATATATATTATGCTAAAAAAAGGAGATGGAGGTTTTAAGATTTCAGTGTACTGAAACATACATCATGTTACAAATAAGTATTAGAAATTTAAGGATAATAGTTCCTGGGAATTTTTGTTTTTTTTTTTTTTTTTAGAAAACCTTGATTTGTGCTGCTTCCTGACAGAAATGAAACCAAATTAATCAAAAGTATGGAACTCAAAGATACAATAAAGATAATATACTGCAATATGGTGAATTCATCATCAACTTATAAGTTATTTCTAAAGAGAAGATATTTTAGCTACCTATTTTAATTAACACTAATTTGCTTGAATGTTTTTTTCTTCTAAAATTGCTTTCATGTCCTAATATTTAATCTGTAAAAGGTTAAACTTGCTAAGATAATATGACAAAACAGAGTGATATAAGTCATGCAAAATATAACAAAACTATAAAATTAAAATTTAGTCAGCTTTCAGCAGCAGGGGTTTTGAGATTTTATAACAGAAAGACAGAAAGTAGATAATAATTAAAGAAAAATATGGCAGAGCAGTAAAACAACCATGTATGCCTGGTGTTTTAATTTAAAAGCTAACAAATTTGTGAATGTTTTGGCATACCAAACTGAACCTTATTGATCCAAATACCATTCAAAATGTCAAGCAAAGATTTCAAAATATAAAACTATAAAACAACAAAACAAAGAAAATTATTTAGCCATGGAAAGAGATTCATCACAGCAAGGAAATAATGTTTAATTAAAGAATCCACATATTTGTTTTACATAATCAAGCATTGTTGCTTTTGCTTTAAAAAAAACAATATGCTCAAGTTTTAATGTTTCATTCTATTTTAAAGGGTCAAAAGATAAATTAGCCCTGATATGTTCTCCACATTTTGCTTTTAAAATTTCAAAGCATTTTATAGGTTATAAATTATAATGTACAGAGAATGCAGGTATTTTTCGAAAAACATTTTCTTTTAATTCTATCCATACATGAGGATTTGTTTTTACAGTAGATACTTGGGCTCTTTAAAAATGGTGGAAGGAAGGAAGGGAGGAATAAAAATAAAGAAAAAAATATTAAATAAATAAACCCCATTTGGTAGAGGAATCAATCCTCAAAGAATCCATTTTCAATGTTGAAAAAATTGTAATGAAACGTAATCATCAATCACTCAAATATGAGGTTTTTAAAGTTAACCATTGCACCGTCCAGTACACATATTATCTTCTTGTCTATACCATCCATGTTACAATCACAACTAGCATCTTTATGCTAGTAAAACCATTATTCAAGGAGATAATTATCCAATCTGTATATTAAAAAAATGACGATGCCTTCCAACGCATTTAAAAACTATAATGTATAATTGTATATGTATATATAAAGAAAAAAAAAACAGCTAAAAGGGTTTTGGCCTGCTGCAGTTGACTAGGCTGCCTGTAGGTTGACCCAGCTTAGTCCTCCTTCGCGGATCCCTTGTCCGCAGGGTTGGGGAGCTTCAGGGAAGACGGCTCAATGCCCCAGATTTCCTTAGCATATTCGTTGATGGTTCTGTCACTCGAAAACTTGCCAGAGGAAGCAATGTTCAATGCCGCTTTCACCGCCCATTTCATCTGGTCCTGGTGCAGTTAAATTGACAGACAGAAAGATTGCATGGATCAGCAGTTGGTGAGAAAAAAAAGGTTTGGAGGGGTTTTATAAGTGTGTGGGGGGGGAGTCTCTGCATAGTTTTAAAAAATGAGGTGTTTAGTAACAAACATGCATTTGAAATCAAATGCACCTATCTAATCCCTAAGAGCTAAGAGATATCTTTAATTGCAGAAAAAAATTCTTGTTTTTTGTTTATTTTTTTTTTTTTGGGGCGGGGGGGGTAATTTATTTGTGAAACTCGGTAATCTTCAAATGAAAAGCCTTAAGTTAACCAAAATTTCTACAGCAGTGATAGATAAATACATTTTTTGTAGTGGAGAGATTTTTTGTAAAACATCAGCATAACACTTACCAGTTTCAATTTCAATTTAAAACAAATAAATAGCTTGAAAATAAAGGTTTGAAAGACTTATTTGATTAAATTAAATAATGGTGTCATCAATATAAAGATATCTACACTATAAAGTGTTAGACTATCTAAAGTACCTTGTAGAGCTCTGACACTTGATTCTGGCAGTCAACATAGGATCTGAAGTCAGCGCAGAGTGCAAACCTAAGGAGCAGAAATATAATGCAAAGTCCCTTTTGAAAAAAAAAATACATCTCTAAAATGTTGAATTTCCAAGCATGTGAGCCCTTTTCCTTTAAAAAGTTTTTTTTGGAAATAACTAAATTTGCCGATTTTAACACCTTTGTACAAACTTTCACAATTTTTTGAATGCTCTTTCATCCACATGAAACTTGCACTCCTTGCATTTTGAAATAATAAATATCAAAGCTTTGGTCTTTTTTTTTTTTCAAAAACACCCCATGTAGTGTACACTGAAGAAATAGGACACGAATTATGAAATGTGAAAAAGGTTAAGTCCAATGGGAAAGAAAAAAGCATTCTGCTAACCTGTCATTGTGCAAAAGGCCGTGGTAAATCTCACTGAAGAGACCAGGCTGGTCTGGGCTGAAGTATCCACTGTTGATTTGATCCATAGCTTGCTTGAGCTCATCATCGCTCTCATAAAAGTGGCGCGGGTTGTAACTGAAAAATACAAAATACATGCAGTTCTTGAGCTGAGTTGCTAGCGTCCAGCATTATTACTAATAGGCTGTCATGTGGAGGGGTCCCAAGAGTAACATCTGACAATTTTAAGTACTGCCACAGAGAGGCAATGCGGGGATACCTGTCTCAGCTGGTCACATTATACTGACATCGGCCCAGTAGGGGCCAAAATGAGACAAATTAATTTTGGGCCAACGGTGGGGGGCCAAGCCTCTACTTCTTGTATCACTTCAGGAAGAAGATCAGTATTAAACAAAATTAACAAGAAATACCTCTGAGGCACACCTACCACCAACAAAAAAGGCAATACCATAATTACAAATAAAAATATGCTATCGAGAAACTTCAAAACCTAAGAAGAATACAATTTTAGATAGTCATTGAAGCTTATTTAAATAAACAGCACAACTACGAATCTTTCAGTGTTCACCCTTATTTTATTGCTAATATTCTTTTGTGTTTGTGAAAAAAAAAATCTTAAAAATTCACATGCCACAATATAATTTAAAAACTGCAAGATTGATAATTAAAAGCACAAACAATAAAAGACCATTAACATAAAAATATCTTTTAAACACACTATGCATGCGACTAAGAGGTTAAAAACATATCCCCATTTCAAGGCAAAATTTCACTGACCCCTTGCGGAAGAGCTCCTCCACTTGTTCCACTGTCATGCCGAAGATGAAAATGTTTTCACGTCCCATTTCTTCCATCATTTCAACATTAGCACCGTCCAGAGTGCCAATTGTCAGGGCTCCATTAAGCTGTGGAGAGATCAACCGGATTTCACATTTGTTTTTTTTCATAATGCAAGCACTGTTTTATCTTTGGTTGGGGTAAACCACACTCTCTCCTAGTTGAAAGTCTCCTGGAAGATTCTATGTTGCAATAGGTACTGCATGTGCATATGCTGACGCAGCCTGTTATCTTTAGCTAGTAGCTGTCCATGGTGCGATCCAGTGGAAGTCCTGATGTCCAATCTTGTGCTAGATCTATTTTTAATTACATGCTGATGTATACGTCAATATGTGACCTAACCACAATGTGTACTACTGTCAGGCAAAAATGCTGCTCACCCCAGCACAAGCGAAAGGACCATATAGCCTGATATTAAAGACTTAGTCTATCCTATTGCACCAGCACCAGCCCAAAAGTAGTAAAAAAAAAGACCACCAGTACTACAGGAATGATTTCTTACCATCTAGATTCAGACAAGAAGCGTTAATTAATGATTAAATTGATAAATCCGAGATAAAATAATTGACCAGGCGACCGAACTCACCATGAACTTCATGTTTCCGGTGCCAGATGCCTCTGTTCCGGCCAAAGAGATCTGTTCACTGAGGTCTGCCGCTGGGATGATCTTCTCAGCCAGGGACACGCGGTAGTTCTCCAGGAAGACCACCTTCAGCTTGTCACCGACAATCGGGTCATTGTTCACGGTGCGGCCGACATTGTTGATCAATTTGATGATCATCTTGGCTGTGTGATAACCAGGTGCAGCCTAAAACAAAACAAAATTGAATCAATGAATATCTTTTTTATCTCATTTAGAGTTGATTTGTGTGGGTCTGTGTTTGCAGACATTTTTAAATCACAAGAACTACTAGGGTGGGTTCAGATTACAAAAGACTTTGCATGGATAAAAATACTGAGCCACAAAAATTTATCAAACTAAGGGTATGAAAATAACTTTGGTTGCTCCATAATAGTCAAACTGTGGCGACTGAACAATAATATTGGCTCCTGGCAGTGATCCAATTATTATTTAGCCAATTATTATTTATTGGATAAAATCATGTGATAAAAAGAAAATTGTGAGGCTCTATCACCCTCAAAAAAATATTTATTTCTGAACACGCCACTGATAACAATTTGAGTCCCACAGAAATCAGAAGCCTTGAGGACTGGAAATATAGGCCAATTCTGAACAAGCTATACTTCTTTTTAGTGCTTAAAATATGACATGTTTCACAATGTAACTTTATGAACACTGATGTGAACTTTCTTCTTAGATCTAGATAGTTTGTCTATACCGATTTAATTTGTTTTTTATCCGTTAATCAATTCCTTTAATGTCCAGCGGATGAACACTATCAACAAAGTCCTTCATGGACACAGCTTTATTTTTAGATTCTAAATCTAATCAATGACTCCTGAAAGTCTAGAATCTAGTAGAAACAGATTCAGATCTATCGATCTAGTTTAGATCTACACAAATTCCTTAGAACAAGATACTCCTCCTACTGTCCTAGCTTAGACCTAGCCCATGTATATGCAGTTGCACTTTGAATGGCAAAAATTAAATCCAATTAAGTCTTTGATTGAGATTAGTTTAACCGATAGTCCTATTCTGAACTATAAAGGAATGGATGTTTAGGATGTTTATTACTTTGTTAGTAAATAACACATACTCAGTGATGTTCACACTTTTCCCGGTTCACTTATTCCCGTTTCTGTAAGTCAATGCATGGATGCACAAGGACTGACGGAGAACTTTGATGGACCTTGATGGAACTTGGACCGGTGATAATTTTTTTTTACGAATTTAGACTGCCATTTTTTTTTTATCGAATTTTAGCCGACTTATTTTTACTAAAAATTGGATTCACTAAATAAACCATGACCAACACAAAACAAGAGCTAACTACCTTGCCACCAATCAAGACAGTCCTTGGGACGAATGGTGCTTGCGGATTCTTCTTAATCCTGTTGTATAGCACGATGATGTGGAGGCAGTTCATTAGCTGTCTCTTGTACTCGTGGATACGCTTCACTTGCATATCAAAAATGGAGGCTGGGTTGATCCTCACACGGTACTTCTCTTGGAGGAACTGGGCAAGCTTCATTTTGTTTTCCTATAGAAAAAAAACAGGAACAGAGTGCATTTTGCTATTTCATAAAATATTGTACATGTATCTTATACCGTAGACCTTAACTAAGTTTCAAAGAGCAACCTAAGTATGGTGAAAACAAAGATTGTACATAACAAAGAGCATTTCTAACTCTACACTCTCATAAAAATCAATAAAAATAAACTCATGGTTTGGCCTTAACAGGACTAAACTATACCTGTTTGACTTTCATAATGTTGCGCAAGAAGGTCTCTTCTTTAGATGCAGAAGTCAATTTCCTCAGTTCCGAGAGTGAGACGACCCAGCTCTCTCCAATTTTCTGAAATCGAATTCAAAAAGCATTGTAAGAACACCTTAAGACCACTTAGTTAAAATTCATACAAACAAAATAGATTTGTAACTACATTCACACTTCATTCATTTTGTACCAGGTATTTTTCCTCTATGACAGTCTAACGAATAATTGAACTCAAATAAGCCACTGCAACCCAAGTAACTCCCTGCCCCTAAGAAAAGGTACTTAACTAAAATTATTACAAGTGAACTAAACAAGATGAAATTATGAAATACAGTGGGGAAAAAAATTAGGGATTTGGAATTTTTCATACTGATAGGTTACTGTGAAACCAGAATCTAGGGTTAGGCCTACAAATTCATCAAACTCAAAGTTTCTGGGCCTATCATTCACTTCTACTCCAACATAGATCTACATTGACACTCCACTCATCAGCTGGGCCTGCGTCAGATTCTGAGTCCTTCCCCTCACTTAATTCGGACTCTACCACCATCTCACCATCAACTCATTCTAAATCATTTTCATATTTATTGTATTCAGGAGATCAGCTATAGATTTCAAAGTTTAGACCTAGAGTTGGGCTTAAAATTGCTCAAAATCAGCGGAAAAAACGGTGAAGTTTAAAGCCCGTTTTTTTTACCTAATTCTGGGTTTATAACAAAACATTAAAAAAGCTAAACAAAGCTTTTAAAGTCCACTAAATATAAATGAGTTTTACATACGATATCTGATGAGATTTTCTGAAGTACTAAGTAGCGATAGTAAACGCATAGAAAGCGGAACTAAGCGAGTGATGACTAGCTGTATAAGTGGGAATGAGTTAAATCCAAGTTCCTTGAGCTTTTAAGACCTTCTAGACCACAAGCCAGGTTAGCCTCTTAATGAAGATAAAAATATGGGTAGATATGGAAATCGTTAGTAGCAAGAGGATTAAGCATTAAAAGATATTACATGTGAAGTGTTTAAAATGATACTAAAGGTATCTCATCAGAGGATAAAGTATCAAAAAGATATGACATATGAAGTGTTCAAAATGGTACTAAATGTATCCCAACCTCCGCTATGACGTCAGCCAAGCCTGGGTTGCACAGCAGAAGCCACCTCCTAGGGGTGATGCCATTCGTTTTATTCTGGAATTTCTTAGGATACATCTCATAGAAGTCTTTGAAGCTGGAACAGAGAAAAAAATCGCACACTTTGAAATATTATTCAACATTTCAAGAACAGTATCAGATATTTGTTGATATATTTTAATAAAACTCACACTTCAAGAAAACTGTAATGAACTTTTAAAAGTTTGTAATGGTAGCTTTTATAACCACTTTTAAGATGCAAAAGAGGTATAAAATTTAGAAGCAGAAAGTGTATATTTAAAAATTTTTAAAAAAATTGTTGGGTTGGTGATAGTAAAATAAGATCGACTGAACAAAAACTCAGATCTCTTCACTCTGTATCCGTGTGGTACGTGGTATTGCATAAAACTGTCAGACCTTTTGCCCACTTGGGAACCTTTTTTGATATATCCTGATTCTTGATATTCGATCTTAAGAAACCTTCAAACCGGTGTGGCAAAAACATTAGTCTTGGAACCCTTTTGCAATACACTCGTAGACTCTTACAATGGTTATGTAGGCAACAAAAAATCAAATCTTCCCATAGTAAATCTTTGAGCTTCTTTCTGTTACTTACGTTGTCTTCTTGATGATGTCTGAATGAATGGCAGCCACACCATTTACAGCCTTGCTTCCAACAATGCACACGTTGGCCATGTTGATTTTCTTTTCACCGCCTTCCTCTACGAGGGACATGCGAGCAATCCTGTCATTGTCTCCTGGCCAGCGCTTGCCCACTTCCTGAATGGGAGATTTAAAAAAGAAATTTTATGATATGATCACTGTTTATATTATTTCATAGAAACATAGAAAAAAGAAATTATTTCTCTTTAGGCCACCAAACTCATTTAAACACCAACAAGTTAAATAATGCCAAACACAGCAAATAATTTTATTTGTTTCTTCATGTAACAATGGTTCCAATGAACATTTTCTTCAATTAAAAATTAAGATAGCCAATACATATGTTATTCCTAAAAAAGCTCAAAACAACTTGTATGTGTATATGTAAAAGTCTTTCAGTATCCATTTTTTTGTAAATTATTACCCAGATATTATCCAAGAGAATAACACATATGGAAAACTGAAAATCAATGATTTTCAAAATTTATGGATAATTCCAAGGATAGTTCCCGGAATTGTACAAAAAGGAGCTTCTGATTTAAAAATATTATTAGGAGCAATCCTCCAGTGACGGAGGCACTGAAAACAATAAGGGATGGATGATTGCCATTACTACAAAGCATAGCATCATGGAGTGAATCCTACAGCAATAAAGAAAGAAAATAAACCTACTCTGAGGAAGCGAGCGTTGATTTCATACAGGATGACGAGGTGCCGAGGCAGCACATGCTGCAGAAGACTGACTGGCCAGCGTTCCAGGGCTTCAGGCAAGACAGTGTGGTTGGTGTAGGCGCAAGTCCTTGTTACAATGTCCCAAGCCTAAAAGATCCAAAACAAGTGTTATTTCTTCACTTTTCCCCACCACGCCGTACACATATTGAGCACATTGGTAGGTAATTGTGCCAAGACATCTTAGCATCTGCGCATTTTCCAATTTTAAATAATACAAAGCAAAACTTCTTGTTCATAAATTTTCAAAAATAGTGAAGATACTAGAAATAGGCCTTGAATCACGTGATGGGAAAAGGTGAAGGGTGTTTATTTTCTTTTTTCTTTTTTTTTTTTCAGAATATTAAAGATGATAAAAGTTGCAAATATCTTATCTTTTTAATATTACTCTTAACCTTATCAAACAATATGCCAGGGCCAGATGTGAATTTGGAAAACAATTTTCATGGCTTTTTCCAGTTTTTTTCCTGGTCTTACTTCTGAAATTTAAGGTCCATATTTATTGAATGAACACCATCTACCTGCCGACTTAGTAGTAAGCTTAAAATTTTCGCCCATGAAAAGTTCTCACCTTATTTTCCTACTTTTCGACCATATTGAATACATTTCCAGGCAACTTCAGTTTTCACGATTTCCCGGTTCACTTCGAGGCCTGATATGTGCACCAACAATTTTCGACATATACTATAATGCACCATGTTTATGTATGTGTTAAAATAATGAAATAAAGGGTTTCGATCATTAACAACAAAAAAAAAAACTCATACCAATGCTTATAATGAGTTTATTGTTAACAATTTTCCCTCCAAAGAAACCAAAATTGATGTCTACATAATTAAGATGAAACACACCTTGTCCCAAGCAACGTTCTCAATGTCCACCAGGATTCGCATGAGCTCAGGTATTGCCAGAGAGGGATGAGTGTCATTCAGCTGAATGGCAACCTACAAAGTTTGCAAATAAAATAATACAGAAAAGCGTGTATTACCTCAGAAATTTCTTATATATTGGATAATATATTGTTACTGCCCTTTTTAACTCTATGCAGTTGGAATAATATGCCACTCAAATGGCAAAATAGTAGAATTTCTTTGGTTGATAAAGAAATGCTGTCTTTCCCTACTGAGCGCTAAACTGTAACAGCTGCTGCTCTCAAAGACTTACACTTGTATGTTTTAAGCAATAAAATATGTATTAAGAAATAATAAGAACACCAGCCGCTACAACAGATGTGTACAGTGTTTTTTTCAATGTGTGATAAAGAAAACAAACAACTGAAATGTATAATAAAATTAAGAAGAAAAAAAGAATTTTAAATATATATATAAATATATACATATACATAATTATATATATTTATTTAGCCTGTTTAAGATTGACCTACGTATTAACCCTTTAGAATTGTGAGGATACTTACTTTATCAGCGAAGGTGTCAAAGGAGGTCCTGACTGGATTTTGTTGTCCAAAAGTGGATGATTTGAATCTTCGGATCAGATCCTGAAGGGAGGCTGCACACAAGAAGTACTCTTGTTTCAAACGCAGCTCCTTGCCTTCAAACACCTGAGGGTAAACATTTTCAAGCAAGCAATTTTATAGTCACTTGAAACATTGACAGGCCCTTTCCATATCCTATAGTCAAATTAATACAGTTTTTTTTGTTTTGTTTTTTATTTAATTGAAATTGAAAACAGGTTTTACTTAGATAAGTCAAAGTGTAGCATTTTCACAGGGCGAGGGTATATGGGCAAAATATTCTAACTACCCTATCCATCTTTGAGCAGATATGCCTATAGACCTAAATGGTGTGAAAAAACAAATCTCCATTCTAATTTTTATATTTGCATGAGGATTCATTAAATTATTTTCCTTACACCTTCTGCATTTTAATGTCTGAGCACAGTTTCCTACGTTTCTTTTTGTGGTAAAAGAGCTCGAAAGATGCAAGCTTATGTGTTCATTTGTTCAGTACTTTTTTTAGATGCACCATATTTCTTTCCATTATCTTTTTTAATCTATGTTTGGTTGTCCCAGGGGCGTACAGCGAGGCCATGTGAATTGGCCTGTGAGGAACGAACGATCGCTACCATTACTTGATCGATAAATGCCTGCCAGTGCTACTGCTAGACTGCTACTGTACTAATAGTGCTAGGCCACTGTTTGTAAACAATTCATTGAACAAGAAATACAATCTGTTTTAACTCCTCCTCCTCCTCTCTGGGTCCGAATTTTTCGAATAAATTTCAGAGACATTTTGACTTTTTCAAGTTTGAGTTCCTTTTTTTTTTAAACCTTCCAATGCTAACTTATCAAAAATTATAATTTTTTTTTCTTGTTTAAGATCTTTTTCTTTTATATTCAGGGGAATTTTTGTTCCACTTATAAAACCAGGAAAAAAAACAGAAAATTTCTTTATTTTATCCAAAATATAACTTACATTGTCATTAGGATACAAGACTCTTGAAATATTTTCTGCATAGTTTCTGTCGCAAACAGCGTTGATGTACTCGCCGTTGTTGACTGAAATAAACACAAGTGACAAATTAGCATTTGATAAAGCTTAGGAAGCAAAGTTCACTTTAAACCATCTTAATGGTAGATAAAAATAAGTTTTGGTCATACTTAGAGAAAGTGATTAATTATAATAGAAAAAAGGCTATTATTGAAGAGTAATTGAACATCAATTTACATCAATAGCAACAAGATTCTGTTTTTCAGTCCTTACAAGTTTACAAGATACAGTTCAAGGAAATCTGAATATGATAAAAAAAAACTGTGTTAGGTAATATGCAATTTCTTTTTTTAATTGTGAGTCTATAATACTTATTACGGTAACAACTGGTAAATGCAAGTAAATTATTTTTGATAAATGTCAACTATGCAAATCTGTGAGTCGCTTTTTTAAAGAAGCAAAGAAACTCTATATTTGAGAAATGAAATTACAAGAATTAGTAAATCTTTTTTTTCTTCTTAAACGCCTTAGCTACAAACTTCATAATTGGTTATGCAAGAAGCAATACCCGCGACCTCAACATTGACAAAATATTTCTGAAATATCTCATAAATATAGCAATGAAAAAATGTAAATGATTTCCTACTTCAGATTCTTGAAAAATAATATTAAGAAGGAAAAAGCTTACAGAAATGCAGGTTGAACTGGTTGGGAGCCTTGCACGACCACAGCCTAAGGGTGTTCACAGTGTTGTTGCCATACCCTGGTACAGGTGTGTCATACGGCATGGCAAAAAGAACCTTATTTTTTAAGGAAACAAAAAAGAGGAAAACATTTTTTATGAACCATATAATTATTTCTAAATCTGTATTTTCCCACTATTGCTAGGTTTTTTTTTTAACAAAGTAAGTTGTTCTAAAATGTATACATTTTTTAAAGACAAGGACAACATTCTTGATAAAAATTTTCTCTTAATCTTTTATCTTATAAATGTATGTTAAATATGGAGGAAAAATATTACTTTGATATGTCAGAAATGTAACCATAAACAAAGTTAGTTGTTCTAAAATGTATACATTTTTTTTAAGACAAGGCCAACATTCTTGATAAATTTTTTCTCTTAATCATTTATCTTATAAATCTATGTTAAATATGGAGGAAAAATGTCACTTTGATATGTCAGAAGTTTAACCATAAACTAAATATAAATGCTGTGGCTTCATATGTGTACATAATTATATTCTTTACCAAAGTTCATAAAATATCAAACCTGAGTGTCAACCCATTTCTCTCTGCCATTGACATGCTGCACTCTGCCAAAAAAGTTGACAGGCAGGCAGTACTCAGGCCTAGACTTCTCCCAAGGGTTTCCATATCGCAGCCAGTCGTCCGGTTCTTCAACCTATCAAGAAGTAACATATTCTGTACCATAATGGTGTAAACATTTTGGATTTTAAAGATTAGACCTTCTTGTCTGGTGTTATCAATTATGTTTTCACAACAGATAAAAGTATCAACTTACAAGACAAATCACATTATCATAACATATGACTTACATTACGTAAACACATTGCACTGAAATGCAAGTCCTAAATTTGTCAACATATATTCAATAACCTCTTTGCAAAAATTACAGTGGTAAGCTATGCATAGTGTGTGCCTGAAAGTATAATGATTTTGATTCAACTCAAATAAAAGGCTAAAATGCTTTGCAAGCTATGTAAAACAATAATAAAGATTAAGAAACCCCCCCCCCCCACACACACACAAAAAAAAGTAACCCTGGAAAAAACAACAAATACTACTGTAGGCAGTGAAAACAACTGGATCATCATTTTTTCACTGAACGTTCTTGTCTGAAACAGCAAAGCATAATACACACTCTCCACAGATCTTTACTGAAATCTGATCGGCCAACTAAAAAAAAAAGCTGAACATCCCTAATTCATGGTACAGAAACAGGCCCTACCTGCCAGCCATTCTCAATCTTCTGGGTGAAGATTCCGTAGTCGTAGCGGATGCCGTAGCCATAAGCTGCCAGCCCTAGAGTTGCCATGGAGTCTAGGAAGCAAGCGGCCAGGCGACCCAGACCTCCATTTCCAAGGCCGGCATCTTGTTCAATTTCTTCAAGCTCCTCTATGTCCAACCCAAGCTGGTTGGAAAGAAAAGAATATCTATAGAATAGACTACAGTATGAAGTTTGCACTTAACTGGTTTTGATAAACTTGTTCAACCTGGAAAAAAAAATATAAGTTTCTGGTGGACCAGACTCAATACCAAGGTGATTACATATTCATTCCAGAACCCCTTTCACTGAAAATTATACCTTAATACACTACTAACCCATTATCTTCTTATTCAGGCTTCGTGAGGTTTCTAGAACTTATTAGAATGATCCAGACTCCAAGCCCGTAACAACAGATTTGGTGAACACTAAGGTACATTCTAGCATAGTAGCGTATGCATAAACAATGTCACATAACAGACAATTTATCTTTGACTGGTAGTAAAATTCAATCTTGTTATATATATTTTTTGTTATTGGTTGTATTTTAAGGTAACTGAAATATAAATACTTACCTGGTACATGGCTTCATCACAAGAACTTTGGATGCCCAAGTTGACCATAGTATTGGATAATGTACGACCCATATAGAACTCCAAAGATAGGTAGTACACTCGCTGGATTGAGAAAAAAGGAGCAAAACAATTAACATTAAAACCTGCATTAATGACTTTAGGCTTCATTGATAATGTAAAAAATGTAAATGGGTTTTACATTTAAAATCATATCTTGTTTTAAAAAATATGATTCAATTTATAAGAGCTTCTCTTTTTTACTTTTAAACTTACTGTGTGCCTTTATTTTGCTCTCAAAACATCACAAAGGTATACATTTTCAACAAAAGATCCACACAACTTTTTTTTTTTTTGCCAGTGCTAAAAATACTTTGATTTAACAACATAGGCTAAGAAACAGTCATCATTTTCTCATTTAAAAACAAAAACCGAACAAAGAAAAAATGCAAATATACATGTATATTTTAATAATTAATCGCAATTTATTTTTTTTATTGAAAAATAAATAAACCCAAGTATAACAAGGAATAATAGATCCAAGAATAACAACGAATAATAGATCCAAGTATAACAAGGAATGATTTCTAGAGCTGCTTTGAGGTATAAACATTTTGAAAGAGTAAGCATGTTGAATTTTTTCTAGTTTCTCACAAATTTCAAAAAAAAAAACCATCTGTGTTTAAATAGGCTACAATTACAAAATTGCAGGCTATTACATTCATTTAAAAAGAAACAAACTTTTTTTCCCACTTCTCTCTAGCTGCACCCTCGGCTAACTTTACCAGCCAATAGGGCAGGGGGTAAGACAGGTCCTGTTATATTTTTATCTCTTCACATAACATAGTGAATACATTATGTGATCAATTGAACCCAGCAGTGATTTGAAGGCCACCCGAACAGCCATATGGCCAGTCTGGGACTGGTACGGGTGACTGGGTGTGAAAAAATGGGGTGTGGCAGTACTGTTCGCCTGATTAACTGATAGCTCTTACTGTTGCGCTGATATCGACAATATTTTGTTTTAATATCATTATTAACTAGTTGAGTGAGTGAGTGAGTTTGTTTTTACGGCACATCAGCACCGTAACAGCAATAATTATTGTGCCCATGATACCCTAAGACAGTTAATACATTAAACTAGAAGCAGTTGTGACTCCCTTATCTTTATGAGTGGAAAAAGCATAAAATTTGTGCATAAAAAGGTTGCTCAAAAGTAAAGCGTATAAAAGGTGGTTTAAAAAATCCATGTGTAGGATTATCACAGTTAAATTTTTATTATACACACCAATATCCCTCAGCTAACCCAGTAGGCACTAAGGACTAAAGTTAGCAAAAAAAATTATGTTCTCTAATGGATTGGAAGCGAGGTACAGATTTCTTTGGTGAAAAAGTGGATAGTGAACCAGAATGTGACTTATGGATAAATGACAGTTGCAGGTATGCAATGAGGAGGCTCTTCACCTCTCAGTAGGAAGGCGCCGGTAAGATGAGAAAGTCCCAGTCGGACTCAATCGAGCACTACCTGGTCTCGTCTCATATTAATAAAACTATATAAATTCTATCGCGCTGAGAAGTTGGTTAATATCACTATCTTGTTTGCTTCGGCTTTAAGACTGTGGGTGTTGTATTTTTCAGCTTAAAGCCTTCTTTGACATAAAACGACATTCCTCCTGTGTGTCTCTTGACTGAAAGGGTAATGCGCTTAGAACCCTTATACGGCGACGGGCCCAAAGACCAGACCGCTCTGACATCATCTCTGACGCGATCAAGATTTTGATCCGATTCTGGTGTAACACGCCACTCCGACCCACCCGCCAGCGCAACTCAGAGTCCATCTGCCCGCCGCCAAAAACACTCTAGAGTCCCTGCGGTGGCCGCCAGACAACGCGATAACGACTTGTTGTTTTTTTTGTAAAGAATCTTCACAGCCGTTTTATGGGAAAGAACCCCAATTCTGACCAAAATAATCTATGACACTCTTTTTTTTAAATTGAGGCAGCAGTATCTTGTTACATAATGAAAACATCTTCCAAGTCCATCCTCCATTATATTTTACATTTTGGTGTATCTGTATAAAATTCAAACATTTGTATGGGCCCTGATGTTTCCGAACCTTTAGAATTTTTTATGTCACACATCAGTAGCGCATAGCAGCTCAGTTCTTTACAGGATTTCAACATGGCGGGTGGCTCAAGATCTAAATCTAGTGGTCGCAAACAGAAACGAAAAATTGAGTGAAAATGTGACAGAAATCAAGGTTAGAAAACATCTGAAGCAGGAATAGGAATTTCAGGAATAAGTGCGAGTTCTAGGTCTAGAATTAGATGTAAATTATAGATCTCTCATTAGGATTAGCGGAGTAGGGTAAAGTGCCCCAATTTCGAACAGATCCTGATTCCGGACACAAGCAAACTTTAATTAAATCTTTTAAATAATTTATAGAACGAATTGAACAAAGTACGACATTTCCCATGTTGAATAAGAATCAGCGGTGCAGCATCTATCCATCTCCATTTCATTTTTTTTTTCTTTAATCTTTTTCAAGTTTTCCGCCGCCACCATTCAAAACAATAATGACGTTTAACACAATTTTGCACCGCTTTAAATGGTGAAACCACCACAGCCCGATTTTAAACCTTTTCTCCCTAAAAATATTGTTTTGATTGTATTTTCCTGTGTTTATGTTGCTTCTAGATAGACAGTTGATATACAAAGTAAATGGTGTGTTATTTATGCCTAGAAACCTTGTTTTTTGCACTGTTCGGAATGGGATAAAAGGAAACATTCCTTGCTGTAAAATAATGTGAACACCTCAAGTTCCAATTTCGTTTCAACAATAGGGTGAGGGGGAGACGAGTGGTGAGGCTTTATCGAGACGCGTTGTTGGACCGGACATTCAATCCTTTGGATACCATGAGAAATCAACGCAAGACCCACCAGCCGAAGCTCCGCCAAGACTCGGTGGACCAAATGCTCAATCTACCTGGCTCACTGAGAGGTCGAGCGAGGAGCAAGTAGACTCACTCTCTAGTTATCTTGCTTGAGAATTCCCACAATTTTTTTTGGAAACCATGAACAAATCATACAGATTTAAACATATTTCATCCCATTATATTTTGTTGAAGAAGTATAAGAGTTCCTGATGCCCATCATTTGAAATCAAATGCAGCACAGATCCAATCAGTGCCAACATTCCGCTCAGGTGCGTAAGGTCCAGCTATTACTATTTGTTGGCAGCCACAGGTATTGATTTTTTAAGCGAATTACCTGTCTGTCTCAGCTAAGAATACAAATAGTGACAATAGCTATGATACCCCCTCAGATGCAGACTGACATGTCGCAGTACCCGAAATATTCAGCATACCAACCCCAGAGCCATGGGGACGACCGAGAAAGAGAGCCATTTATTTATAGGGGAATCTCTTTGGAGCCATCACATACCACAGACTCATTACCGGTGATAACATTATAGACTCTTAAACAGAAAAGGGAAATGGAACGATGAGAAATAAGCATAAGAAACAAACGGAAAAAGAAAAATAATTATTCCACTTATGGGAAGGGGCAACGGCCTACACGAAGAAAATAGGCACATTCCACAAAGTGTGTTAAATTTATAAAGACACCCGCTGACAAAATGAACCAAAATTGTATTTGGAAATGGATAATGTGCTGCTCCGTTGAGTTTTCTTCAACATGGGAAAATTCGTACTTTGTCCAATGCGTTCTATAAATTAATATAATATTTCATCACACAAAAAGATGGTTACTTTTGTTCGGAATTGGGACCGTTCAGATTAGAGCACTTTACCCTAATCCGCTAATCATATTCAGAGATCTATAATCTAGATCTCATTCTACACATAGAATTTGAATTTGTCACTCAAATTATTATTCCTATTTAAGATGACCTCTAATATTGTTTTTTTGTCTCCTTCTCACAAGTTGTTTCGTTTCTGTTTGCGATCACTAGATCTAGATTTAGAACTAGATCCACCCGCCACATTGAAATCGTGTAAACAACTTGAGTTGCTATGTGTTACTGATGTGTGAGACAAAAACCGCTAAAGATTTGACAACATTGCAAAAATGTTTTAATTTTATACAGCAAATGTCAAATATAATGGAAGATGGGTTTAAAAAATGCTTTCATATTGTAATGAGATACTGCTGCCTCAATAAAAAAATAATAGAAAAACTTTTTTTTAAAGATGTCATAGATTATTGTGTTAGGAATTGGGGCACTTTACCCTATAAGCACAGTGGATGTTATCTACAAAAAAAAGAGTCGTTTTCGCATATATAGAGTCTGTATGGCGGCGCCACATAGACTCTAGAGTGTTTTTAGCGGCCGCCAGACAGACTCTAGAGTCTGGTATGAATTTGGTCTGTTTGTCGGCCGCTAGATGGACTCTTGAGTTGCTGCACTGGCTTGAGAGTCCAGGGGGAAAAGGCCGAGCGGAATCATGATTCCGGGGATTTCCAATCAGTCAGGACACAGCCCAGCTGCCAATGTTAAAAAGTATCATTTCCAGTCTTTTTTTTCCCTGGGGGATATCCCGGGTGTCACTTAATTTTATTCCAAGCCTATGCTTTTCTATTAAGAAAATAAACTGTTTTTTTTTTTTATATGATTTTGAGGGACAGAATGAGTAGGAACATTATTCCCAGTCTGTTTTATTCTTTCTTAAAGACACCCTTGTCGCTAAACGCTTTAATGTTGGACAGCCAGGCTGAAAATAGTTAAAAGATAACTTCCAGCCTGGTTTTATTGTGCGTGTCATAAGTCTGATAAGAACAGTTTGTTAGAATTATTAATACAAGTCTTTTTCTCTAATCTTTAGACTAGTTTAGTTACTTAAATAGAGCTCTAATCTAGATCTAGACTTTGACTGAGTCAAATCACAGAATGATGAAAGAGAACTTGTAACAGGTTTCAGTAAGATTGGCTCAATAAAATGCAGACTAAGAATAATATAAATTGGTACTGACAGTTGGGCTGGGAATTATCATTCTGTTTTAGAAAACCTTACAAACCTCCTAAAAGTGTTGTTCGTTGTTTTTGTTTTTTTATTAATCTGTTCTTTCGATCTTTTTACTGAATTCACAGATGCCAAGAAATCAAAACTCAAGAGCAGTAATGAAAATACCCAGCTAAAATTATTCTGCATGAAATAAATAGGCCTATCTATTAGTAATTAGATCTAATATTGCCTTTTAAAAAAAGACATGGTTATAAAGTAAAACAAACCACAAAAATTACCAGAAAGCAAAGATATGAGCTGAGTTGGTTTAACGTCCAACATCAGCACTATGTTGATTTTTTGTGGAAAGATCCCATGACTGACGTCTGAGAATTTAATGTACTGCCACACACGAGACAGGGTGGAGTTGCCTGTCACAGCCGATCACATTAAACTGACACCGAGCCAACCAGTAGGGGATGAAATCGCCAAGGCTCGAACAACGGATCTCCTGCTGCACGAGTCGATGTTCAACCCCAGGGCTAGCGCATCTTCCTTACCAGAAAGCTCATGAATAACAATACATGATTCTGTTTTAGAAAAACTTACACCCTCCTAAAAGTGTTCTTTTTTTAATCTGTTCCGTCAGTCTTTTTACTGAGAGCAACTTTGGCTATGCCAAGAAGAGCAAAAATGAAAATACCTATCTGCACATTATTTATTCTGTATGCAATACATAGACCTATTAACAATAAGATGTAACATTGGCAGGAAAGAAATCTGTACCTGGCTTCCGACCACTATGGAGCGTATTTACTTATGTTAATCCTCAGCATCTACTGAGGTGTACGAATGACATTGGTGCGAATAATACAATTTTTCTGTGATAATCATATACATGGGTTTTTTTTTACACTACAGTATAAATATCTTTTACTTTTAAACAACCTTTTTATGCACAATTTTTATGCTTTTACCACTCAGAGAGATAAAGGAGTCACCACTGCTACTAGTATTTAAAATGTATTAATTGTCTTTAGGACATCATGGGCACAATATAGCCGTCAGCCGGTTACCGTGCTGATGTGTCGTAAAAACAAACTCAAACTCACCTGCGAAAAAAAGAGATGGTTGAAAAGTAAAACACACCACTTTTCAATGCTCTCCATGTGTTTCTGCTAAAGATCTAGTCTCTTTGAGTCTCTTTTTAAAGACCTACATTTGCCATTTATCTAGGATGGAAAAATGAGGTTGTTTCTTTTCAATATATAGATCTAAGTTATGTCCAGATCAAAACGATGGGTTATAGTCTGCCACTCACAAAAACATATGTAGTTTTCTTCACTCTGTTTTCATTCCTGTCCTATTTAGAAGATATAAGATCTAAAATAGTAAAACCTGGCTAATCTGCCATTTTATGATGTCTTTCTAAATCTATAATTTTCAGGATCGTTGCTAGATCTAGAACTATCAGTCTAGTTAAGAAATATGATAACAAGATCTAGATGTAGATTTTAGACGACTATTAAATAGTTTTCTTAGAAGTAAATCTAGATCTAGATGGAGATTGCTAGGCATGGGCTATCTAGATCTAGATGCATGCAACCTATACAAGTTTAGATCTTTTATTGATTAATAAGAGTCTTATTTTACTCACTTTTGGGTCGATTTCATAGTAGTACTGCTGGGTTCGGATCCATCTGGAGACGAGATGGTCACGAACAGTGTATGCAAGAGAGAAGTAGTAGTCTCTTGGGGTCGCAACATTTCGATCCTTTACTAAAGTGTAGTGGAGATGCCTATTGAACGACTTCTTGATAGTCGCAACATTTTCGACCGGCGCTATTCCTCTAATGCTAATTTGCTTGCGCTTTTCACTGTCGTTTTGAGGTGATGTCATCTTGAGTTCTCAAATGTAGCCGCCGGCAACGCCAACTTATCGGCAAAGGGCTTTAAATTTCTTACAACACTGCAGATCTCAAGGCCAAGAGATCGCCACTGACTGCGAACAAGTCCAGCAACAACAGCTGAAACCAAAGGCGTAGAGATGGGACTCAAGGAAGTAGATCTTTCTCACCTTGGCCTTTCAAGGTCGTTTGTATCAAAACGTTCGGCCGCACAACATGAACATTTTAAGATTTAATTTCTTATTTGTATGGCTTTTTCATTTCGGTTGTTCTAACAGTTGACTTCAATTAGGAAATTGCAGACATCTAGAAATTATCTGAAATGAAATGGAAGCTAGATGTAAATGAAATATAGATTTAATAATCAAAACTAGAAGTCAAAATCTATGGACCGAAATTATTTGGCACAATTTGAGAAAAAAACTGTTTCAGCACTAGAACTTAGGTCTGTCTATGATCACGGTGTTCTCTAGATAACACTAGGCTAGTTAGTACAATGTACATGATTGTAGGGCCCTCATGTAATATCACAACAATAATGACTAGGAAGCCACCTATTAATTAATTTTTACTTATTCATCGGGTATAAACAAAAAAAAGTGATTCAACAAATTTTTTGTAAAGATCATACAACTGAAATGAAGATAATTAATGGAATTCCAACATTTTTCTGATGTGTTGTTGGTTGTTCGTGTTGTTGTTTTTATTTTTATTTTTGTAGGGGGGAGGGGTGTTTTTTCCGTTTATTTTTTCCTTGTTCTTTTTGTTTGTTTGTTGTTGTTTTTTTTTTATTAGTTTACTAGTTGAGATCCTATACCTAGAACGGAAATTTCATTCAGTGAAATAATGTTTCATGAGCATGGTCGCATTCAGTCTGCTGACAGTAATCCAGGATTATGCAAAAAGGAGCATAATATTAATAAAAATTATTATTCCATAAAGTATAACGGAGGCGAAGAGCAGCTGCTAACCAAAATGTGAAAAAGATTAGAAAATTAAAAAAAAAACAGCTCTCCTATCGATTTTTTGTTTGTTTATAGATATGCCTACGGAGAAGATGACACATAATAGTGCTTAATGAGTATGATCTCATACTGACAGCATACCAGAATCGGTAAGCAATGATATTCCATAAAAATATGCGAAGACGGTGAACAGTTGTTAAGCAAAACCTTATTTTCTTGTATATATAGATTTTTGTTGTTTGTTCTTGTTTTTTATTATTTCATTCGTGTTGTTATTGTTTTGTTGTTTTCTTTGTTCTAACTTTTGTTTTGCTTATGCTTTTGTTGCGTTGGTTTGTGTGTGTATGTGTGTGTGTGTGTGCGCGCTTTTTTCGGAGGGATTGGTGTTTTGTTTTGTTGTTTGTTGTTTTCTTGTTTTCTTTGAGGGGCAGCCTAGGATTGTTCAAAATCTATATATTTTCCTAAGATATCAGATACAGACCACTTCTCTTGATAGATGACAAACTGTAGATCGTTTAGAGCCTTGATGTAGGCCTACATCAGTGAATAATACAATTGTGTACATGTAGGCTAGGCCTATACCTCTGCGCTAAGTAACACGGCTTTTCTCTCACTCTTTCGGTTTTCTCTCTCTAGTTCTTCGTCTGTATTTTTCTCTTCTAGTCGCCTTTTTTTCTACAATAATTGGTTCTCTTTTTATGCTTGCTTTCTTCTTCATAAGTAATACCTGTCTCTATGTCCGTTCAGCTATCTAGCCACACGGCTGTGTTAGTGTTTGTTTGCTTATGTCCATCAACTATATAGGACTTTCCTATATCTCTGTCTTACTGCATATCCGTCTCCCCCCTCTCTCTCTCTCTCTCTCTCTCTCTCTCTCTCTCTCTCTCTCTCTCTCTCTCTCTCTCTCTCTCTCTCTCTCTCTCTCTCTTCTACACGTACTCTATCACTCTCCCTCTCCCGTGATCATTTCTCTATCCCCCGTCTNCCATTCTCTTCCCTCGCTATCTCTCTATCGCTATCCCTCCCCCCCCCCCCACCTCTCTCTCTCCCTGCCTCTCTCTACCTCTCTCTTTCTTTCTTTCTCTCCCTCTCTTTTCTTTTTAATTGAATGCCTCTTCCCTTCTTGCCTTGTCTACAATAATCATAATGTGATATCAAAATCAATGTTTTCGTTATTCACCCACTGTCCAGCTATCTTAAATAGAGCACACAGAGACATAGAGTCCAAGCAATGCCAAAACACACATTTTGGTCAGACACGAGCTGATAGCTTAAATAATTATGTAGTCAAAGACAGAGAAAGTGTGTGTCTGTGTCTCTGTGTGTGTGTGTGTGTGTGTGTGTATGTGTGTGCTTTGGGGCTGCAACCCCTCATTTCATTTTGTAACACATGCCGGAACATGGCTGTCATCCGGGTTGGTCGCACCTGAACAGTTTATAACTGGAGTTGGTCAAGGTCGCTTACAAACAGTGTTTCTTAGAAACGTTATTTACGCTTCTTTGTGACTAAATAAGCTATTGCAGGACCTAAAATCAATGCTCTGTGCATGAACACTCCGTAAGTCCGTTCCTAAAAATAATTATATTGTTTTTGTTGGTTCAACTAGATTGAAGTAAAGCATTGCTTAATCAAAAATGACCGAAGAACAATGCCAGCACATTATGTGAAGTTCCTGCTTCAACAGACAATGGAAGCTGGAAGCTATAATAATTTCAATACGTTTGACATTGTTGTTATTATAATTGTTGTTTTTGCTGTTGCTGCCGTTGCTGTTGTTGTTGTTGTTGTTGTTGTTGTTGATTTTGTTATTGTTGCTGCTGTTGTCGTTGTTGTTGTTGTATTCGTTTATCAGGTAAGAGACCAACTACGTCACTGACCTTACTTGCAAACTTGACGCCTGAAAAAAGCCTGCAAGTTGATATTATTTTTATTTTTACCCCAAGACGTCTTGTCCATGGTAGACTTTCATACTTTCTACTCCAGCAACCTGGATCTCGATGACTTGACAGGATATAGAAGCTCCTTGTAAGCTGGGTTTTCGGCCCACCTCACTGTATCACCCTACATCCGCGTTACATTACCCGAAACAGTAGTCAGTTCCGGCTACTAGGCATCTTCGGTGTTTACACTTTAGGGGTCGTAAGTACAGCGATGCGGTAAGCATACGACGTGTTAAGGCGTGAATAATAAGACTTACGACCAGTTGAAAGCTACTGGACGTTGTAATTGCGACCCCACCAGTGTTTACGGAGGACTGGGCAATAGACACTTTTGGACAGTCGACAAGTGCAGTGGAATTGGGTCCGGTTTCTTTACCCAATTTTACCAGTTCTTCAAATCATTGGAATTAGTTTTGTCCTCACGGGATAATTGCCTCAGACACATGAATCACACAATAAAGAGAACTAGCTGCTTAACAGCGTATTAAAAGTGGCAAGCTATCAGTAATTTTATAATGATTATTATACTTATCTAATTCTGCCGCTGTTGCTTTTTTTCTGTCACGTACAGGCTAAAAGGAGATTCCAAGATTGAACGTTTGAAGAATAGAGTAGACATACTCGGTAATTAAAAGTTCATAATCCAATAACCCGATTATTGTTTGTATTATAAAGAGTGTTAAAGTGTGTTTATCACAGTACTTGTACTTTTATTTTTCATTGTACGAGATGTGTACCGCACTGATGGATTTGCACCGCGCTTTGCTTTAAAAAACAAACAACAAGCAGGCAAAACAACAACAGCAACAATAACAACAACAGCATCGTCATCATCACCATTATCCCCATCACCATCATTCCCATCACCATCATCCCCATCTTCATTATTATAACTATCACCAACAACAAACAATCTCTTTTTTTTTTAATGCGATAGTCATAAATTTCTATCAAGCTTTCGTGGCAATGCCTCACCTTAATTTGGCACATCTTGCTACATATTAATTATTTTATTCTAACCAGGACAAATTAAAAACATATTACGTTCAGGTGAGCCCACAAACATCAGTAGGCCTTCACCTTGGTGAGCGTCCAGGCTGATAGAAATTGTTTAGAAAATCCTCTTGAGCGATATAGGTTCATACCTTTACTCACAAGTTCGACCTTTCGCATCTAGATCTAAATGCCTGCCAATGTCCTTGATTCGAACTCCATTAAAAACGTTGAAATGTGGTATATTTAGAGATGAATCCCGATGAGTAAGACTTTTTTCTCGAAAGAGAAGGAGAGAAAACTAGACACAGACAGTATAGATAGATAGATAGATAGATAGATAGATAGATAGATAGATAGATAGATAGATAGATAGATAGATAGATAGATAGATAGATAGATAGATAGATAGATAGATAGATAGATAGATAGATAGATAGAAAGAGAGGGGAGAAAAAGAGGGATATAGAGAGGGATACAGAGAGATAAGTAGACAGATGGAGAGAGATAGAGAGAAAGAGAGGGGAGAAAAAAGGGAGATAAAGAGGGATGCAGAGAGATAAGTAGACAGAGAAAGATGGAGAGAGATAGAGAGAGAGATATAGAGAGAAATCAGATAGATAGAGAGTGGGAAAGGGGGTGATGATATTCAATATATCGAGCGAGTAGCAATAACCCAACACTCAATATTGGTAACCATTGCCCTATTTATTGGAAAATATATGCAATGTATATATATAATTATATCCTGTTCTGTTTTGTTTTTTAAAGGAAGGTCTCAGTTTTTACATAATTATTATCTCTAAGCAATAGTGGGGCCCATATGCTATTTTTTCTCCTATTTTATGTTTGTTTGTTGTTGGTGTGGTATTTTTTATTGGGGGGGGGGGGGGGGGGGGGTGGGGCGAGGTAGCTCATAAGGTAGAGCGATGCGGGTTCTTTTCATAGGCTCACTGATTCGATTTCACAATCAGCCCGCTATTCGTGATGGAATTACCTTCTTTCCTGGTTGGATGGGTGTCAGTATAATGCGACGGTTGAGGCAGAAGTCACACATCCCCGCTTTGTTTCTCTGTGTGAAAATTTAGGACATAAATCTCAGTATCACTCCTCGAAATAGCCTAGTTGCCGACGTGAAGAGATCAACACGCCTAACAAGGAAACAAAGCACAATGAAATTTAGCCTAACCATTTATCGTTACAGAATCAAACAATAAACTAATTTGACCTGAACCTTATGGTTGATAACTTACATGCAGCCTATTGCTCTGCTCCCTAAGCTATAACAACGCACTAGATAGGCTCCAAAACACCCAACAAAAGACAGTACATGTACAATAATACTTGGTCCATATAGGTAGACAACATAGCTGACTCCATTTAAAAAAAGGGAAGGTGGATATTCTGCATGGCGCTTACTGAGAGAGAGAGAGAGAGAGAGAGAGAGAGAGAGAGAGAGAGAAGATAGACATACAGATAGACAGACAGATAGACAGACAGGCAGACAGACTCACATACAGGTAGGCGGAAAGACAGTCAGAGGCAGAGACAGACTAGACAGAGAGAGAGAGAGAGAGAGAGAGAGAGAGAGAGAGAGAGAGAGAGAGAGAGAGAGAGAGAGAGAGAGAGAGAGAGAGAGAGAGAGAGAGAGAAAGAGAGAGAGAGAGAGAGAGAGAGAGAGAGAGAGAGAGAGAGAGAGAGAGAGAGACAGACAGACAGACAGACAGACAGACAGACTCACATACAGGTAGGCGGAAAGACAGTCAGAAGCAGAGACAGAGAGAGAGAGAGAGAGAGAGAGAGAGAGAGAGAGAGAGAGAGAGAGAGAGAGAGAGAGAGAGAGAGAGAGAGAGAGAGAGAGAAATGTCAGAGATAGGGATAACGTATCTCTTCTCTTGTTAAGTTACCAGTCTTATCATTCAGATATGAAAGTTCGCAGTTTGGGCTTATCCTCTTCCGCGTTGCACCGTGGTCATCCGTTGTAACTTGTATAGTGGTAAGTATCACCGCCCGTCACTCGAGAAATCAGAGTTCAAATTCAACGCCGGGGAGAAACTTATTTTCGTAAAATTAATGTTACTATTACATTATGCAAGTGGTTATTTATTTCACTTTTTTGTTTTACCGTTCTTATAATTGTCTCTTTTTATGCATTTAATTATTCATTGTTTCGTTTATTTATTTTCTTGAACTTTGTCACATTATCTTAGGAAACACAAAACAGTAGATGTCGAGGTGGCTTAAAGGTAGAGCGGGTGACTTGTAATCGAGAAGTCATATAGTTTGATCCCCATTCCAACTGTATTGTTCACCAATATTTAGGTCAGCGTAGGTATAAAGTGATGGGTTAAGAAAGAAGTCGCGTATGACCGTTCTCTCTCTCACTCTCTCTATCTCTCTCTCCCCCTCTCTCTCTCTCTCGCACACACTCTCTCTCTCTCTTTCTCTCTCTCTCTCTCTCTCTCTCTCTCTCTCTCTCTTTGTGACACCATGTAGGACTTTTAGATATAAGTCTCGAAACCCCTTCGCGATATAGCCTAGTTGGCGACTTAAAAAATCAGCAAACCTTAACAGGACGATTTTAATTTTGTCCAATCAATGAAAAGTGTACGCAAACCTTAAGTTTGACAATTTACCTTCAATCTAATGCTCTGCCCACTAAGCTACCACAACGCACTAGATAATGATGCTATAAAAAGACACAACAAAAAATAGACAGTACCGTGTACTTGACCCATAAAGAAAGGTATGAATGTGTAGGCTCAGTGGCGTCGTCTGGCCATGGGCTTGGGGTTTCAGCACCACCCTGCTGCTTGGGCGAGTTGAGCACACTTGTTGCTTAATTCCAACTCAAATTAACTTTATTGACTTTTATTTCTTAGATAGCAATAATAACAAACTTTCATCCCCGATACTCCTTCAATTGTTTCACAACACAACAGGCTCTAGCTTGTGAGAAATCAGTTGTGCCATTGAATCGTACGTGTGCATATTAGTTGGAATAATTTTACAATTCTACTAAAAGTTGGAGTATGTTTACAATGCTACTACAAACCACGTCACTCCTGTAAAAATGTCAGGAGCTATTCATTGGATTGGGTCTTGCCATTCCTTCAACCCAATTTTGTCTGTTCCCACAGATACAATTAACACTTCAATGTGCCTATCTTGCTTATCCTTACAGAAGTAAAAAAAATTAGTGCCTTTCTTAAAGTAAAGACTGTTTTGAGGCTTAAGCCCTGAAATTTGTCCTCGCCTATATTGCATCATTGGGCTATGGCTGGGAAAAGTTTTCACCGTGGATCCTCTCAGCTATTACAGTTTACACTACTTAAAATAATGTAGATCTAGATCTACACGATTTATACCTATTTGTTTGACACATAAAGCACTATTTTTTAATTTGTGCTAGACTGTACATTTTAAAGGAATAGACATATTTAAATTAATTTCACGATGAATAGGGTTGACTATTTACTTGAAAACCGCGTCAGTGATAAAATATCTTATTGTGTAAAGAAGTTGACACACTGATAGCCAGTAGCTATTGTGTTTTTCTCATTTTGTAAAACTGTTAAAGAGAAAACAATCTTTTAATCCGGTTTGGTTTAACAGTAAACTGTGTACGGGGGATTAATATTGTTTATACGCCGAGCCTTCATTAATTTGTCACAGAATCAGAGGTATTGTAAAGTTTGATTTACAAAACTTAATATAAAAGACCTTGTGGAAAGCGACCACAAACACAGTAAGTCTGCTACACGGTCTTCGTGACCGTATTTTCATACAGTTAACGTTGCCGCAGAAATCAGCTTAGGAGGATAAGTATAGCCTGACCACAACATTATCCAATATGAAAATATAACAAACAGCAGAATAAAGCATAATCTTTGAATTTGAAACCATCAAATAATGTGGAATGAATGAGCTTGCTTAACATGGTTACGATGAGAGGCGTAAATCCACCAAGAGTGAAATATTTATCAATGGTTCAGTATGTTATGTTTAAGAAGTCAGAGGTGGGTTAGTATTTCTAATGGTGCAGCACATGAATTATATGCCGAAAAATTGATGTGTTTTAATGGGGTTTGTGCATCTGTTGACAAATGTGAGCAATTATTATTGCTGTTGTTTGAAAGTTGTCCATATTAATTTTGGGCTTAAAAATATTAGACAGGTTGGCTAAATCGGAAACTTTGGTGGCAATGGACACTGTTCAGCCCCGTGCGTTTTCAACCCACCCGACGCCACTGTGTGGGCTACATGGCTGACTTCACACAAAAAAAAGAAACACGTGGATTATTTGCGCATCGCTTACCGATTTCTGATGAGATGACATGGAGATAGAGAGAGATAGAAAGATAGAATGAGAGAGTGACATTCGGACAGGCAGAGAGAAAGGGAGAGAGAGAGAGAGAGAGAGAGAGAGAGAGAGAGAGAGACAGAGAGACAGAGAGCCAGAGACAAAGAGAGAGACACAGACAAAGAGAGAGAGAGACAGAGAGACAGACAGAGAGAGACAGAGTCAAAGAGACAGAGAGAAAGAGAGAAAGAGAAAGAGAGAAAAAAAAAGAGAATTGTCACAGGTGGCAATGATATCTACAATCTTATCAAGTTACCTATTAAAATTGTTGCATTGTTGTAATCATCGTGTCCTCGGTAGTATAGTGGTAAGTATCCCCGCCTGTCACGCGGGAGACCGGGGTTCGATTCCCCGCCGGGGAGAAACTTTTTGGGTAATACGGTATTGATTTTACATACTCGGGGTACTTTTTCCCTTTTTGTATCAATATTATACTTGTCTATGTGTTAATTTATTATTTTTCTTCCTTTTTTGTGTTTCCAGTTTACTTTGATTTTTTTCTTCGAAAAAAAAAGCTGAAAACAAGCTTTACGTAAATTGTGCTCAGTAGTCAACCGACACACAACGAGTTTAAGACTTCAACTCTTCCGATATACTCGATTGAAACATATCGACTTTGATATAAAAATCATGTGCAATGAAAGAGCTTTGTCAAGCAATGAGCAAATCAAAACGTAATAATAAAAATTATCTTATTGTCGAAAGAATACGAGCCATTCTCTTGGAACTATTTAGGAATGTATTGGAAATATTATTTATAATAGAGCAACCATGATTTAACTGATTACTGAGATCATGTCGGGTTGTCTTTTTTCTATTATTGAATCACAGGAATTAGAAAAAAGACACGCGTTTGTTCTAATTTTCCATGCTCATTACTTTTACAACATATAATACGCTTTCTAGCTCAATCTGGCTGCGAACCAGTTTTATACAATCATGTTGGCCTGCTGTTAGAATGCTATGACACATTTACCTTGGTATAAGGTTACCAACAAAGATAACGATGGGCCTGATCTAATTTTTTTCCCTCATAAGCTTTGATAACGTTTAAGATAACCAGGCGTTTGACTTGGAAAATTTAGGTACAGGTTGGGGTGTTCCTATCCAAGAAAGACGAAGATAAAAATGTTTGAGAGTGGGAAAAATGTAATACGCACATTGCTAACCTATCTCAATCTGACTCACCCAAATAATAATAATCTTTAATAGTTGAAAAATATAGAGTGTCCAAGCTTCAGGATTAGCTAACACTTTAAATAGTCTGAACAAGTTATCATTGCGTCTTATTTAAATGTAAAATGGTCAATAAATCAAGAAAATGATCTATCACAACCCTGTAATTAATTTCTTCAGGCCGCCATTCAGAATTAAAATTATAGTTTTGAAATTAATTCAGGGCAACTTGTAACTTGTAACGGGCTAATTAACTATTGTGTAAATAATAATATAATATATATCAAAATGATAAAACCAGCAAAAATATTTAAAAGAATTGTCCTCCCCCATGAGGAATCGAACACTAATTACTATTAATATTTACGGGAATTTAAAAAAAAAACATTAAAAAAAATGAGCTAGTTAAAAACAAAAAACATTCACGGCACATAGATGCTCAGTAGGCGTATATTTTTTCTAAGTTGAAGTGATGAATTTGGATTTCGATTAAAGATTCGCTATGTTCTTGGTTTGCTTGTATTACTTTTATGATACAAATTTTTTACCAAGAAGTAAATAATTATAAAAGAACATCATACTGACTTCGTGTTATTTAAGTGCCAGGTGCGATCATAGCTTTTCATAGTTTAGGGAGATGATCAATTATTTTCGAAATCGAACAAAAACAATTTTTGTTATTTCCTTAGTCATAGTAATTATGATATGTCAGCACTCTTCATAACATGAAGATTACTAACTAAAGAAATAACAAACAAAAAAACACACAAAAAATGAAAAAAATAATCTCCCCGGCGGGGAATCGAACCCCGGTCTCCCGCGTGACAGGCGGGGATACTTACCACTATACTACCGAGGACACACTGCCGATGGACAGCAGTTAAAAAAATAATTTTGTGAAGATGCCATACGGTGTCTTTGTGACCCATTAAAAATCTGTATACCTTTCAAATTTTAGACTTTTACAGCAATGCTCAGTCAAAAACAGTCACATCACGAAACACTGTGACCGACTTGGGTCACAAAGGTGTTTTATTTAAAAATAATGATAACCGAGATTAACCGCATGGGTTGTGTCTACGTTGACGCGCGCATAGGCGACGCTCAATTTACCACTACTTATTTGATTCTCATTTCCTCTCTGTTTGTCTCTGTCTGTCTGTCTGTCTGTCTGTCTGTCTCTGTCTCTCTTTCTCTCTCTCTCTCTCTCTCTCTCTTTTGTCTGTTGTCCCTCTCTCACTATTCTTTTTCAACTACATACATTTCTTTTTTTTCTTGTTTTTGTAGACATAATACTTAGTTTGCAAAACTTAACAATACTTTTTTTCCATCCCAGTCAGACTACCACAGCAATTAAATGCAAGATTAATAGCTTTCTTTATTCTTTATTTTCAACTTGTAATTGATCATTTCTTACAGCTTATGCTATAGCTAAATCTTTGCTATGAGAAAATAATAAAAATTAATAATGGCAATATCCTACGTTAATATGTCTTGATGTTAAACTCCAGGAATTGAAACAATTTTTTTCTCTAACAGTTCTTAGTGTTTTTGTTGTAAGTAGGATTTTGTTTTATCCACGCAAAGCGAGAGAGATAGGCGGTAATAGCTAAAGAAACAGAATTAAAGAGAAGGTAAGCAACGGGAGATAATAGAGAGATTAAGTTCTTTACTAATAATTATGTTATTCTGTTCATAGTGTGTCCTCGGTAGTATAGTGGTAAGTATCCCCGCCTGTCACGCGGGAGACCGGGGTTCGATTCCCCGCCGGGGAGAAATTTTTTGCTTATTTCCATTAAGTCAGCAACAAATTACTTTTAAAAAATCTTTTTTCCGTGTCTTCTTGCGAAAAAATGTTAATGTTACTGACTAAATAGATTTTTCTTGATTTCTTTTCGTGATGTGTTTATCCTCGGCAGCACATAAAATTGTCAGACGTCCGTCTTGGGGCCCGTCCTCAATGTAGCCTATATAGTGCTGCTGTTGGACGTTAACCAACCCGTCAAAGCAACTCAACTCAACTAAACTCCCTTGTTTATATCTTAAAACAAAACACCATAGGTACTACAATATGGAGTCTTTTTATCCAACCTTGATTCACATTGAGACCTAAACAAAAAGCGGTAGGCTTTTTTCTACAAACACAAATATCTAAGCTCTTCAAAGAAGGACAAATGAACAAAAAAGAGAGAAAAATGAGGTTTGGCGTGAAGAAGAGTTAAGACAATAAATCGGCAAAACAAGCGTACAAAGAATTAACTTTAAAAGATTTAGAGAGAAAAGAAGTTTCAAGAGAAAAAATAAGCAGTGAGACGGTGGGAGAGATCTAAGTAAAAGTCTCAAGAGATACAAATCAGAGACTGTTTTGTAGACGTAAGGGAAATTGTATGTGCCGACCCCATCGACTTGCATTTATAGACATTTGGGATGACTCTAAAGTTAACATTTTGCGTACACAAAAAAATATGGAATTGTACTATTCACAAACCATCTCTAAACGACTTAAGTAGTTGAAAAAAAAAAACAAGGAATGAAAATATGATAGCCATAGAGTTAAGAAGGGAAAAAATCAATATTTCAGCAAAATCGATGTAAAAATAATAGTTGAAAAAAAAATCCTGATTTCTCTTTCTCAATATCTCTCTGTTTTGTTATGTCTCCATATTTGAATCACTGTCTCTGAGTATTGCTTTATCTATGTTTGTCTTCCTTGTCCTGTCAAAACAGTTTGTGTGTTCTCCTATGTCTCTCTTTCATTCTATATGTCTTGCTCTCTTTCTTTCGTTCTTTCTTTCTCTCTCTCTCTCTCTCTCTCTCTCTCTCTGTATCTCTCTGTCTCTCGCTCTTCCTTTATTTCCCTCTTTCCATATCCTTCCATCTCCCTCTTTGTCTATATATTTAAACACACCACTATACTTACTCTATGAAGTATTTTGCTTCAGCCTTGATTTACATTGAGGCCTAAACAAAAAAAAAAAATGTAGGCTATTTTCTACAAACACAAATACCTAAGGTTTTCAAAGAGGAAAATAAAACAAAAACAAAAGTAAAATATAGATTTAGCGTAAAAAAAAAAGAAAAGAAATGAAATCTGAAAAAAACAGACCCAAGAAAAATTTAAAACTTAGGAGAGAAAAGAAAAAATTTCATGAGAAATATCAACAGAGAGAATGTGGGAAAGACAAAAAAAAGTCTCAGGAGAGACAAAGACAGAGACTCTTTTGTAAAAGTAAAGCAGCTATTAAAGGGAAATTTTATATGCTTACTCCAAGGAGTTCCATTGATTGATATTTAAGGCTGACTCTAAGATTGGCGCACACAAAAATGTCGAATTATATGATTCACAAAGTATCTATAAACGTAGTAAGTACTACAAGGAAAAAAAGCAACAGAAATGTAAACGCCATAGAGTTAGGGAGGACTATGAGGAGGGCAACAAAATATCAGCAAAATCTTTTTTTTAAAAACAACAACATGAATTAGGAAAAAAAGACATCTCCCCGGCGGGGAATCGAACCCCGGTCTCCCGCGTGACAGGCGGGGATACTTACCACTATACATGTGTATCTCTACATTTTAATAAAACTCTCGAATTTTTTATGTACTTCCTTCTTTCTTAAAACTCTCTCTTTCCCTCTATATTTCGGTCGCGATGTAGCTTTTTAAGCCGCCGATCTTTATCTTCTAAAGTAATGTATTATAATAGATATGGTTCTCTCATTTTCTACCTTTCCTGATTTCCCTTTCGTGATATCTCTCTATCTTTTTTGTCTCCATATATTTATTACTGTCTCTTAATATTTCTCTAT
>RQTK01000473.1:374463-376498 GCA_003991915.1 Elysia chlorotica
TTTCTCTTTCTCTCTCTCTCTCTCTCTCTCTCTCTCTCTCTCTCTCTCTTGTGTATACATCTCTGTAGATATCAAGAAAGAGAAACCAGGAAAGGTAAATAATTATGAGAGAAAGATATCTTTAATAAAACATTAAAAAATACAGTCGGGGGTGTAAAACACCAGGCTATGTCACGCTGGGGATAAAGACGAAAAAAGGGGTAAGGACAGAAAAAGTTCGAGACTTTTATAAAAAATAATGTTTAAACACAGATGTAGAGAGACTGTTTTGTAAATTGAACTTTCACTGTCGACACGCTAGCATGGTGTTTTCTAAACACAAAGATATCGAGAGAGAAATAGACATTTTGTTTGATTGTTTCTTTGTTGCTGAGCTTTCAATTTCTGCATTTTAAAGGCTCTATTTAGGACGGGTTCCAAGATCAACTTCTGACAAATTACATGCTGCCACACAGTGACATGATACCATGACTCTTGTCTCAGCCGGAGAGATTGAGAGAGATTTAAAAAAATGTATGTGGATAGGCAGGTGGAAAAACGAAGTTGCAAACTGAAAGAAAGGGGCAGAGAGGGAGAGAAAAATATAGAGAATGATTATCGTAACATTTAAACATTTAAAGGACTCTCAACGTCAGATGACAGCAATTCAACATATGATAGAAAGGGAAATTTATTAAAAAAAAAAGAGAGAGTTTCAAGAAAGCGTTTTCAATATCGAGTTTCTGGAGAGAAAGAGAGTTAAGGAAAGACAAACTAAGAGAAAATTCAGAAGAAAAAAAAACAAAGAAGGGAGAAAGAGATAGAAAGAGAGAAAGAGATAAAGACATGCAGATCGACAGACAGGCGGATAAAAAAGTAGAGATAGAAAGAGAGAAAGAGATAAAGAAAATACGCCTGAAGAAAATGGAAGACAAAGCCTGTCATAATTATATTTATCAATTCAATGTTTAGATATGTGATTCCAAAAGCGTACTAAATATGACTTTTTTTTTCTCCTTTCAACACACTAAAAAACAGACGGATTAGGAGAGAGAGGGAGGGAGGGAGAGATAGACAGACGGATAAAAGGTATAGATATGTCAAAGGGTTTAGGATTATGGAGGAGGGGGGTACAGATGAAGATACAGCCATTCACAAGCAAAGTAACTATGCAATGATTTGGAGACGTGTCCTCGGTAGTATAGTGGTAAGTATCCCCGCCTGTCACGCGGGAGACCGGGAACATGTTGAACATAAAGAAAAACAAAAATCATGTATATTATATCCATGAGTAGTAGAAGTCTATAGCTATTTGATTAATCTCTTAGATCCAAGTTTACCCCCTTTTCGATGATAGTCGTGGTAGATCCAGATAGAATTTAAAAGATAGAATTTAAACTGCGCTCGAATGTTTTTAAACCCCGAAAGATCCCCATTCGATAGATCTAGAATCCAGTATTATAACCCGGACAGAGCCCCGCGCGTGAAAAAATTTGAACTATTGAAATAGAGCCCCGCATCTATTTGAACCTAGCCCGCTTTCATTTACGATTAGCTAACTGAAATAAAAAAAAAACAGCAATGGCTGCTTGATTGACGAATCAATTTCAATTCCTAAAATCTAATTAATGCTTTATGCGTCATCGTGATAAATAAACAAACCAGCCTAAGGCATTCAGAAAATTCCAAGGTACCAATAAATCTAAATTTCAAGTTTGTACCTTAGGTAGTTATGACGGAAAAGCGGATAATTATTTCAGCAGTTCACAAATATATAATAAGATGTTTAGACCTAGATATAGAGAAAATGTTTTGTAAATTGAACTTTCACTGTCGACACCCTAACATGGTGTTTTCTAAAAACAATGATATCAAGAGAGAAATAGACACTTTGTGTAATTGATTCTTTGTTGCTGAACATTCAATTTTATCATTTTAAAGGCTCTATTTAAAACGGGTTCCAAGATCAACTTCTGACAAATTATGTGTTGCCACACAGTGACATGATACCATGACTCTTGTCTCAACCGGAGAGATAGAGAGAACGTTAAGGAAA
>RQTK01000474.1:0-14659 GCA_003991915.1 Elysia chlorotica
AGCCAGATTGGTCTCTGGACATAATTCTTAGTAAAGTAATAATAGTATTCTGTGTTGTTTAACTCACATCTCCCGGACGATCTTGCGGGTGTCTATGGTTGAGCAGGGACCCATCTCCGTGAGGCGGCTGATGGAGCCCGGGCAGTGTTCCTTGAAGTGGAAGTCCCCCCAGGAGCAGTAGAGCGGGTTGAGCTTGGGGCTGCCGAACACTTTCCTGGAGAACTCCAGCAGCCTGATAATCTGGTCTGTGCTGGAGATGTTCTCCTGCTTGGGCCTGTGGAACAAGGTTATGGGTTGGAATTGTAATACATTTACTGTAGGAGCTGGGTCAGTTTGGTTAGTGGGAATAGGGTGACGTTGTTCTGGAGTAGGTTTGCACCGCATCCCCTCTTTTCCTATAACATCCCTCTCTCTCTCAATACCTGTCTTTCTCTCTCTCTATGTCTCTCTCTCTCTCTCTCTCCTCTCCTCTCTCTCTCTCTCTCTCTCCCTCTCTCTCTCTCTCTCTCTCTCTCTCTCTCTCTCTCTCTCTCTCTCTCTCTCTCTCTCTCTCTCCCTCTAACTCTCTGTCAGTTTGGTCAAAATGAACAGTTGTTCTTATGTTGCAACCTCGCAACACATGAACCTCCTTTCCCACATTATCTTTTCGTCTCTATATCTCTCTCACTCTCTATGTACCTTTTCCTTACTTGGTTCCCTGCCACTTACCCCACCAGCTTTTTTAAAGCATGAATAGTACCCCCCCCCCTCCCGTACCACTTACACCTGTAGCTTTCCCTTGAGCTTGTGCAGGAACCTGTGGTAGAAGCCTGGCAGATCGGTCAGTTTGGTCAGCTGGAACAGCGTGAAGTTGTCCTTGAATATCCCCCTACTTCTCACTCTCTCCCTCTGTCACCTCCCTCTTTCTCCATGCACCCCCACCCCCCCCCCTTTTCCCCCACTTACACCTGCAGCTTTCCCTTGAGCTTGTGCAGGAACCTGTGGTAGAAGCCTGGCAGCTCGGTCAGTTTGGTCAGCTGGAACAGCGTGAAGTTGTCCTTGACCACATGGCGCAGGATGCGGGTGTTGATGTAGTTGGGGTCACACACGGTGATGGCCGGGAAGTCGTCCTCGGTCACGTAGTGGATGTCCACGCTATAGGGCGGGGGTCAAGGGCGGGGTGGGGTCAAGGACGGGGGAAAGGAGTGAAAGCAGGTGACTTATTAGAGTGTGTGTGTGTGTGTGTGTGGAGGGCGGAGTTTTTCTGTACCTGGCCTAATCGGTATCCCTTCCCCGAATCTTTCGCTTTATGTTATTTTATTTCCAACGCTTCTTTTTTAATCATGCATTTTTTCCAACTAATCGTCTTTATTTCATCTCTCTCTGCCTCACCCTTTCTACCCCCTCCATCTTTCTCGTCCTCTCCTTTCTCTCTCTTTCAATGTCTCTCGCAAAACATTTCTCAACTACCGCTATCCAATTACAACAAAAGATATCTTTATTCCAAAGTTGCCATATTTATTTTACAGCATGTCTTGAAACTACGAACATCTCTGATTTAAGCGAAATTCTCAGCGTATTAGGCACAGTGTCGCAGATGTCATTTTCAGGTTGTGTATAGGCGTCTTGCATAGAATAAAGCTTTGTACTTTCTATTTGATTATTATCTTGGTAATAATTATGAACTGTTATTTTGGATAAATTATATTCTCCCTGATCTGTTTATGTGGTAAAATTCAGACTAAATTAGCTATTTCCAACAAATATCAGCACAAATTATCAAACTGAAACCTCGTTTACAACTACAACTTACTCACAAGCTTCATAAATTGGGTGATAGGAATTAGAGAGCTAATCGAAAGTGATGTTACCATTTTGTTATCCTTTTCTTGGGCATTGTAATATTGTATTTTTTTGTCATGTTTGTTAAGGGTGAGAAGCCCAACGAACAGATAAACATCAATCAACCAATCTCTCTCTCTCTCTCTCTCTCTCTCTCTCTCTCTCTCTCTCTCTCTCTCTCTCTCTCTCTCTCTCTCTCTCTCTCTCTCTCTCTCTCTCTCCCCCTTCCCCCTGAAACAGAGAACTAAGCTTTTATGCCATGACGAATCTGTTTTGCACGGTTTAGAGAAAGGGGAAAGCAATTCAAAAAGCAAACATAAATCTGAGTCGGTCTATATTGTGCTACGTGTAATCCCATATCTCGAATGCCATAGAGTTGGAAATCTTTAGTTTAATTCTTATCTCTTTCCATCATGCTTTGTCTCTCTATCAGTCTCTATCTGATTCTCTCTTTTTCTCTCTCTTTATATATATCTATTTTCTTCGTTGTCACTCTCTCTTTTAACTTTTCTTTCAATTTTTATCCACCCTCTTTCTCTTGTTTCCCTCGCTCTCTCACTTTCTCTCACTTTATCACCTTCTTTCTCTTTATATCTTTCTCTCTCTTTTCCATCTCTCTGCATAGACCAAATATCACTTAGTGTCCACTGGCACCAGGATAGAGGGAACGACCATTTTGCCTGTGATGTGCCATAAATCATTCTATTGTCCCTACCATGGAGCATCTCCACACTAGATCATTCATCAATTATTGTAAACTGGTCTATCACTACAAGAGTGGCGCAATAGATAGATCTATACACCTCACTATTGCGCAAAACTTTCGCAATCTCGTTCGGTGCGCGGCCCGTTTAGCACTTTACTAGTCTAGTTTGTTACATTTTCTGATGCGGTGCTATTCTTATTTTTCGTATCGATAGACAAAGTGAGAGAGAGAGAGAGAGATGTGGAGAATTTGAGAGAGAAAATAAATAGAGGATCTTTAAGAGATTATTATTTCTAGTGTTAGTTGTTTTATTTTTTTTGCCAATTGAAATAGACCTAAAAATGTGTCTCTTCCTCAAAGATTTCAACCAAGGCCACTTCAAGAAACCCTAAAAGATATCCCGCAATCTTGCAGTTATTTCTTTTCAAAGAGGCGAGTGAAGAGAAACCACTTCATGTCCACGACATTATGTCTTACATGAAAGGATTTTTCTTCCCCAATTAATAGTGTATAGCGTTTTCTCAGCTCTCTGTGTACATAGGAAAACAGCAATCAGAAACCGATCTATTTCGACAAAGACATATAGTAAGAAAAACGAAGACGCAACAAATAAAAAATAAAGGCACTTAATGAAATCGAATTCTCAAAATTGGTCTTTAAAATAGTGAGTTGCAGAGAAACTAAAAGATATCTGGTTTAAGGGTAAGCGTGATCACAGACAATATACTCGTAGAACAAAAATGGAGTGTTTTCTTGTAGACTGTATAACATCAATTATTTCACCACAACTGTCGAACCCATACCAATCTAGTTGTACTTTGATGGGCTAGTGACTAGTGAGCTAGATACGAAATAGAAATACATAGGGCACCCTAATCGAAGTTCGAACCCGGAACTCTGATTCAAAGCCTGACTGAGCTATCTCTACCCTCCGCACTCGGTGATAGAATAATCTCACACGCTCAGACTAACACAGTAGTAGGAACCTAAAAAAAGTACCTGGTTTTCCATTCGGCGGTTGAGAGAGTCGTACTTACAGACCACACACCGATGGAAAACTGGCTTTCATTTCTATGATCGAGACAAATCCTTTATCAGACTAACTCATTATTGAACGCTAGCAAAAAGTTACTAAAACTCGGTTAAACAACTTAAATAGACCTGTCTGATTGCTTTGTCTTAAATATTTGCTTAGCTACTTGTTGTTTTTTTGCTTTTTATTACTTCTTGGTTGTATACCTACCTTTATACGAGGATAATATGTATATATTGATTTGTAATATGTCCTTTTGTGAAATAGCTTTGTTGCGAAAAATGAATAAAAAACTTTCTATATAATTCATGTAAAAAAGTGAGTGGTTTCAACTTTGCCGGATGACGCAAGTCCTGTTACTGCTAGTCTTCACTTGCAACTTTTCAACGAGATTTTATTGCGGTTAGTTGCTTTAATAATTAATAAACAATCGTATAAACCAGGACCGAACCATTTTTTTTTACTAATCATACCATATAAAGACATTTTTTTGCGTAATCAACAACTTTGATTAAAACACATGACTTATTGACAGGGCTTCACGGAAAACCAAACTAGAAAACTTAACTAAACAAATTGATTGTAGGCAACAAATAATTCTAGGAATGGGGAACAAAAACTTTAACGTTAATAACCGAATTGTTCATGTTGCATAACCTCTGACTAGTTTTTCTCTGGTTTGCTTTAGTTATTTGATTGTCAAACATTTTCGTTCACTTTCCCGACTGATTTAGTTATGTTTATGTAATTAAAAAAATAGAACAACGCTGCAGAATTCTCTCTCTCTCTCTCTCTCTCTCTCTCTCTCTCTCTCTCTTTATCCAACCCTTCCCTTCTCTCTATCTTTTTTTCTCCCTATTTTCTCCCCCACCCCCGCGCCTATCTTCTCTCTCGTTATATCGCCCCCATTTCTCTTTTGCTTCCTGACAGTTGCACAACATATTTCACTTTTAATTGCTCTCTCTCTCTCTCTCTCTCTCTCTCTCTCTCTCTCTCTCTCTCTCTCTCTCTCTCTCTCTCTCTCTGATTGTTTTCCTCATACGACCCACACTCATCAATATTTTCTGCACCTCTCACGTTTTAACATTTTTTCCCATATATACCACCTCGGCATCTTTGTCATTTCTCCCATCCCCTTATTCTCGATCAATACAGCTGTAAAATTCAATAAAACTCCCAAATGGTATAAATAACATTAGTGTGTTAACGAGTTGAAAAACTTTCCAATTCAATTTAGTTCTTGTGTCCCAAATTTTGAGTTTATAAAATAGACAACTGTTTGGTTGAATTTTTTATAGTCTCATCCCAATCAAATGTTTACAAGATAAAAGTGCAAAAAGGTGCTGACATACCATAAAAAATACTGAAATGATTTCACACCTTGTTTTAAATATAGCTATATTAATCACGATATAAATACAATTGTACTCGCGTTGTCACTGTGGAATAGTCGTAGTACTAGGAGAAGCTGAGTTGAGATGATAGAAAATTTTTGGACGGACCCCACTACTGATGTCTGACAGTTTTATGTGCTGCCACACAAGAAACACGACGGCAATACTTCGACTCCTGTCTCAGCCGATCACATTAAGACTGGTACCGACCCAACCAGCTGGGGTCCAAACTGCAAGAGCTCGAACCAGGGAATAGCCCAAGGCTACCATGCCCCCCCCCCCCCCCACACACACACTGGGAAGGCGAGATTAATACTGACAGAAGTATTACCAACTAAGCTTGTTATTGCAGTAAAGATGTAGAAGTAGAATAGATATCCACTCATCTGGTTACTGCGGGCTAGTTTTGAAACTAAAGTTATCCAAGCACTTCGTTGTGATTGTAGTATGGTCGTTGTGGATACTCACCTAATCAATAACCAAGCACCTCGTAGTTATTGTAGTATGGTTGTTGTGGATACTCACCTAATCAATAGAGGATAGTTTTACATGTATTAGTATTTTTATCCACTAACTTAGGTAGTGTTGGATAGTTGTAGTAGAAGTACTATCCTTGTCACATAAGGATTGTATGATAATTTGTAAGGATATAAAATCACATTGTCACTGTTGGATTGTTAAAGCAGGACTGAAAACGCACATGGTTTATGTAGGATAGTTGTAGTAGCAGGACTATCCACTCACCCACTGATTGTAGGATAGTAAGGACTATCTACAAATCTATCGATTGAATGGTAGTTATAATATATAGTAATACCATAGATTATAGATTTAGTGAGACGTTTCACAAAAACAGGTCACAGTGCTTTTGATTCGTGGAGCTGACGCGTGCTCACTTTTATTTTTTATTGAAATGAAGACGGTTGAACACTGAATGCTTAGACTGAGCTTTTACTAAGTTCGACATAAGGACGCTACCGCCCTAATTATCTTACGCCATGATTATAAGCACAATAATCGGCGTGAAACCTCTCTGTATTTCACAGTCTCTGGTAACATTGTCCACTGACCTGGTCACTCACCCCATCAACATCATCAGTGAGTAGAGCCAATAGATGACCGTGCCCAGAAAAATCGCCATCACTCCCACCACGGTGATCCAGAAAAAACTGAGGAGAGAAAGTAAGAAAAAGGGTGCGGGGGGGGGGGGGAGTGTATACAAGACTGTGTTTAGGATGGGTTGGGTTGGTTTATCGTCCAACATCAACACTGTATAAGACTGTGTTTAATATGTGAACAAAGGAAGATATATTAAATTGTTAGATGTGTAGGTAAATGAATAAACAGATAGATAGCTGGATGGGTTGCTTGATTGATGTGAAAACATAGATGGATGGATCGATTGATATATAGATAGATATATACATATGTAGATAAATAGATAGGTAGGTAGGAAACTAGAACAAGGATTTAAAAAAAGAAAGAAAGAGATACATCGACAGAGACAGAGAGATAAAAAGGGAGCATAAAAAAAATTAAAGACATTGAGAGAGAAAAAAAAGATGGGAATACAGCCAAATGAAGAGGTAGAGTAGAATAGTAAATGGCAAAGTTAAAAATTGACCCTTTTTCTGGTTGGCTGGTGGGTTGGTTTTTTGATTTCTACACTTTACGGGGCATCTAGTATAGTTCGTGATCATTATCGTTGTATACAATCATGGCTCACACAACTTTAAATATTTGATTTAAAAGGTTTTTTTGTTAGCAATTTATATGGATTTGAACATTTTTAACCAAATAAAAAAGGGGGAATGTACTTTTATAAAACATCGACAAGTAGGATATCAATGCAATGAATCCTCTTTTTTTAAAACCGCTTTAATGAGGCAAGGTTACAAAAGAGTTTAGCCTACTGACAAATAGAACGATTGCATGCGTTAACAGCGCTTCCTTGATTGCATAGGATACGGATAAGCCATTGGAAATACGTAGTCAGCACGCAATGGCAAATGTCTCTTTTACAGTGTCCGAGATGGAGCATGTTAGGAGAGAAATACATAGCAAAAAGGAGAGACTGGAGAGAGACAGATAGAGAGAGAGAGAGAAAGAAAAAAAAGATGAAGGGGGAGTGGGATAAATAGGAAGACTGTTAAAATTCAAGTCTGTTAGATCCAAGGTTAGGTATTTAAATAGTGTGTAATATATATAACATAAAAAAGAAGAAAATAATAAAATGTTACAAATATAATAATAATAATAATAATAATAATAATAATATAATAATAATAATAATAATAATAAGAAAGAGAGAGAGTGAAAGACAGAGAGGGAAAGCGAGAGGAAGAGAGAGATAAAGAGAAAGACTTATAATTTACGTTAGATCCAAGGTTAGGTATTATACATATGTGTAAAATTTAACAGAATAATAAGAAGAAAAAAACTTAAGTGTGAGAAACATAATTATTGTATCATACATGACTGTGTTAGTAGCTCTGGTGGGTTTGCCCCCAAAAATGGACACTAGCAATGATTCGAACCTCGGAATCCCTGCTTACTAGTGAAGTGAACAACACAGAGACCAACGACCCACACATATAGAGATGATATCAGTTGAGTTTGTTTTATCTTCAACGACAGCACTATATAGGACATATAATTGTGGACACACCGCTAAACTTACGTCTTGCATTTTTATGTGCCACCAGAGAGGGGAGAACTTCACTCTTGTCTCAGCTGGCCACATTATACTGAGACCGACACAACTAGTTACAGGGGACAAAATTGGACAAATACATTTTTTTGCCGATCGTGGTATTCGAACCGCTGATCTGCCGACATGGAGATCAACATTCAGTCACATGAACTAGTTCTCCAACACACATACAGAGATACACGCCTTGGGGTAGAACATCGCAGGTGGTCCGTCGTTCGAGCTCTGTTCTGGCGATTTCATCCCCTACTGATTGGGTCCAAGGAGTACTGGCTCAATGGTAGAGCGTCGGTGTCTCAATTGGGAGGTCCTTGCTTACAAACTAAGGATCGGTTAAAAATTGTTTTTCTGTTCAATTTCGTCCTCTACTAGTTGAAGCGGTTTTAGTATAATGTGACCAGCTGAGACAGGAGTCATAGTATTCCCGTCATGTCTCTGTAAGACAGCACGTGAACTTGTCTGACGTTAGACTTGGGATTCGTCCACAAAATAGCATATACATAGCTGACGTTGGACGCTAAGCAACAAAACTTACACAAACATACTCCCGCTAATTGGAGGCGGAGAGGAAAGGGGTTCGGGGCTTGCGCAATGGCAGAGCATTGGTCGTCCAATTGGGAAGTTCTAGGTTCAAAATGTCAAAATGAATTTCCTCGATATCGTCCCCTGCTGTTTGGGTCGGTGTCAATATATGTATAATATGACCGGCGGAGACACGAGTCATTGTATCCCCACCCTGTCTCTGTGTGGCAACATGTAAAGTTGTCAGGCGTTAGTCCTGGGATCCGTCCACAAATTAACCTATACAGTGCTGATATTGCACCCATAACAGCAAACAAACAAACGAACACAATCTCCTCCTAGTAAGTTTTCGCTTTTTTTCGCTAAATTTTCATGCTCATGAGTGTGACTAGGAATAGAAGCCTACACTTCGTGACGATCGGAGATTGGATTGTGTGGCGAGTGAGTGATTAGTTGTAAATCCGCACGGGAAATGAATGACTTTTTACTTTGGTTTTCTTTGTGCCCACCCAGCCATTGCACAAGTTTATCTTTGCGATTTGGGACTTCCAATTTCCTCAGTAGATAAAAGAGAAAGGCGTGTTTCATTTCCCGTATTGACAAAACGAAGTGTTTTTTTTTTTTTTTTTTAAGCCGGGGTTTTGTATCCAACACAAACGGTTTGATTTCCTGCGCACGGTAACTTGTTCATGTTTGTTTCCACTCTATAGGCCTAATGTCAGTTGATACCCGCAGCTTTTAAGGTATTAATCTTCAAGGGGGGCGAAACATTGTTATTCATAGTTTACATCACGACCTCAAACTGCTCTTTAGCAAATTGGTGTGCTAACAGTTTTTTAGTCACGACCTAAGTCTGCTCTTCAACAAATTTCTTTGTTCATACTTGTACAGTCACGACCTAAAACTATACGTTCACACAGTTGTGTATTCATGTACATGTATCTAGTCACGACCACATACATAATTCTGGAAAGGCTGAATATTTATGGGTTATTTTAGTCACGACAGAGACGTCTTAATTAGTAAAGACAAACCAAATGTAAAGTGTTGCTCTACTTTGGGAACTTTTTCGGAAATCGCCGATGACGACCTCAAACTGAACGCCAGCCAAGTTGGGTTCTTGATACATATCATTTTAAGCATAACCTAAACCTGGACTGCACAAAACTTGCCCTGGTGATGTGTCCTGCACCAAATCACCAAGAGTGGCGATGGATGTGTCCGAAAAACATTTGGCAAAAAAATTATTAAATTAAGTTACCTGATAATTGCTGTATAGTTTTATTACAGCCAAATAGACTACCCCTTGTGTTTGAGTTTGAACTTGTAGCTTGGCATCCAACGTCAGCATTAAAAAGGTTGTAATGTGGATGGGTTCCAAGACAAACGCCTGACTGCCACACAGACAGCGCGGGAATAACATAACTCTTGTCTCAGCTGGCCACATCAAACTGACACTGGCTCAACAAATAGGGACCAAATTAAAAAACAACAATTATAATTTGACAGATCGTGGGTTTTGAACCGACCAACTCCCAATTGGAAGCCAAAGCTCTAACAATGGCGCCAATTCGCCCCTCGTAGAATCCTATGTAATGATTATGCATATTGTAGTTTTACTGCAGGCGTCGCTAGATCAGTTGGTAGAGCTTAACGAGCTGATTAGAGGATTCGTGGTTTGAATCTGAACCGGTATACCAGTTTCCGTATAGGATTTATCGAAAAAAAAAATTATGTAAGACGTGAAATTGTTCAGAGATTTCTTGGTGTGAGTGCTTCAAAAAGTCAAAGAATTTTCAACATTAAGCCTTTTTTGTTTATATCATTTAATTTGTTTTATTAGTGAGCGTAGTTGGTACTTTATGTTTAATAGAATGTTATATGTGGTTTGAACTAAACTATTTGGAATAAAACAACGGATTTGGGAGGTATATTATAGAGGATTAATTGTGCAGTCGCAGAAAGAATCTCGCACAATTTCTTTGAAGACGTTAATCCCACGAAGAGAGAGAGAGAGAGAGAGAGAGAGAGAGAGAGAGAGACAGAGAGAGACAGAGAGAGAGAGACAGAGAGAGACAGAGAGAGAGACAGAGAGAGACAGAGAAAGGGACAGACAGACAAACATCACCAATAGTGGGCGTAAGGGAGAGAGAGTGAGTGAGTGAGAGAGAAAGAAAGAGAGTGAGAGAGATGATAAGAGAGAGACAGAGACAGAAAGAAAAAATGAAAGGGATCGTGTGTGTGTGTGAGAGAGAGAGAGAAAGAGAGAGAGAGAGAGAGAGAGAGAGAGAGAGAGGGAGAGGGAATGTGTGTGTGTGTGTGTGTGTGAGAGAGAGAGAGAGCGAGGGTACAATTCAACACATGTTTTTGAAATATAATTTAAGACAAAGGTAAAAACAGGACATGAAGCACCACGTAAAATACAGATAAAGGGAGATTGTGAGAAGAATGAAAGATCGATAGATAGAGAGAGAGACAGACAGAGAGAGAAAGAGCGATAAATAGATAGATAGAGACATAGAGAGACAGATAGACAAAGATGGATAGAGATGGATAGAGACATTGGGAGAGAGAAGGAGAGAAAGTGGATAAACAAGTTACGTAAGGTATGTTTTAGAAATAGAAATGAAAACACAGACAACGATTTTTCATCAAGTAAAATACACAGAATGAAGAAGATCCATAGTAGAGAAAAGCGGAAGTAGAAACGTACAAAATATTGGGAGGGAGCGCCAATTAGTTCATAAGAAAACAAAAAAGGCAAGCATGCAATCGATAAAAGTATATAAAATACGCCTAATGACGGATGGACAGACCAGCATACATAGTGTCCACTCTGGACCTAATGGCGAGTATTGTCTGCTTGTTATGAAACAGGCCCCAGTTGGCACCAATCTGTATCGTCTGCTCCAGACAAAGATGCTCTCACACACAGACACATAGAAGGGAAAACCCAAATGTCGACCTTCGAATCTAGCGCATGGCGGCCAAAATCTCTTCGATGAGGGGGCGCGGGATAAGGGGTTAGGGCGTGTGTGTGTGTGTTTTGAGGGGGGGGGGGGAGGCGGGGGATCAGAAATTGGTGTTAAAATGAATAACCCGCTATTTCGAAAGGGCGTTTCAATAGCTTCAAACAAAATTTAAACCTCATCGCGTTTTTACTGTTTTTATCGGTTTTCTTCCTCAATCCTTGAGGCTTGATGGGTGTCTGGGAGGGTAAGTCTATATGAGTTGGGGAGGTAAAATTTAGAAAGTGGTTCTAGAAGTTCTAGCCTAGGGATTTTGAAATTTTTGATCCAAACGCTCTCAAAACATTTACCGTTGATAATGGTTTTATGTTTTTCTTTTATCCATGAAAAATGTGGGGAGGTGGGGTAGAGGGCAGGGGATTGAGACTATAGGATCTCTTTCTCAAAACACATTTACCGTTTCTATCCATTTTTTTCAGATTGCATTTACATACAATCTTAATCCCCTCTAAAGAAAAAATGTAACCCCGACTTATTTTTACGGCAACTGAGCTTTCAAAAGAATCCTATACGGACTCGTGGTCATCAGCTGAGATTCAAACTGCAAACATCCTGTTTGTGAGGCAAGAGCATTAACATGATGGGCCCTCGCCGTTCCTCATGTTGTTCTATCCAGATCCTTCTTTGGAAAAAATATTTAATTTTCTTTCACAATTTTTATCTCCAAAACTTTCTGTTCATAGTGGATGCCGTCCCTCTGTCGATGGCTAATTTTCAAGCGCTATCCTAAACCTTTCTGTCTTTTTCCTCTTAATCAATCCTCCTGTACCTCTCTTTTTCTACCCTAACCCCCGTCCTTCATCACATACGTTTTAAGCAGGGTTACCTGTGTTTCCTCCCCAGATATCTACCTGACTTTACTCTAGAATGAAAATATTTTCGCGTCAACATAGAATGTTATCACGATCTCAATCTCAACTGATAATAAATTACACACTCCACGTAACCTGAAAACAGTTATTCCCTAACCCAACGCTGTGAGAGCTGGAGCCGGGTTCATCAAAGCTGAAACAACAGGAAACAGACAAGGTCTTCCATGTTCCTGTTGAACTTGTTTTTTGTTAGGGTTATTAAGACTAAGCGTTGCTTTGTAAGGGGGGACTGGGGTCTCTTAATCTTTCAATATGTTTAGAATGTCTGCTTTGTCTCTACGGCATCACTTCTCACTTTTTCTCTTCTCTCTCTCTCTCTCTCTCTCTCTCTCTCTCTCTCTCTCTCTCTCTCTCTCTCTCTCTCTTTCTCTCTTTGTCTGTATCCCTCTCTCTCTCTTTGTGTAATTTTTTAAAGTATAAATTTAAAACAAATCAAATTATTTTATTACTTTTTTTTCCAAGTCTTGCGTTTATATCACACTTGCTATTAATATTGTATTGAGGATCTAACTTTGTTGTACAGCCCAACTCTATTTCCACACCCCTTGTAACCATTGAAAGTTCAATTGAAAACCATGTTGATTAATTGAAATAAGACAAAACCAGTAATTATTGTTGTAATCATGCTCTCTGATCACGAAGTGATTTCTCTCTCATGAAATAGTCACACGTTTCTCCAGAACCGGATCACAGAGCTTCATAACAACTGGAACTCCCACGTCAGTAATTTGAAGGGCGATTAATTGAGGTTGGGGCAAAGACAAAGTGGTGTTGTAAAACTGAATTGCCGGATATTTAATTGAATCGAATGAAACCGGCTTTCGTAAAGGAGTGGAAGCAATCTGATTTAAAAGAAACGAATTTAACTTTAAATGAGTGCAACTAAACGAGGTTTTTGGTTGTTGTTTTTTGGGGGGTTTTATTTAGAAAAAAAAACGATTGTTATGAATCTCAGGATTTCATTTGTGGATACCAAAAACCTTTAAATCATAAAATAATAGATTTATAGTAATAGTTAGTGTAAATAATATACAAAATGACTACAACGAACGTATTGCCTTGAATCATAAAGAATCTCTGTCTTTCAATATTTTGTATATTTTTAACCATAATTTTAGGAAAACACCATAAGTATATTTTTTATTGACTTCAAACCAGTGATGGATGGCACTGGAAAAATGACAAGCTCTATATTGGTTCATAATGTACAGTTTGGGTTGTCTTTAAAAACATAGAGAGTAATCCTTGGTGTTGACGTTGTAGTTGATTTGTAGTTGTGCTGCATTTGAGTTGCTTTAACGTACAACACTAGCATTGTATAGGCTTAATGTGGGCGGGCCCGAAAACTTATATCTGACAATTTTATGTGCTGCCAGACAGGGCGGGGATACCATGACTCGGGTAACACTAGACTGACACCGACACAACCAGTAGGTGGCGTACGCCTAGACTCGAACCACGGACCTCCTGCATCTGAAGCTGGTGTTCTACCCAAGGGCTACCGCGCTCCCTGGTGTTGACCTTAAAACATTTTTCGATTGAAATCGGTTGAAATCGGTTAAAAATAAAAACTTATTGGTAAAACACTGATATTGCTTAAAAACCAATTGAAGGCCTACAATTATCATTCTACATCGATATCAACAGACGTCATATCGCCCACCCAACACGTAAATGCGCTCGGAGTGATTGTGCCCCTGGTTCTGTTTGCAGAAAAAAAGGTACACTCTAACCTTTAGTACTGAGTGAATCAGGTATGGGTTTGGATCTGAGAGGTCATATGTACCCTTAGGTTTGGATTCATTTGCAGACCACTTCCCCTTGCTGGAGATCGTAAACTTGAATGAGTCGGATTTATCGGTTAACCTTTCAGCAATTCTTTGGGGACATGTTAAAAACAGTTTCGCAATTACCTCCCAACAATTTTTTGTGGGGCTCTGTATTGCTCCTACATCCCTTGAATCCCCACGCTCTTTGTCTGTTTTCCTGCATCTTTCTATATCTCCATTTTTCTCTATCTCTTTCGTTTTCTTTCTCTTTCTCTCGGTTTTTATCGCTTTATGTCTTACACTCTCTTTCATTCTATCTCTCTCTGTCTCCTTTGCTGTCCTTCTCTCTGTCTGTCTCTGCCTCTGCATCTCTCTCCCTCTCTCTTTTTCTCTCTCTCTCTCTCTCTCTTTCGTTCTTCCTCTCTCTCTATTTATTCTCTCTCTCTCTCTCTCTCTCTCTTGCCCCCTTACCCGATCTCTTCCTCTCTCTACCACAGTTTATCTATGCTTGTACAGTATTTCCTTAATGACTCATTCATAATTAAAGACTTTTTTCGATTGTCTCCGCCCACCCTGCCACGGCCCCGCTTGATTAGATATGGAAGACTAGGAAACTCATTCAAAAAGAGAGATAAGCATATAGATAGACAGATAGGTAGATAGATAGATAGATAGATAGATAGATAGATAGATAGATAGATAGATAGATAGATAGATAGATAGATAGATAGATAGATAGATAGATAGATAGATAGATAGATAGATAGATAGATAGATAGATAGATAGATAGATAGATAGATAG
>RQTK01000474.1:15053-48036 GCA_003991915.1 Elysia chlorotica
AGGGAGAGAGAGAGAGAGAGAGAGAGAGAGAGAGAGAGAGACAGAGACAGAGACAGAGACAGAGAGAGAAGGTAGAGAGAGTGAGAGAGATAAAACCCCAGAGAAAACATAGATAGAGAGAGGTAAAATTAATCTTCTCACTGTTTGGTCACAACTATTTTTACTGGCTAACGATTTCTACAACATTTTAATAGTCCCATTTTAAGTAAGAATTGGTTTACATCTCGTATTGCTTTGTAACAGAATAAAGATATTTGGAGCAGAAACAAATTATACATTGACCCCAAAACTAAGTAATGTAGATAGCATCTGTTTTAAAGTCATGTCGGATGAAGATTAAAATAATTGTAACAGGACTGGATACTGGATAGGAATCGCAATGCTTTTCAGGAATTTTAAGTAACTCCCAGCAGAGTTTGGCAACGTTGTAGATTGAGCTCTGTATCTCTTTAGCTGTTTAGATTTACCCCTGTAGTTCTGTAACTTTATAGATTTAGCCCTGTAGTTCTGTAACTTTATAGATTTAGCCCTGTAGTTCTGTAACTTTGTAGATAGAGCTCTGTAGGTCTTTAGCTGTTTAGATTAGTTTATCAAGATCTGTAACTTTGCAGATTAAGCTATCAAGATCTGTAACTTTGCAGATTAAGGAGCTCAATCTACAAAGTTACAGAGCTATAGAGCTCAATCTACACAATTAAAGAGCTTCTAAAATTACACTATAAGCTCAATCTACAATAAAGAGTCTCTCAGTAAGCAGAGCTCAATCTACACAATTAAAGAGTTCAATCTACTGAGCTACAGAGCTCAATCTGCAAAGTTACAGATCTTGATATCTTAATCTGCAAAGTTACAGATCTTGATAGCTTAATCTGCAAAGTTACAGATCTTGGCTAACGATTTCTACAACATTTTAATAGTCCCATTTTAAGTAAGAATTGGTTTACATCTCGTATTGCTTTGTAACAGAATAAAGATATTTGGAGCAGAAACAAATTATACATTGACCCCAAAACTAAGTAATGTAGATAGCATCTGTTTTAAAGTCATGTCGGATGAAGATTAAAATATTGTAACTGTGTAGATTGAGCTCTATAGCTCTGTAACTTTGTAGATTGAGCTCTTTAATTGTGTAGATTGAGCTCTATAGCTCTGTAACTTTGTAGATTGAGCTCTTTAATTTTATAGATTGAGCTCTGTAGCTTTGTAGCTTTGTAGATTGAGCTCTTTAATTTTATATATTGAGCGCTGTAGCTCTGTAACTTTGTAGATTGAGCTCTTTAATTTTATATATTGAGCTCTATAGCTCTGTAACTTTGTAGATTGAGCTCTTTAATTTTATATATTGAGCGCTGTAGCTCTGTAACTTTGTAGATTGAGCTCAGTTGCTCATTAGTTTTTTTAGTTTTTTAGTTTCAGTTTACCCCACTCTGTAGTTCTAGAGCTTTGTAGATTTAGCGTTTTAAGGTTTGCTGTATTGCTTTGAAGATTTAGACTTGTGGCTTTTTAGTTTTTTAATTACACATAAAGACAATGCGGAGATACCACGCCTCCTGTTTCATCCGTTCATTGATCAAATCATTGGGGTCGAAATCAGATAATGATTGCCGATGTCTGTAACATATTTGACACATTCAGAAGAAAGAGATCCAGTCATCTCATAGTGCATGTTTGATCCTTTCTGATTGGATAAGGCAAACATCTTGGTTAGTGATATCTTAATCTCTTCTGAGTCATCAGACTTCGCCACACAAAGAACAAATAACGACTCTGAACTAAATTTTCTATTGACAAGGGACCGAATTCGAATAAATATGTTGATTTTATAGCTAAGTCCGCAAGAGATGTATAAGTATCTGGCACTAGCTATAGTAATGCGATATTAATTCACCAGCCAGGAACTATAAAGCTCTGGATATATCCGCCTTGGTTATGTACAAGAATTCTCTGTGTTAGAACAATGCGGCTACGATGTCGCGACTTTTCTTTGTTAAACAGGGAAGTTTGAATTGGCACGGTATCTTTGGAAACTACGAATGATATTAAGGGCAACTTAGATCCTAGACTAAGGGTGTTCTACGCAGTCAAACCCACCATATGCGCAAGTTCTAAGTTTATGGCACCATTGTACTTGCAACCTCATAAACAGTCTGTCAGTTACGACACAACCGTATAATTTCCGGATCCACCAAAGGATAAAATCTCATTGAAAAACTCTTAATATCCTTCGACTTTCAATGCTCAGTAACCCTAAGGAAATTAACATGTCCCCCCCCCTCCTTCCCAGGTTGGTGTAAACATTAAAGGGAGGAAATGAAAATGCTATAGAGATCGAGATGTAATTTTTTTTTTTGGGTTGGATACTAAAAACGTCAATTTAGATGAGATCTTTCAATATAATTAAGGTTTTAAAATAACTTACAAATAGTAGGAATCAAATGTACCGGATATCACGAAAAAAGACATAAATCTGATTACGAGTGAGTCCTCTAGGTTTCCATAAAGAATCCCATGCTAAGACGGACGTATTTATCACGCAACGTCCAGGAGTCGTGACATTACAAGTTCCAATCAAGCCAGGTCTCTCCGCCTACACACACACACACACACACACTTCGACCACTCTTTGATGTCTTAGTCCCAGTTTGTCTCAGTCCCATTTTGTTCTGAGACCCAGTTTTTTTCTCAGGCCGCTGTCTGAAACCCAGCTTGTCTTGGTCCCAGTTTGTCTCAGTCCCATTTTGTTCTGAGACCCAGTTTTTTTCTCAGGCCCCGGCTGTCTGAGACCCAGTTTGTCTTGGTCTCAGTTTGTCTCAGGCCCCCCGCCTGTTGAGACCCAGCTTGTCTTGGTCTCAGTTTGTCTCAGTCTCAGCTTGTCTTGGTCTCGGTTTGTCTCAGACCCCACCTGTCTTGCCAGTTTGTCTTGGTCTCAGTTTGTCTCAGACCCCACCTGTCTTGCCAGTTTGTCCCAGCTTGTCTTGGTCTCAGTTTGTCTCAGTCTCAGCTTGTCTTGGTCTCGGTTTGTCTCAGGCCCCACCTGTCTTGCCAGTTTGTCTTGGTCTCAGTTTGTCTCAGTCTCAGCTTGTCTTGGTCTCGGTTTGTCTCAGACCCCGCCTGTCTTGCCAGTGTCTGCGTAATTGAATTTATCGCTGATAAAAAGTAAATGGATGATCGATAGATTGCTTGCTTAAAGTAAAATGCATTTTGCTGAAATTGTATTAAGTACTCAAAAAATATAACAAATTCACTATTACGATATTTATATAACATCTGAATCTAATACAAAGCAGCTAGCCTAAAAGCCGTGTTCTTATTATACCTCTATCTACATAATTTAATAAAAATCTTGAAAATCTACACCTTTGATCTTGAAAGTAGTTGAAAGCCGGTAAAAAATTTTTAACGCAATGTAAATGTTCAGTAGCTTATAACAAAACTGGGTGTATTACTAATGGATTACCAGGGTCTGTGGCAAATCGTGTGCCCCTAATATTTTTTATATGACTCATGATTGCCTATCAAGCAAAATAATCAGTAATAAGTTCACGTTAAACGTTGGAAAGGTTGGATATATACAGCGTTTAAAATTTTAATGAGCAAGTAGAAATTTGGAAGAAATTAGTGCTGTAAAGATCTTCTTAATGCATCTAAGCACTAAAGAGAACTCTTGATCTCCAAGCGATAGAGGAAATGGTAGCTAATTAGAAAGAGAAATTGTAGGAAATAAAGAAATAGAGAGACAGAAAGAGAGAGAGAGAGAGAGAGAGAGAGGAAGAGAGAGATAGAGAGAGAGGGAGAGAGAATTAAAGTGAGCGTGAGAGAGATGGGAAGGGGAACATTAGAGAGAAACTGAAAGAAACTGAGAGAAAGAGAAAGAGAGGGAGAGGAAAAGAACAAAAGATACAGAGAAGGAAAGCGGAATTTCAATTTCTATAATGAAAAAGATCAATGGAGGAATAGCCATTGAACATGACTATTGCAATTTATCACTAAGGCGCCCCTACATATACCAAAGAGCAATATAATGACGTTAGCTACGGTGGGACATAACCTGTCAGTTTGTTTTCAATAGCATCTATTGCTAAAATTTTCACTTAAATTAAAAGTGTAAAAATAGAAATACCAAACAATACCCAGCTTTAAACATAATTATTGTTTTTCTCTTTTACTCTCAGAGATTTCACATTTAAAAATTGATCCACGTAATTAAAGGTAGGTCTTATTGGTTGTTTTTTACGTTCAATTTGCAGGCGTAATATAACTAAATTAAAAACAGCCTAACTAAAAAAACTGACACGGATACACAATTGACTCACCGACTAATTAACTAACTGATCAAAAATAGTAGTGTTGACCTATATAACAGACCAATTATCTAATTCACTATAACTATGATACTAACCAATCAATTAACTATTAACTGTCTTTCTAACCAACCAACTAACTAACTAACAAACTAGAAGTTAAATAAACTGAACCAAGTAATTAATTAACTAACCAACTAAGTAGCTAGCTAGCCACGTAACCAACCGTCTAACCAAAAGTAGATTATAAACCAAGATATCAATTAACCAACTAAAAAAGCAACATTCTCACTAAGCTCGCAACTAACTATTTTAACTCACAAACACATTAACGTACTGACTAACCAAAATGAAATAACTAACAGACTTTTTATCTGAAGAGCTGTTACTAACTAACAAAGACAAACTAACTTACTAACCAACCAACCAATTATCTAACTAGCTATGGTTACTATCTAACTAACAAATTAACTTATTAACCAACTTACTAACAACCAACCAACTAGCTATGGTTACTATCTAACTAACAAATTAACTTATTAATCAACTTACTAACAACCAACCAACTAGCTATGGGTACTATCTAACTAACAAATTAACTTATTAACCAACTTACTGACAAGCAACCAACTAGCTATGGTTACTATCTAACTAACAAATTAACTTATTAACCAACTTACTAACAACCCACTAACTAGCTATGGTTACTATCTAACTAACAGATTAACTTATTAACCAACTTACTAACAACCAACCAACTAGCTATGGTTACTATCTAACTAACAAATTAATTTATTAACCAACTTACTAACAAGCAACAAACTAGCTATGGTTACTATCTAACTAACAAATTAACTTATTAACCAACTTACTAACAAGCAACCAACTAGCTATGGTTACTATCTAACTAACACATTAACTTATTAACCAACTTACTAACAACCAACCAACTAGCTATGGTTACTATCTAACTAACAAATTAACTTATTAACCAACTTACTAACAAGCAACCAACTAGCTATGGTTACTATCTAACTAACAAATTAACTTATTAACCAACTTACTAACAACCAGCCAACTAACTATGGTTACTATCTAACTAACAAATTAACTTATTAACCAACTTACTAACAACCAGCCAACTAACTATGGTTACTATCTAACTAACAAATTAACTTATTAACCAACTTACTAACAACCAGCCAACTAACTAGCTAGGTGAGTAACCAATGTACTCACTGCCTGCCTCTGTACAGCTCCGAGCCCACGATGGACGGGATGCCGTGCATGGTCGAGTTCTTGGCATAGTACACCAGGAGGTCCTGGGGAGGTATGGAGGGAGAGAAGAAACAGTGGAGAGGTATAAACACTGAGGTACTTTAAAAAAAAAAGATAAAAAATATAATCATATAACTCTATTAAATCCTAGGCATTATTTGATGTTTTCTATGATTATACCACACACATATAATACATAGACCATAACATCAACAATCGTACTCTGTTTTTGTTTTAGTTTCGACTTCAGCTAAAGTTTAATCATTTATTTACTTCTAAGTGAATATTCCTTTTTTGCCTTTATTGTTTATGCTTTTTTTCTGCTGGCCTAAAAGAAGTCGTATACGAACGGTTCTGGGCACGTTTTGAACCCTTTTAATTTTAAGTTCACAAGCTTTCATGTGCCTGTGATACTGGCACAACTGACCAAGGGTCGGTATTAAAATGATATGGCCCTCCCTGTTTTAGGTGCTGGGTTAAACTTCAATCCATGGCAAAATAGGTAAAACGATTCCAGGAGAAGTTTACTAATTATATTCGTGTCCTTGATGCTAGACAACTGAGTTTCATATCAAATTTGATTAAAAAAAAAAACAAAAAAAAACAAACATCAAAGTATTTGATATACAACACACACAAAAAAAAAACAACAAACGACTGTTTACTGACATTTTTAAATCGCACGAAAGCTCATTTATAATTTTGAAATTTGATTTTCAAAAAGAAAAAACAAACAAACTAAATATCTCGCATAAAAATAAAAACAAAAACACAAACACAAAAATATCACACACAAAAAACAATGCCCAAGAAAAACATGTTGTTCTGCTATTTTTAATCGCCAGATAGCTCAGTGGGTTACAGCTCTATTATACGGAAGAGGTTTCAATCTCACTCAGTGCTCTTAGATTGTAAGTACAACGCTGTGTTAAGCTTACGACTTGTCTTAAGATATGAGAAAATAACAACTTCGGACGAGTTGTAAAATACCGGGACTTCATACTCAGGATCTCTTGTCTTTGTACAAAAATCTTTATGTAAATCCAGGGCTTTTTGTGGGTATTTTTTTCACTTGCTTTACTCGGCCACAAATTGCGCAACGCTCTAACTTCATAACCGTTATCTTTTATAATGTTGTCTTAATAATAGTAATAATTTCACTTACATAGCCGTCGTAACTTAAACCAAGATACATAGCATTCCATAAGCAACACGAAGCTGTTTTGAGTTGTAAAATTAACACACCACAAAAAGAACCTACACAAATTTTTATCCTGTTCAAATGTGATTTGATCTTTTTACTCTAATATCACATTATTTTCAAGGTTCATTGCATCTAAACCATGTAAAAATAGAATCTCTGTACAATGAAAATTTTGATCATGGAGGACACAGTTGAGTATGTATATGTTGAAAAGCGATATCAAATATAACTCAAATCAATATTCTTTCCTGCTCCCACCTAAGCTTACACACAATAGTGACATTTAAAATAAAAAATGCTAAACAAAATACATCGCTCAATACGGTAGAAAACTAAAAGAGAATAATAAAGAGAATAATTATGAAACAATAACCAAGCTTTACAAAAACTGTATAATCTAAATGACAAAAGAATGTAACAAAAATATGTTGATGTATTTTTATTTGTTTGAACCAAGTGAGTTAAAATAATATAAAGGCACAGACATTGAATCAAAACGGTGAAAACAAAGAAGGGAAGGAATGTAAAACCGATAGTTGCAGAGAGTAGCAGTGACGTACATCCCCATCATTGTGTGTGTGTGTGAGAAAGGAGTCTGATCTGTGTTGATTAACTGGTCATAGTGCGATTTGTGCTTGGTGAACATTGTTAAGGACGCCATCTGTAATTGGTCAGTGTTATAAGGTATCCACCTGTAATTGGTCAACCATATCAGAAAGCTACGCGTATGTAATTGGTCAATATTATTAAAGACGGTAAATATGATTGTTCAACGTTATTGAGGACGCAGTTTGTGACTGGTCATAGTTATTAAGATCACCATCTGGGTTAGTCAAAGTTACTAACCATGCCAACTGCGATTTGACAACGTTATTGAGGACGCCATCTGTGATTGGTCAACTTTTATTATTAAGACGCCATCTATGATTGGTCAACATTATTGAGGTCGCCATCTGTGATTGGTTAACATTATTGAGGACGCCATCTGTGATTGGTTAACATTATTGAGGACGCCATCTATGATTGGTTAACATTATTAAGGATGGTATCTGTGATTGGTTAACATTATTGAGGACGCCATCTGTGATTGGTTAACATTATTAAGGATGGTATCTGTGATTGGTTAACATTATTGAGGACGCCATCTGTGATTGGTTAACATTATTAAGGATGGTATCTGTGATTGGTCAACGTTATTAAGGATGGTATCTGTGATTGGTCAACATTATTAAGGACGGTATCTGTGATTGGTCAACATTATTAAGGATGGTATCTGTGATTGGTCAAATTATTAAGGATGGTATCTGTGATTGGTCAACGTTATTGAGGACGGTATCTGTGATTGGTCAAATTATTAAGGACGGTATCTGTGATTGGTCAACATTATTAAGGACGGTATCTGTGATTGGTCAACATTATTAAGGACGCTATCTGTGATTGGTCAACATTATTAAGGACGCTATCTGTGATTGGTCAAATTATTAAGGACGGTATCTGTGATTGGTCAACATTATTGACCTTTTCCACGCGCGCTACAAAAATACTATTATGGCTTTGGGCGTCAAATTTCAAATTTATTGTTTTAAGGAAATGTTTCCCTAGCGGATATCGGCATCTATTTAAGCTTTATTAAAAATGTATAAAAACAATAGTGGATGCAATATTATATTTTATGAAGTATTGAATGCCGGTATTCCTTTGAACTTGGTTTATAATATTCAGTGAACAAAGGTTTGACACAATACAAACAGTATGGAAACTAGCTATTTAAAGACATTTAGAAAACTGAACATATTATATTTCACACGAAAAATAGTTTATCTCATTATACTTAAAGCATGATACACATACTAGTATAAATTGCTAAACCGAAATTGCCAAAATTTTCATTCTGAAAAAAAAAAGAAAAAAAAACAAAATGGCTTTCAAAGAGACGAAAAACACTCATGCGAAAATGTAAATAAAAAATAAATCACAAATGCTAAAAAGGTTTAAAAAATATGGTATTGAATTTTTAAAGCAAAAATGTATAACACAGTCCAACCTAAAACATTTAAACTTTGATGAATCAAGGAGAGAGAAAATGTGAAAAGTAAAATATTTGAATCAGTCTCTCACCCAGTTGTTTCTAAAATCATTTGGAGCCTGGAATAAATGACAGAGGTTCAGTGGAAGTCATACACTCTTTGAAAAATGGTGAGAGAGAGAGAGAGAGAGAGAGAGAGAGAGAGAGAGAGAGAGAGAGAGAGAGAGAGAGAGAGAGAGAGAGAGAGAGAGAGAGAGAGAGAGAGAGATAGAGAGAGAGAAAGAGAGAGAGAAAGAGAGAGAGAGAGAGAGAGAGGAAGAGGGAAAAAGATAGGCAGAAAAACAGATGTAGAACGAGCGGAAAATGGATAGAAAGAAAGGTATGATAAAGAATGAAAAAAGAAAGATTAAAGAGAGTAAAATAAAGAACGTTAAGGAGAAAGACAACGATGGACGCAAAGAAAAAAGCACTAAACGAAAAGAAGGAAACGGAAAAAAGAATAACTCCGAGCAATAATTTCTACATTCCAGGCCATTAGTGTGGAGATAGGACGCATGCGTATGAACAAACATGTCGATAATGGATAAAGAGTGGCGGACAAAAATAGAGAAGAACCAGAGATTGATCTACCAAAATAGCTTAGACATACAGACGAAGGAAGTCAGTATAACATAATTGCTGTCATTGTTTACAATACAAGGGAAAATTACATCGCTTTCAGTTGACAACGAACAAACAGCACTGATTGTTGATTAAAAACAAACAACCAAACAACCTGGTTTGCAGTAACAGCAGTTACAACGCCAAACTAAGTAAAGTAATGACAAGATATCCGAATCACATTGTTCCATCGCTAGTTGTGCTGTATTGCTAGTTGACTAGATAAATGGAATGTCCTGGAATTTCCACAAAAGCCGCAACGCACCGCAACGCACTATAACGTACATTTTGATTGCTGTCAACTACGTGTCAAGTAATTAGAACTTGTTGATTTCCACAGCGTCCCATGTGCAATAAAAAATTCCATAGGTGTTTCCCTTCTTTTTTACTTTTCTATTGTTTGGTATGCCAATTTTTGAACATTCTAAGCAAACAACTCAACTCAACGCACCCTCTTGCTTCAAATGTGGAGCCAGAAGGCAAATGGGAATCATTTATTTCTATCTCATTTCCAAATCGTTATCTTGGTTAAAATGGAAAGAGGCTTGATGCTGTGTAATGCTTGAACCTGCTTTTTAACATATAAAAAAGGGGGGGGGGGTGCGGTGGCCCTGGGGTAGACATCGGCTTCCAACGCAAAAGATCGGGTACAAGTCCTAGCGATTTCGCTCTCTACTGGTTGGGTTGGTGTCAGTTTAATGTGACTGGTTAAGACAGGAGTCATGGTATCGCCGCCCTGACTCGTGTGTGGAAGCACAAAAAATTGTCAGACGTTGGGCGTTAAATTAACTCAACAAATCGACAAGCTTTTTAACATAAAATATCAAGAAAATAAGTTTAAATAATAGCGGGAATCATCTCTGTGATCTCTAAAAGACTTCTGAAGGGGTAACCCCTAGTCTTCTAAAAATAAAGCCTTATTTCTATATTTAGACAAAGGGGTGCGGCTCCTAATCAGTCATAGGCAAGGCGTCCAAAAATAGAAGGCAAAGTCACCGAAATATACAGAAACTGTCAGCAAGAATCAAAGTGAGCCATTTTATGAACATCTTTGCATTACGCTGCGCAACTATTATTTAGCAACAATAGGTATCAAATAACCGATCTTTTATGAATTTCCAAAATAACTCAAACTAGTGCGAACATAGTTAGGACAGTTTACATATTTGCAGTGTAGGCTGATCGTGTGGGCTGAAAAATACTCTCTACGTACCACTCTGTCCTATCTATGCTTAAAATTAAAGGAAATAAAAATCACTTTTATCCTTGGTGTACCAAAATCTTTTCACTTCTTTCAATTCGGTGACTTGGCCTTCTATTTGTGGACGCCTTGGTCATAGGCAAACTCAGTCACAGACCAATATGGAGCCGTATGTATGAGCCGTCGTCAACAAGGTCTAAAAACTGATGCAGTTCGTACACAGCTTTTTTACGTAGACTAAACCGGGATTCATGGCAATTTTTTGTCGTAGAACAGCTACTTCAAAAAAAAGGAGAGAAAGTCTGAAAATGTAGACGCCATTTTGGAATTTGTTAGAGCTTACTTTAAAACTATAAAAATGAAGTACAAAAACTCAAATCTATCATACACTTCTTTAATCCTATGTCGTAACATAGGTCAAATCACACACACAAAAAATCGTAATGGTACTATTAAATGGATATGGCCTGTGAAGATTGTACTCGCAAAAAAATACATTAATGGTATCTGTGATTGGTCAAATTATTAAGGAAAATTAGATTGAGCAATGAATTTACTCGCTACACGCACAAAAATATCACACACAAAAAACAATGCCCAAGAAAAACATGTTGTTCTGCTATTTTTAATCGCCAGATAGCTCAGTGGGTTACAGCTCTATTACTTTTGAAATAGGGATTTTATAATTTAAATTTTACTCTGATAAACTGAACTGTTCATGTTAAAGGATAGACTTAATCTAATCTTGATTGATCTATATCTAGCTTCTAGAGTCTATAATTCCTCAGTGTAAGTAAACGTGCAGATCTAGCACGTTTTCATCCCTTCATTTTCTCCTATCTGTAAATATCTGTACTTGGCTCAGTCTGTTGAAACTTCCTCCAAACAGCAAATGTCCTCTTCCAAAAGAAAAGACCTTTTACAAGTGTACCTCTCTCTCCTTTCTTCTCTCTATCTCACTCAACCCCTCCATCTCTTGCTCTCACTCTATATCTGTTTCTCTCTTGCCTTCACTCTCTCTATATATCTATCATATGGTTCATCAGTAGTACATAAAATACTAACACGTCATTTTTTTGTCAATAATCACCCCCCTTTGGGACTCCTTGCATGTCTCCCCCGCCCCCCTCTCCGTCCTCTTTCGCTCTCCGTTCCTCCCTCTGTCTCTCTCTCTCTCTCTCTCTCTCTCTCTCTCTCTCTCGCGCGCGCGCCAGATATTATTTTTAACCAACAAATATACGCAAAGAAAAAAACAAAAGCGTCCTTCCTTTTTTATAGGGACTGTGCAATAAATACTAATTATTTTTTTCTGACATAAATCTAGATCTATGGACTAGGATTAGTCTCACCTCAACTGAAAAGATCGATTCCAAAATTATAGTTTGCTTTGATCTTTTGCAGGGTTTTCTTATGTTTTCCCTTAAAATCATTTTTCTTTTTCTTCGATCTAGATTTAAATTCTGATCTAGATTCAGATCATTAGATCTAAAAGTATTTATTAGTCAACTATATCAGATAATGGCCATTCCCAGTAGCTATATAACGGGTGCATGCTTTATCTAGTTACTTTTATAAACTTAATATCCCTGGTAAATTTCTTTGATGTTTTTCAATCCAATGAACTTAATGCTTGCAAAAAATGACCAGAAACAAAGCGGCATAAACAAAGCTAAATATAGTCCACGGGAATACCGTACTAAATTTAACAAAAGTGCGATACGGTAGTGACGTCACGTTTTCCCCGCAGAAGTTTTTTTTAGAGATCACAAAGATGCTAGCGGACAGCCGCTTCCGTCTCAAATATCGTTTGCTCCTAACTAAGATATCAGACAAAATGGTAACATGCTGAGTACCAGGGCTATAATTCAGCATGCAGCACAAAGGGAAGTTTTCACGTGTGTCTGAGTTGCAGACGTTAAACCAACTCAACAAGACAGTGTCTGCGTTCCAGACGTTAAACCAACTCAACAAGACAGTGTCTGCGAACTGTTTACAATACAAGGGAAAAGTACACGACTGTAAGTTGACAACGAACTAACTGTTGATTAAACACAAACAGCCAGACAAACAAACAACCAAACAACCTGGCTTGCAGTAACAGCATTTACAACGCCAAACCAAGTAAAGTAATATCAATATATCTGAATCACATTATTCCATCGCTAGTTGTGGTTTATTGGTAGTTGAAAAGATATAATTGGAATGTCCTGGAATTTCCAAAAAAAAAAAACCACAACGCACTACAACGTACATTTTTTTGCTGCCAATCACGTGTGAAGTAATTTTTAGAACTTGTTGATTTTACAGCAATGTCGACAGCGTCCCATGTGCAATAAAAAATTCCCATCGGCATTTCCCCTTTTTTTGATGATTAGTATGTTAATTCTTTAACATTGTAAGCAAACAGCTCAACTCAACACAGCCTGTTGCTTCATCTGTAGAGTCAGAAGGCAAATTGGGGTCATTTCTTTCAATCCTGATTAAAATGGAAAGAGGACTGATGCTGTAGAATGCTTGAACCTGCTTATGTAACATAAGATAACAAGAAAATAATTTGAAATGATATCAGCCAGCCGCCTCCGTCTCAAATATTTGTTTGCTCCTAACTAAGATATCAGACAAAATGGTAACATGCTCAGTACCAGGGCTATATATAATTCAGCATGCACCAGAAAGAGAAGTTTTCACGTGTGTCTGAGGTCCAGACGTTAAACCAACTCCACAAGACAGTGTCTACGTTGCAGACGTTAAACAAACTCAACAAGACAGTGTCTGCGTTGCAGACGTTAAACCAACTCAACAAGACAGTGTCTGCGTTGCAGACGTTAAACAAACTCCACAAGACAGTGTCTCAACAAGACAGTGTCTCAACAAGACAGTGTCTGCGCTGCGTTGCTTTACTGTGCGGCCTCTGTGAAAGTGGGCTCTTATTGAACGGGTCTCTCCGTCCTACTCACCTGGATGTTGCTGTCATCCTCCACTTCCGGTTCCGAGTCCAGGAACTTCTTCCGTCTGGGGCTGCCGCCATGGGAGACCGAGCTGGCGCAGGAGTTAGCGCTGTGGCCGTTGGCGAGTGGCTGGCTCTGACTGTTCAAGTCCTCCATGACTCTCAGTGGGTAGGATTCGGATGTGTCGCCCACCTGGTTCACTGAGGGCATGCTACCTGGGGGACAGAAGTAAACAGACAGAGTTTATACACCTGTTAGAGTGTTAGAGTTAAAGGGTTAGGACATGCTACCTGGGGGACAGAAGTATACAGACAGACTTTATACACCTGTTACAGTGTTAGAGTGTGAGAGTGTTAGAGTTAAAGGGTTAGGACATGCTACCTGGGGGACAGAAGTATACAGGCAGACTTTATACAGCTGTTACAGTGTTAGGGTGTGAGAGTGTTAGAGTGTTAGAGTGTTAGAGTGTTAGAGTGTTACAGTGTTAGAGTTAAAGGGTTAGGGCATGCTACCAGTAGAACAGTTGATAGGCAACCAGGCAGGTAGACAGACAGACAGACAGACAGGCAGACAGACAGGCAGGCAGGCAGGCAGGCAGACAGACAGACAGACAGACAGACAGCTACCAGTAGAACAGTTGATAGGCTACCAGACAGGTAGACAGACAAGCAGACAGACAGACAGACAGACAGACAGGCAGCACGCAGACAAACAGACAGACAGACAGACAGACAGGCAGGCAGGCAGACAAACAGACACACAGACAGGCAGTCAGACAGACAGACAAAAAGACAGACAGACAGACAGCAGACAGTTGGGCAGATTGACAGGCAGACAGACAGATAGACAGACTGTATCCAATTGTTCCAGAGTCATAGTAATGGCTGGCTACCAAAGAACAGACAGGCAGACAGACAGACAAACGTCATCAAATTGTTAGAGAGTAAGGTGAGGGCTGACTACCTAGCCACATGCAAACATATGTAAAAACAAAGGGTCAGGCATATTTACTGTATAATCTAATTATATTTGTGTCGACATAGAAGGGTTAAATAGGTAGACAAACGGAAATTCTTCCTTGCCACTCTGCTGCAGTATTACAGACAGTTCAAACGATAATAATAATAATAATAATAATAATAATAATAATAATAATAATAATAATAATAATAATAATAATAATAATAAAGAAGATACGTGAAAAAGTTAGAGATGGAGGAGAGAAAGACATTGAGAGGAACGGATAGACAGGCGCATATGCATAATGAGACTGAGTAAAGGAATATCTTAAAGATATGCAAATCAAAATATGAAGGAACAATCCTTCTAACTTCTGTTAAGCGATAACAAGATCTGTTTCTAACGTCCGAAAGCTCTCATCCCTAATTCCAAAAATAATTTTTCGCCAGTTTCGTGTACAAAGTCTGTTACATTGTTACTGAAAAATCGCCTTTATCTGTAAAGTCTGCCGCATCAAGTTTTCAGAAAAAAACAACAACAAACAAACAAACAAATACACGATTTAGATAAACAAACCCAGAGTTATTAAATTAGAACACGAGCTAGTTCAGTAGGTAGAGTGCACGCCTTCTGTACAGGTTGTGTGGTGACTCACGCCGTTTTTTAATATGAAATTGGACATAATACAGAACTTTTTTTTAACATATAACAGTGTGCGTTTCATGGTCTCAATTTGTCAAATAATCTGGGTACTTTTTCACTAGCTGGGTCGGTGTCAATAATAATGTGATTGACAAATACAGAAGTCTTTGTAATCACTTCTGTGTCTCTTAGCGCGATGTCTTTACAAAAAGAACGAAGAGCATTATTTAAACATAGAGGGGTGAATTTCTTTGTTTGAAATAAATAAGGAGAATAAAAAAGAAGGCCAATGAAAAACATTTCACGTTCTAAAATTCCCGATTGACCCGCAACCGTTTCTGCTGGTCAGGTTGGTTTCAGTGATAATGTGATCGGCTGAGACAGGAATCATGGTATCCATGCTTTGTCTTTTTGTGAGGTGTCTGTTTTGGGGCTCGTCCACAATAATGCCTATGCAGTTCTGAGGTTGCACGTTATCAATCAAATTAATCAAAACAATCTGAACTCTGTATCTGTGTGTGAGCTCTCTACAAGATAAAAGTTTTGCTATCGAAGAAAAATATGAAACCACAAAATAAACGGATTACTACTTGTACCACTTTTTTGTTTTAAAATAGCAAGTTTTAACTGCAATCCCCTCCACAGTGAAGAACCCCAAATCTCAAATAAAAACCGTTGCTGATATCCGATATCCGATTTTCCTAATTCAAATCGCATCAGCTCCGAACACGTGCATACTCATCCGATTATGTAAAGTCATGTAAAAGGTTCGAAAGGATATTGCTCCGATTTTGACCTCTCTTAGGTTACTAATAGGTTCATTCAAAACTCATTCTGTTGCGTAGCGATAAAGTGCTCTTGGGCAAAGAGCTTTAAAGGATTGAAAGGATTTCGCTCTGAATTTAATGTCGTTTAGGTTTTCACGGCGATCATTGCACACTCACCCTATTGGTTAAGTAATTGTAATCATTGGACCCAGAGTTAAAAATGTAAAGGATATCGCTCATAGTTTAACGTTCCTGTATGTACCCGAGAGAGTCCTTTACGACAACGGGTACCAGAACTAACATCTGACATTTATATAGCCAACTACTCGTAGATTGAGGGAATGCGAGGACTGCTCTCTCAGTGTGTTACTTTGCACCGTCACTGAGCCAATCATTCAGAGTAAAAAGTAGAAATAATGCACATCACTTGGTCGGAGACAAATCTTCGAATTTATATAACAATTAACCCTTGGCGGGAGACAGGGCTTCAAACTTCTTATTGGAATCCCTGCGCGTTGCCGACTGAGCTTTCTAGATCCACAGCTTTGAGGGATCTTGGAACTAAAGCGTCTTTTCTAACAAAGGGAATCCCCTCAACTTCTAGCCTGTAGAGTGTTACTGAGCATGCATAACTGAGTGAATCGGATGGAACGCCATGTTCCTTCGCTAAGTTTCAGATCACATTAAAGTGAGTGGTACCACGGAATAGCGTTCAGTAAAACCAATTTTAAATGACTACCTGCTTCCCTGAAAGAACACATTTAAATCTGTTTTGAATTCTTTAGTACAACCAGATAAAACTTTTTGAAATCATCAGCTTGAAAAACATTTTTAGGAACAATCTTCAAACTTTTCTCAGATATAAAAAAAAAACAGAGATTCATTTCCGACGAGTTCAAACCCATTAACTTTGATATACGATCATACACGTTGACGAGTACCAGGGAAAATTTCCAACATCGAAGACGAATTTTTACAAAATGGAAACTCACACAAGACGATTCTATAACAAAGTGAGAAGTACCAGGAATAAATTCGATCATAGAAAAATGGTTCTAACTGGTTTTACTTAACGCCAATTCGATTTTCACTCAGATTAGAGATACGTGCATCCGAAAATGTACCAAAACTGACACTCTGGTTTACTCAGTTTGACGTGATCGGTTTCACAAACTACTATGTACTGTAACATCTTTGTGCATCATTCTATGCCAGCCTTGGTTTGCATGATTGCATCCACATAAGAAATTCTCTCCAGGGATCAGTGCGCTTTGTGACGAGTAGGCGAGTCAGGCTTACAGATCTATTTATCCAAGGTAGTCAGTGGGATTCGCCAGTATTATTGAATTTTGGATGCTCTGTATTTGTCATCTTTAAGCAATATTTTCAATATTTATGCAAAAGTAAAGATATGGCAGTTTTAAAACATATCTTTTTATATCAGTATGATGAAGTAAAATATAATGAAGACAGATTAAAGTTTGTTAAATAATGTTTGGATGGGAGTGGACATGCGGGGATGGAGATAAATACCATTAGCAGAGATTAGGAGAGATGATTTGACAGTTTATTATTCTTAGTCTACTTTATAATCTACGACCCAAATTTCCAAAAAAAATAATAATGATAATGATAATGCACTATTAAAAGACAAGCAATTAAATGACAATAAAATAAAATATATCTCTATTGGATTGTTTTGAGAAAACAACGTGATCAGAAGTAGAAGAACAAAATAAATAACGATGAAGAGAATCATGTAATCCAGAAAAGGTAAAAAAATAATGAAAATAATAAGTGTCTGTCATTACGCCACTAGGGTCTTATCAGACCATAGACTTTTCCATCTCAAACTCTCTGTGCGTTCCTGTGTTTATTTGTGTTTTTTTTTTATTCTTTCAGGTTTTTGTCTCTCCTTCAGCCTTTACATAGTCTGCTACATGTCCTTACCGAACAAAGTCATTGTTTCTCGTACTCTCATGTTCTACCTCCTATCCATTCTCTCTCTCTCTCTCTCTCTCTCTCTCTCTCTCTCCCTCTCTCTCCATCTCTCTCGGTCTCTACGCCTGCATCCCTCTCTGTGTCTGTTTCTGTCTGTCTGACTGTTTTTATGTCTGTCTGGCTGTCTATTTCTTTGTCTCTCTCTGATTTTCTTTGTCTGTCTGTCTGTCTGTCTGTCTGCCTCTGCCTCTCTGTCTCTGTTTGTCTGTCTCTCTCATTCGCTCTCTCTTTAGTTCCCTGTTTTTTTTCCATCAATTTATACGAACTTATAATTTTGAACATTTGCATGTAAGTCCTTTCACTTACTTATTGAATTCCTTATTACATGTAAAGGCACGTATACCAGTTTAAACCAAATTGACCCACACCTGTCGTTTATGACTACTGATAATTTATACGCATATCTAAAAAAGGATTAAAAAGATCTCTTAGGGGGTACCAATCCTCGGGTAATTTACTACTAATTGTTATAACACTAAAAAATAGTAATTTTAATAAAAGCACTTACTCGACATTGACTGTGACTGTGTGGGTTCGGTAAGGTCAGGGTTAGCATTTTATTAGGGGGGCGCGGTGGTCCAGGGGTAGAATATCGGCTTCCGACGCAAAAGGTCCCGAGTTCGAATCCTGGCTGTTGCGTTCCCTACTGGTTGGGTCGGTGTCAGTATAATGTGACCGGCTGAGACAGGAGTCATGGTATCCTCGCCCTGTCTCATGTGTAGCAGCACATAAAATTGTCAGACGTTCGTCTTGGGGCCCGTCCACATTATAGCCTATATAGCGCTGCTGTTGGACGTCAAAACCAACCCAACCGCCTTTTATTGTTCGACCTACATACGCAAAATCATCGCGGTGAAACCTCTCAGTAATATACAGTCTCTGGTACGTCCTTGGCGGGGAGACTCGCGCTAGACAGATAAATCACCCGGGGAAGACATTTATATCAAGGAAGATAACTTAAGCAAACTTGAGTTTTAGTGTTGAGTTATGCTGCCTCATAAATCACCGACTCTTAATAAGATTAAAGATGCAGGAATTGGTTTTCACATGAATACTGTGTATGGTAAGGGAATTTTACGTGACTCTATCGCAGCGAAACATTGAAAAGCAAAGAAGACCACACATACACACAAACACATAAAACCCCACATTTGTATGGCTAGGATGAAGGTCAGGTGATGTAAAAACACAACTAATCAATACTCTTGATATAAAATAAATAGTATAACTTGCAGACATCAATGTCTTCTAGTGATATAGAAAAAATGGCTGCAAACAAAAGATTTATTGTTATAATTGAATATTTACTTGAATCTCTCACATAAAAGTCAAAATTGGTTGTTGTTAATTTTTGTTGTCATCTTTAAAAATAAAAATAGATTGGGTATCAAAATACTAAGAGACATTTTATTACTCACGATATTACATTTAAGTTTTCCCTGGTTTCTCTAAAGATCCTTCATAGAAAATCAGGCATCTCCTAGTGTTTAAACATCGGGCCTCTAGATAGTCACCTGTGAAAGTTACCGAAAGGTATAACCAGCACTTCTTTGTCTACTTTGATTGGTAAAAAACCTATAGGGCACTCTGTGGGAGGAGAATTCTGGTCGAAGAGCAGAGCTTGCGGCTTATGATTGGGAGGTGTGAGATTCGATCCCCACTCTGACCTCCGCTATAGCTCCGCGTCTTCCCCTACTGGGTGGGCTAGTCTCATTATAATGCAGGCTTTACGATCCACATGACTAAAACAAATGACGTAATCACGCCCGGGGGATTTTCATGTGATTTTCTGATCGTTCTTTGGCCCCTGAAACCTTGACGAGAGAGCTCTACAATTGGACGCCGGTGCAGATTCCCTTACCAAAGGTCTTCCTTTACGCTATGGGCCCCGTCATCACAAGGCTTGTAATGTGACTGCCAAGTTCTTGATACCCTGCTACGAGGTCCGTACTCGTATTTTAGTTGGTTTAACGTCCATTATCAGCACTTTAAAGGGTTTTATTGTGGACGGGCTTCAACACTGACATCTGACAATATTATGTGCTGCCGCATACGAGACAGGGCGGGAATAGCATAACCCTGTCTCAGTCGGTCACATTATACTGACACCAACCAGACAAGTTACAGGGGACGAAATCGGAAAAAAATCTGCAAATCATCAGATTTGAACTGCTGACCTTCTGATCTGGAGACCATCGCTCTATCACATTAGCCAGTTTGACCCTTCGAGTAAAGGGTTTTATGAACTTGACCAGTCAGTTCGTCCTGATAATGGCCAGTGATCTGCGGTTCGAATCTCACTAGATCAGGCCTCTTTAACCCCACATGATTATTCAGATATCATAATGTAATTAAGCAACAACAAAAAATCGCCAAATTCTACAAAAACTTCAAATTCTTCATCATTTTGATTGCCAATGTCATGCTGACTTTGGTAGATAGCCATAAACAATAAATGCAAAGCATAATATTATATACTACCATCGACTCAAGTCTCATAAACGTCTAACATTCCTTTAAAAATTTTAAAATGTTTTGGGGTCTGTGCTTCGAAAACATGTTTGTTTTCCAAATAAATATTATGTTTATTTGAGTGACTGCAGGAGACGTGATAATGTATTTGTCTGCATGATTGAACATTCGCCTTGGCATGTTTTCCTACTGCGTTTAGGCACAGCGCTATATGAACGTTTTATTTATTACTCACTTCGGAATTCGTTAGTACTGATACGTTTCTGTGTGCGATGCTGTTAACACTAAAAATCTCTGTCAACTTTCAGTAATTTTCTACAGAAGTATCTTTACTTCACGCCAATTTGGGGGCGAAGTGGCTCAAATGGTAGAGCATTGGTCTCCAAATCGGGAGGTACGTGGACAGAATCCCACGATCGGCAGATTTATTTGTCCGATTTCGTCCACTGCAACTGGTTGGATCGGAGTCACCAGCAGCGTATAACATTTTCAGACGTCAGTCTTGGGGCCATGAAAGTTGAACCAACCCAACTCAACTCTCGCCTCTGGGTCAGCACGACTAGAACTTTAGCTCTGAGCGATGTAAACTCGCTCTCTACCAGAGACCGTGCGACATCAGGGGCCCGTAATAAAACGAAGACGATCGGTTAGGGAATTCCCACCGGCGTCCAATCACAGTTCTACCAGAGACAATAGATGTTAGCAAGACGTCTCACAAAAAGAGCTTACAATGTTTTTGATACGAGGAGCTAGCATGACGCGGCATTACTCTCTTTCTTTCTTGAAATTAAGGCAGTTGAGTAATTTTAGACCGAGTTTTTACCGGAACCGCCTTAAAATTCCTAACTCAAAATTTTCCACGTGAAAGCTCTTATTGTTTCACCCTCTCTGGTTCTACCAAGATAAATCCAAGGATCCCTAGAGCTGGCTTTGCAAATAAATGCAAAAACATGTAATTGTGGCAACCTAACTAGTCTCATTCTCCTACTACGTCACTCACTCACACACTCTCTCACAATGTCTTTCTTTGTCTACCTCCCTTTCTCACATGACTGTGTCTCGTTTCGTTTTATCCTTTGTTTTTATGTCGTTGTTTTTCTCTGATTGGGTGGGGGTAGGGGTGGGGGGGGGGAGGGAAGACCTAAGGTAGAACATATTAGGCTTTCGACGCAGGAGGTCCGGGGTTCGAGCCCCGCTCTGGCGACTTCATCCCCTACTTGTTTGGTCAATCAGTTTAATGTGACCAAATGAGACAGAGGCAATGTTTATTTGTAGCAGCACGTAATCTTGTCAGACGTTGGTGTTGGGGTCCGTTCTCTATATAGCCTATACAATGGTGAAGCCGGACGTTTAACAAACTCAACTCAACTTTTCATCCACAAAAAAACCCTGACTCTCACAGTCTCTCTAAAACTCTTTGCTATAATCCCCCTTTCTCTATCTTTCAGCATCTTTCCCTTCTCCCTGAATAAAACGTTCTCACATTTTCTGATATTTTCTTACTATCGTCAAACCCAGCATAACAGCATAACTTTCGGTTGATAAGCTTCAACAATCTCTCTCAGCACCGTGTGTTGATCTTGGTGGATACACATAACCATCAGTTAACACTGTGAACCCGAGAGCGCAGCCTACCTGAGTATCCTATCTTACTACACTTTGTCTTTGTCATGCGTCACTCTCACTCTTGGAACAAGGCACCCTGTTGCTAAATCGTATCAGTAAACTTGGTAACTCTTTTTTTAGTTCACTGATATCCTCTCTCTCTCTGTCTTTCAATCTCTGTCGCTCTCTTTTTCTCTATCTATTTATCTCACTACCACGGACCAAAAAATGAATAAAGCAGGAAAGTAAAATGGCTGCTAAAGAAGAAGAAGAAAAAAGAATCTTTCGAACCAGAGAGGGACAATGGTCAGGAAAAAAACAAATGTTGGTAACTTGGTTGCTGTGATATACGAGCTTATCCAGATTATCTGAAAACACGAGCGTAAAATAACCGCCATATAGATAATATTCCGTTGCAAGTTAAAAAAAAGGAAGTAGACAGTAAGAAAGAAAAGTTAAAAGAAATAGATAGTCAGAAAGAAAGAGAGAGAGAGAGAGAGAGAGAGAGAGAGAGAGAGAGATAGAGGGGGGGGGAGAGAGAGACAGAGACAGAGGGAGAGACGGTAAGAGACATAGATAGAGAGAATGAGGGATCAAAGAGATAAGAAATAAGACAATTTAAAAGTCTACTAGGCACTGAGATAGAAAAATTAATAGCCAGAGAGACAGAATGAAAGTGAAATGGAGACATCCTGAGACAAATGAATATAAAAAAGAAAGTGACATAGACAGAGAGACATGGAGAGAAAAAAGAGACAAAATTAAAAAAGAAAGAGATAATGGGAGATAGACAGATAGCGATAAAAGCAATGAGAAAAAGACAGAGAACCAGATATAGAGAGCAATAAAAAAAAGAGAGACAGAGCGCTAGAGTTGCATGTGACATTTATGTTTCTTTTTAAAATGGGGATTCAATATTTACATAATTTGTGGGACTTTTAATGTAATAATTATAGGTTGCTCAACTATGCATTATTGATTTTTATAGCTTTCATTTGTTATGTAATTTTTCCACTGATGTATTATAATAAAGACGTCAATGACTTTTTCATTATAAATCTGTCTAACAACTTTGCCCTGACCGAGATAGGTAAAAAAAGACTGAGTACTGTTTAAACTCTACTTGTGAATTGGGCGAGAAATACTGTGACTTGTACTAACTGAGGCTTGTACTAACATAACTTGTAGGTTTTAATGAATTCATTTGAAACGCAATTATTTATTTACACTAGTTGCTCCGGTAATAGAATACTTAAAACATAATTTAAACGACTGTATCGTGAGCAACGTTGTCACACAACTAAATTTCTCGGTCAGTATGTTAGTCTCTATCTTCCTCTCTCAGTCTCTTTCTCTCTCTCTCTCTCTATCTCTCTCTCTCTCTCTCTCTCTCTCTTCGACATTATATTAGTCTATATATTCATCTTCCTCTTTCACTCTCTGTATGACATTAACTTACTCTCTCAGTCTCGCTCTTGCCCGTGCCCTATATCTTTCTCTCTATCTTTCTCTCTCTCTATCTTTCTCTCTCTCTATCTTTCTCTCTCTCTTTCTCTCTCTCTGTATTTCTCTCTGCCTCACTTATTCTCTCAAACGAGAAATGGCTATTCAACAATCTGAAAATATCATTCATCTTTTCATTCTTATTCCGCCTTTATCCTTTCCCTGTTTTTTTCTCTTCTCTTTCTTTTCCTCCCTTCCATACAAGCCTCTGTCTTACTCATTATATCTTAATGTTACACACACATCATTATTCCCAACCTGTCTATCTTTCTCTCTTCCATGATGTCGTACACTGAGTCTTCTATTCTTTCGCTTTATGCCTTTCATTTTTTTTTCTTCTTTCGTTCTAAAACGGAAACACACTGTCACACAACTATTACCATGTTAAAATCAGTTTAAACATATCTAGCGTGTGTTTTTAATGTCTTTATGTTTCCTCTCCTTTACTCCTCTCTCTCTCTCTCTCTATCTCTCCCTGTCTCTCTCTCTCACCCACTCTCCCATATCGGTACATTATATTTTGTCATTTGTCTGTATGTGTATCTCTGTATCTTACTATAATTATTATATTCCCCTGTATATGCCATTTTGTCTGTTAGTATATCTATCTTTATTATTCTCTCTCTCCATCTTTTTTTGTCCCTCCACCATGAATGAGTCTGATATAGATATTTCACCACTAATCCCCAGGTCAAACCACATGCCTGCTCTTTTGCTTTGTTCACTACAACCAGTTTTTTTCCTTTTTTTCACACTATTTTTCAGTTGAAGTTTTGCTCTTGTTTCTCAGTCTACTTGGCCTTCATGCTACAATCTGTGGTTATAAATGTTTGTGTATTATCTTTTGTCTTTCTGTATTAACTTCGTCGACCATCTGCTTCAATTTGTGTTTTAGTGAATTTTTCTTTTACTACATAATGGTCTTCCTAACTCGCTTTGTGTGTTTTTTCCATAGCTGTATTTTAATAAAGACGTCAAAGATTTCACAATTATAAATCTGTCTTACAACTTTGCAATGACCAAGATAGGTAAAATAAGACTGAGTACTTTTCAAACTCTACTTGTGAACTGGGCGAGAAATACTGTGTTTAGTGGCTTTGGGATCTGAAGTGGGCTTCTGACTGTTTTGATAAGTTCAAAACAAGAATTATGACGCAGAACAAAAATATTTGACGCATTGTAAAACTGCGAGTGTTTACCAAATGATATGAAATTGAATCACAACGGGAACGTTACTTCCATAGCGAGGCTTCATACAAATACAAACCATGTCATTGAGAGAGACATTACGTAACATTATCAGCACCAAGGGCCATAGTTTGCGATATCATTCAACCAAAATATGCAGTAAAAACCAGGGGCGGAAGTTGGGGTCGAGTTGGCTCGAATGGTAGAGCGTTGACCTCCAGATCGGAATGTCCGCTGTTTGAATCCCACGATTGGTCAAAATTTATTTATCATATTTCTTCCCCTACTGGTTTGGTCGGGGTCAGTTTAACGTGACCCTTTGAGACAAGAGTCCAGGTCATGTGTGTGGCAGCACCTAAAATATCAGACATTAGTCTTTGGGCGCGTCCACAGTATAGCCTATAATTATAGACATTAGGTTGGGCCTTAACCAACAAAGCATACAGACATGCAGTAAGAACGGTTAACACCAGATTTATGTTGTGAGGGCCGAGTTTTATACTGAACAAAACGCATTCTGATGACCGTTTTCCCTAAATTTGTAAAAGATTCAATGCAAATGGACGAATGTAACAGTACTAATGCAAATGGACGAATGTAACAGTACTAATGCAAATGGACGAATGTAACAGTACTAATGCAAATGGACGAATGTAACAGTACTAATGCAAATGGACGAATGTAACAGTACTAATGCAAATGGACGAATGTAACAGTACTCTTCTCACGTCAAAATGAGTTCACTTGGTTCAATTTGGGTTTTTGGCGTATCATTAAAAAGCGTTGTCCCGTAGGGGTCTCAAGCTGTAACAATGAAAATGTTTGATGGCAACAGGCATTGGTTTTATCTTCAATTTAAATCGTTGTGTCGAGATTTGATTGCAGTGAATCCTTTTGATCAGGGATACAGAACCATTTTGCACTGTTGTCACGAAAAGTACATCTTCCGAGGATACTAAAAAGAACAGGCGATGTCAAGGTGTTGACTGAAATAACCCATTTTATCTAACAAGGGTAATAGTGGGCTATTAACTTTACACTCGTATCACAGTTAGAACAGAATAATACTCAGTGATTATTTTTTGTTTAGCTTATAACCCAACAAGGCTAGGAATGTGAAATGTCCTAACTGTACCTATGTTTTAATGATTTAGCTCTATTGGCTTCTAAATGCAATATTTGTTGTTTTTTTATTTCGGTGAACTTGCCTGTTATTTTGGAAGCTTCTCCTTAACCTCACATAATTTCAGAGACAAATTTTGTCGGGTGGTGAGGAGAGGGGGGTGGAGGTGTGGTGGATATAGATTCTTACTTAGGTTAACCGCATAGTTATCATAGTAAATGAATTATTTAAAGCCCAGACTTATTTAAAACTAGTCTTCTTGACTTTCTACCTGCGTATATGTGGCTGTAACTGTAATGGTTATATTTTTTACGTCTTTATTTTATCGAATTCGTGCATCTGCTCATTCATTTTTTGCTTCACTTTTCACCTCACAATTCTCTCCTCGACAATTTCTGTGTATCTCTTTTCTTTTTATCTCGTACTCTGGAACTTGTATGCTTTCATCATTCTGCTTTAGAGGTAGATTTGGAGTTCACAACTCAAAATAAAAATGTTACGGCACAATGTAAATAGTTTGGGAGTATTTACCAAACAAAAGTTACTCACAATAAACCTTTACTTCCATATATTTATATACCTTCATAACTTCAAACTCAACTTTTCTTTTTGCTGGGGAAGAGACGGTGCTTGATTCTTATTAAGAATTTGTATTGGTCTGGTATACAATCGCACATACTCGTAGTTTTAACGCACAGCTTGTTTAAACTAATGATAAAAGTTTAAGTGATAGCTTTGAAGCTCAAAAATACAAAAACCCATAGCTCAGAAAAGAGGGGAAAATGGAAAAAAATCTGCACTCAGTGTAAATAATGAGCTAGTATTTACAAAACACGTTTTACTCTCAATAAAACTCCACTTCCATATGGGTCTCTAGCTAAAAAACTGAAATGGTTGAAGGCACAAAGAATGTTATCTTGTTTCTATGGCGTGGCGTCTAGCATTGATAGCAATCAATACTTTAGGGTTGGAAAACACGACGCGTTTTACCTGTTGCCACGAGACAATGTAAAACTTCATACAACTTCAAACTTCTATGAAGAGAGGAGTTTGGGGGGGGGGTGTAGATTCTTATCAAAATTAAGCATTGCCTTGGTAAACAATCACACATCATCATTATTTCTAACATCAAGCCTTTTATTGTAAACAATGGATAATAGATTTGGAACAATATAAATAATCTTCATTCTTCTCCACTTTTTTTTATCAGCCTTTAGAAATTTGCGTATAATGCATTTTTTTCCATTCAACCTTTCTTGCATCAAACAATTCTAAACTATTGTATTAAAGATCCGTATTATTGTTTTTGATTTGTAAGTGAGCGGCTATAGTCGTTTCGACTTTGATCTATCGTACTTTAATAGACCGATTGATTCCAGTCTGTCTGGCCTCTGTTAAATATTGAGTATGATCAAAGAGACTAAAAGACTCTCAAGTTCAAATTTCTAGCAACAAGTTTGAGTCAGCGCAGGAGTGGAGGAGTTACTCAAGAAGGACAAGAAGAACAAAAAGAAGAAAAAGAACAAGAAAAACAAAAAGAACAAGAAGAACAAGAAAAATGAAAACAGCAAGAAGAACAAGAAAAACAAAAACAGCAAGAAGAACAAGAAAAACAAAAACAGCAAGAAGAACAAGAAAAACAGAAAGAACTATAAGAAGATAAAGAAGAAAAAAAAATAAACAAAGAAAAATAAAAAAGAACAAGAAAAACAAGAACAATAACAAGAAAAACGTGGAAGACAAAGAACAAAAAGAAAAAGAAGAAGAAAAACAATAATTATGTAATGTCAACATTGTAATAATAAAGAAAAGAGCAATGACATTAAAGCTAGTGGTTCTGTTTTGTATTTCATTCAATGGCCGCTGGTTTTTTCTCTCCAGGTAATAAGTGCCTTTCTCAAATTACAGGGAGAAAATTATGCGCCGAAATAAACAAAATTATATTTCTTATTGTGTACTATTTCTGGTATTTGCCGTTGCTTATTTATTTGTTCTTTGCTGTTTATAATGCCGCCACAATATTATAGTCTATAGTGTGGACTGGTCCCAAAACTAACGTCTGGAAGTCTATGTAGTAAAAGCTAACAATAGCAGCTGCGCGCTCAGGTTCTTTATAAGCTTATGAGTATAAACAGTAAGTTATGAAACTAAGTGTGTCATATTTCTGTGTGTTTGTGTGTGTGTTCTTTTATGGGTTTTTTTTCCTTTTTTTTTCGTTTTGGCTGTTGTTGTTTTTTTCGGGTAGCGGGATTATTCGTTTACACAAATCCAACTGCTGTTGTTGTTGTTGAGTTGGTTTAAAGTCCAACATCAGCACTATATAGGCTATATTGTGGACGGACCCCAAGACAAACGTCTGACAATTTTTATGTGCTGCCACTCACGAGACAGGGCGGAGATGCCATGACTCCTGTCTCAGACGGTCACATTATACTGACATCGACCCAACCAGTAGGGAGCAAAATCGCCAGGGCTCGAACTCGGACCTTTTAGCGTCGAAAGCCGATGTTCTACTCCAGTACCACCGCGCCCCCCACAAACCCATCTGCAATGTCATAAATACAAACATATATTTTAACCCAAGATTGTTTTTTTTAAATATGTCTTCTTCAAAAAAGAAAGAAAAACAGGCACAAAATGTATGAAGGGAAATGAAAAGTAGACTTACCCGTAAGCTATCCCTCAAACGTCTTTATCCTTCTTAGTATATGGTATAGGTCCGGGATCTCGATAAAAGGATGGCACAGAATCTGAAAGAATAGTTAGAATGAGTTTACAATTCGAGATAACTAGAGACTAGCAGACAGACAGACAAATTGAAAGAAAGACAGACAGAGACAAAGATATAGACATAGAAAGACAGAGACAGAAACATAGATGCAGAAACTTCTAGGGCGGAAGGAAGAGAAGTCATTATAATATAGAAGAAAAGAAACAGAGAGAGAAAGAGACAGCTAGAACCAAAGATAGAGAGAGATGCACAGACTAAGATTGTTGTTATTAACAATAAATAAAAAAAACAATGAAAACTATGGCATATTTTCAAGTGCAAGCCCAATACATAGATCTATACCACAGGCAGTAAAACTATTTTGTTTTTTTAATAGAGAAGTTATCTCTCCTATTTTTTAGTACGCCGGATTTTTTAAGAGTGTCATATACGGCAAAGGGTCTCAATTCAAACGTCTGACAATTTTCTATACATGGAATAGTGCGCCGATACAAGGACTATGTCACAGCCGACCACCCTTTAACAATGTCTCGTGTGTGGCAGCACGTAAAATTGCCAGACATTAGTTTTGAAACCCACCGTAAAGCTCATATTGTTGTTCCCATTTTATCTAGATATTGTTAGTAACATTATTTATACTCATCGGCTTTGAATGGAATCCGCTAGGACATGTAGCATAATTCTCTATAAATATTTTTTCAACGTTTATCGCAAGTAACTGGCTCGTGGGTGGGTCCAAGAACAAAAATCGGCCTGTATTTTTATGTTGCTACGCGAGGATAACCTGGTATGTGGTGACTTATGACTCAACTTGTAGGGTTATACTTACACACACAAAAACATAGACCAGTAAAAACCGGTCTGAATTGGTATCAAACCTTGGACATCCTTAATGTAATTTAAACAGTCGATACTCGATCGTCAGTACTAGTAGCTGAATCACCTGGTGGTGACAGATACTCAACACCAGTGTCCTGACATTTAATTTCAAATCACTACAATCGAACTTAATGAGTATACTCATCTATTTCAACACCTGTCCGCTTTGTTTGTCTCCGTTTCTCAGTATCAAGCGCTAACCAGCATACACCTTGTCTGCCAAACGTTTACTTTAGATTGGTTTTTTTTTAAGGTAAAAGTTTTTTTACTAGAACTGATGCACAAATTTGGCAGCATTTCTTTGCAACCGAAACAACTTGCCAAGTAAATTTTTTTTGCGAAATGTATATGATGTAACAAAATAGATTTAACTGGCTTTTTGTCAACATTATGTAAATTCCTTTGATGATTTTGAGGGTATTGTTTAAAGGTTACGAGAATATACATAGTGAAAACAAGCGAAGTTCAAACATGTACTGTTACAAGGTAAAAACGTGAGTGCACGAAGGTAAATAATTCCTAAAGACAAAGAAATCAGGTAGGGATTTAAGCCAAAAAGATTAAGAGAAAGATATCTACTGTTCAGTGGTAGAAAATGTGACAGAGAGCGAGAGATAAAGAGCGAAATAAAGATGGGCACACAGAGTGATGAAATAAATAGACCCTAGAGAAACCGAAACATTTTTTATAGAGTCATGAGAGGGTCAGGGGTACATAGATATATAGAAATAGAAGATAAGGAGGAAAATGGGAGAAAGAAAAATAGAAAAAGATGAGAGAGATAGAGAGAGAGGGGAGAGAGAGATAGAGAGAGAGATGGAGAGAGAGAGAGATAAACAAGATGATTATAGCAATAAACTGATCGACGTGAATGAGAAGAGCAATAAACGTGTTATAACCATACTTTCAAGTGAATGAGTTTGATAAAGGAAGGGGCCGCACAAAATCTCCACATGTAGATAGAATTAATGGAGTATACATAGCAATGCTCATAGACTTACATACTAGTATTGTAGTAAAAAAAAGAGACCGGACTAAACAGACAGAGGCCTGGGACACAGACTGAAACAGACTGGGTCGCGTGAAGGGCCAGACACAGGGTGAGAATGTGATTGGATCCGAGAAGATAACTTCAACTGGGCGGGAAAGCGAAAAGCTGATAATTAATACGTTAATGACAGGGGTGGGGAAAAAACAAGATGAAAGAGTGGTTTGTTAAGTATGGTTTAGATCGAAATAATTGACAGAGGGAGAGAAAAAGAGAGAGAGAGAGAGAGAGAGAGAGAGAGAGAGAGAGGGAGAGGGAGGAAGAAAGAGAGGGGAGGGTGAGACAAACATAGAAATGGACAGAGGCAGAATGGCAGATATAGATAGATAGAGACATATATACAGTGAGAGAGACAGATAGACAGTGAGAGAGAAAGAGAGACAGAGACAGAGAGAGATAAACAGACAGGCAAACGAGTATATTTGTTAAAGTTTGCTGCATTGCGCTCAACACCACCAGACTATATTGTGGACGGGTCCTCAGACTAAAATATGACAATATAGAGTGCTGACACACTGGACAGTGCAGCTGTTTCAGCAGGTCTCATTTAAATACTGACCCTGACCCAACCAATACTGGACAACAACCCACCCAGGCAATCACAAGTAGGACAGGGCCGCCTCGTTAGGATCCCAGAATGTCCAGGTTGAGACTCCAGATCAAACCCCGCCTTTCTTACCAACGGAGCAGAGATACCTCGTTCCAGGATCACCTCACTTTCTTCGAATCGGGTGACTGTTTCCTCTGTGTGACTAGCCTTATATCGATCTCACTGTCTCCAGCGACCAACACAGGGAAAACCCAAGGTCTACTGGTTTATGATGGTACACTGGCTGTATTAAATTTACCCCAGCCAAAAGTGAAAGTTTGTGTAAAGGACTGGTCGAATTTAGCCGGGCTGTAACTCCCTCTGGATTTACCACAGTTGTTTTTCTTCCCCCTTTAGTAGATCTTTCGTCTGTCTTGACTGATGCTCTCGTTACAGCTGACGTTGAGGTGGAGAAACAAAATTAGACTCTGTTCGGATTATTATAGAGATTAGGCAGTTCATCCCTAGGAACAATTATTTAGGGCTGTAAGTATAATGTATCCGTAACTTTTGACTCGTCGTAAGTCTTTTTATTTTTATACTGTTACGACGAGTCGCAAGCTATCGCGATGTTGTAATTACAGCCCTTAGTCTATATAGTGCTAACGTTGGACATTAAGCAAGTAACCAAGCAACTCAAGTACAAAGCGACAGACAGACAGGTAAACAGAGGCTGAGACAGAAAGAAAGCAAGAGAAAGAGAGGGAGAGAGAGAGAGAGAGGGGGGGGGAGAGATACAGACACAGAGAGAGAAGAAACAAAATTAGACTCTGTTCGGATTATTATAGAGATTAGGCAGTTCATCCCTAGGAACAATTATTTAGGGCTGTAAGTATAATGTATCCGTAACTTTTGACTCGTCGTAAGTCTTTTTATTTTTATACTGTTACGACGAGTCGCAAGCTATCGCGATGTTGTAATTACAGCCCTTAGTCTATATAGTGCTAACGTTGGACATTAAGCAAGTAACCAAGCAACTCAAGTACAAAGCGGTTAGACACGTTCGTTAGGAAAATTGCCGCAATATTACAACAACAAAAAACCCAACAAAAATGGATTGGGCTTTATGGGATCATATCTCTCCCCCCCCCCTCTCTCTCTCTATCTGTCTCACTCTATGTATATACTTATACACACACATATATCTGCCTCCGCCTCCCGATCTCTCTAGCTGTCTATCTACATTGTATTTATAATGCGCCACATTCAATAAACTCAGCACATGTCGCTTTTACAAATTAAAATCTTATTGAAAAAAATTAGATAGAACTTAGATAGTATTACATGTGATACTATTACAAAACAAAAAGCATTCAGCTGACACCGACCCAACCAGTAGGGAACGCAACAGCCAGGATTCGAACTCGGGACCTTTTGCGTCGGAAGCCGATGTTCTACCCCTGGACCACCGCGCTCTCCCCAGAGTGAGTGAATTTGTTTTAACTAGCAGAGTTGTTTGACGAAATTTCCTGCTCTCCATCACTAACAGAGTTGTTTGAAGTTGTTGCGTAGGTTAGCTATGTATGCAAATCATGTACATTGTACTTGTATGGCTGAATGCTTTTTGTTTTGTAATAGTATCACATGTAATACTATCTAAGTTCTATCTAATTTTTTTCAATAAGATTTTAATTTGTAAAAGCGACATGTGCTGAGTTTATTGAATGTGGCGCATTATAAATACAATGTAGATAGACAGCTAGAGAGATCGGGAGGCGGAGGCAGATATATGTGTCTATAAGTATATACATAGAGTGAGACAGATAGAGAGAGAGAGGGGGGGGGGAGGGATAGAGAGAGGGGGGGCGTGAGAGAGAGAGGGGGGGAGAGGGGGAGAAAGAAAAAAAGAAAAAAAAA
>RQTK01000474.1:48584-80375 GCA_003991915.1 Elysia chlorotica
TCTCTCTCTCTCTCTCTTTCTCTCTCTCTCTCTCTCTCTCTCTCTCTCTCTCTCTCTCTCTCTCTCTCTCTCTCTCTCTCTCTCTTTTATTAATATAATTACTTTTGTTAGAGTAATGAGACTAGACATAGTCATATGGAGAGGGAATTGTGGAAGATTTTCTTTCATTAATCTACCGTTTCAAATGGCTACTTTACATTGCGTATGGTTATATATAGACGGCGCAGGCATAGATAAACTCGGTCCCAGTGGTGGTATGGTATAACCAGTTTGACTCCACGCATCCAGACAGATCTAGCTTATTAAATAGCAGTCGGGAGTACTTTTAGAAGCGCGACTTCCAATATACTTAGTTGACATAGTGCAGCGTTTGAAGTTTTCCTATTATTATAAAGTACACGTAGAACATTTAGATCTTTCATTTTCGGTTACTGGCGGGCCAAAAAACGCAGCGAGTGAAAACTTTGATGACAAATTTGAGTTTGATTCTCTTGCTTAGCATTCAACTTCTGCATTGTAAAGGCTTTAATTTGTTGAAATCTCCAAAGACTAACATCTGACAAATACATTTTTGACTGATTATAGGTTTCGAACCAAGGACACCCAAAGCCATACTACTTACGCTAGTTCGCCCCGATTTTAGGAACAGCTCTATCCCCATCAGCTTTTTCCGTCATTCTTTATTCAACGTAACTCTCAAGATGTTACTATTGCTTTTGTTGATATTCTTGTTGGGTTGTTTATTGACTACTTTATGTTTACCGCAGAGCATCCGGGTTCGCTCGCAGGCGGAATCCAAGACTAACGTCTAGTTGTTTTTTTTGTTTTTGTTTTTATTTTTTTAAATGTTCCACTCAGAGACAGAGCGAGGATACGAGTCATAATGAAAATGGCGGCCAAGCAGTTCACGTTTTACTGAAACCGACACAATCCACAGACAAAAACAGTTTGATTGGGATTCGAACCTGATTAACAATCATACACCTTACCTACTGAGCCACTTCACGTGTCAAGTGCACGTGAACTGGCCCAACTGGTAGAGCGCCTGTCTCCCAATACGGGGGTCGCCGGTCTGAAACCCAGGATTGGTCAAAGATTCATTTGCGCCATTTCGTCCACTCTTGGGAGGGTCGGTGTCAATATAATGTGACCGACAGAGACAAGGGTCAGGGTATCCCCACTGTTACGACATGAAATTTTTCTTACATGCATATTTCAGTAACTCAAGCTGTGATATTGTGATATTGTCATTTATATAGTATGTATAATATTATTACTGGTTATGTTGGAATTCTACCCTTTCATTTTCTTATCGTTGTAAACTTTTTTAAATTTCGTCCATTTTTTAAAGAGAGTGTACACTAGTTTCCCTTTGTGCAATAAATAACGATTTCTGTATTCTGTATTCTGTATTCTATACTCTGTTATCTGTATTATGTATATATGTATGCATGCAATTTTATCAAAATCCTTGCTATATACTGACAGATTTATAGCTATAATCCGTCACGTAAAATGTTTATTTCTTATTGTCAAGATAAGATCAAATTTGAACTGATCCGTTGTTAATGTTAAGCGCCGTTTATCCGTTTATTTCGGAAGGTGAGATGTTCGTGTTGTGCTTTTTAGTTTGTTAAGTCTGCTGTTACGAGAAGTGATAAAGAAACACCTGTTCTACACCTGGGTCTATTGCTTGTTATCAGCCAGTTGATGTTGTACAAGTCGAACACCGCAGAGTTCATTCAACTTTAAAAAGACGTGCATGGACAGATTACCGCTATCATTTTTATTTTATTTTGTTTGTTTTTTGTTTATTAATATAAATCGGTGAATCGCCTTGCTTTTATCAAGAGTGTGGGAGAGAGAAAGAGAGGGAGAGAGAATGTTTGAAAGAGAGAGAGAGAGAGAGAGAGAGAGAGAGAGAGAGAGAGATTAATAAACAAAAAATACTGAATGAATAAAAAACATTAATAGAAAAAGGCGGATGGAGAATGAGAATGAGTGAGATATGTATACGTATTTCTCTTTCTTCCTCTGCCCTATCTTTCGCCCCCTCACCCTCTCTTTATCTCTCTTTCTATTTTTGAACGATTAAGAAGTGAGTTTTGGTATCCCCTCCCTGTTTGTTTTTGGCAGTAAATGATATTGTCAGACGTTAGTCTTCGAAAACGTCCACGATATAGCCCAATGAATCCAATCCCTCACCCATATCTCTTTCGCTCTCATTGCCTTTCCCTCCCCCTCTCTCCATCTCGCATTTCCCTATACCCCTTCCTCCCTCTCTCCTTCTTTCGTCTTTATGACTATGTCTCTCACTCTCGCCCCCTCTACTTGTCCCCCTTTCTTTTTTCCTCCCTTTTTATCTCCCTCTCTGTCTGTGTGTGTGTGTGTGTATCTCTCTCTCTCCCTCTCCCTCTCTGTCTGTGTCTCCCCCTCTCTCGTCCACTCTCTACTCCTCCTCTAACCTTGCTCAGTGAAAATATCAATGTTTAAAGGAGACGACACCCAGAGCACAAACTAAAGAGCCGGCAATGATGCTTTGGGGACAGGACGGGGAGGACGTGTGTCAATATATTATACTCTCAGATCAACCAGGCTCCTGGCTCGGACCTCGGGGGATTCCCTAAACAGTGGGACTACGTCATACAGGAAGCTGTGTTAGAGTGCGGGTGTTCCTGGTCGACTGCTGGATTTTGAAGGTTTTGCGATCGATGGGCCCAAGGGGACGGCAAAGACGGTAGGTAATGGAATACGCAGTCATAGCTCCAGCTGCAGTTCCTCACTTTGCTTAGTCCACAGTCAAGGTGGGGGCACCAAGCATGATTGGGCAACCACTTCTGTCCATACTTCTCTGTCTTTAGCAATGTCAATCATGGCTTCCCCCAGCCGAATAATGTGACCGGCTGAGACAGGAGTCATGGTATCCCCGCCCTGTCTCATGTGTGGCAGCACATCAAATTGTCAGACTTCCGCGTTGGGACCCGTCCATAATATAGCCTATATCGTGCTGCTGTTGGACGTTAAACCAACCCAACCAACCAACCAACCCCTAGCTGTAAAGCTGTCCATTGTGTTACGTTGTCTGGCTTTGCTCCTCCTTCATTGTACATTGCCTTGTAGAATCATTTTCGCAAGTCCTAGTAATTTGTAAGAGCCCAGATCTTCTCCAAGTGCGTTTTTCTCACTGTGGCGAGGAGATCTTCATAGTGCCCAAAAGATTTATACCGGGAAAGAAATTTGTACCTGGCTTCCAAGCCTCTAGAGAGCATATTTACTTATTTATTAGTCCTCAGCGCCCACTTAGGTACCTGAAGGACATTGGTGTATATAATAAAATTTAACTGTGATAATCCTACACATGGATCTTTTAAACTACTGTACATACCCTTCACTTTCAACCAAACCTTTTACGCACAATTTTTATGCTTTTACTACTCAAAGAGATAAGGGATCACCGTTGCTACTAGTATAATGCATTAACTGTCTTAGCACATCATGGGCACAAGATAGCCGTTACCGTGCTGACGTGCCGTAAAACAAACTCACTCACTCAATCTAAAACTGACGAAACAGACTAGCGATCAGAAAACTTCATGCTTAAGGGGTACACTATTATGCCATCCGTTACCGTCAGTGACCTATTCAGTTAGACGGGCTAATGCCCCTGTAGGCGGAGAGTAGGGGGGGGGGGGCGGTGGCCCAGGAGTAGAACATCGGCTACAGACGCATAAGTTCCCGAGTTCGAATCCTGGCTGTTGCATTCCCTACTGGTTGAGTCGGTGTCAGTGTAATGAGACCGGCTGGGACAGGAGGTCATGATATCCCCGCCCTGTCTCGTGTGTGGTAGCACATTCAATTGTCAGACGTCCGTCTTGGGGCCCGTCCACAATATAGGCTATATAGTGCTGATGTTGGACGTTAAAACCAACTCAACTCAACTCGCCCCTGTAGGCGGATCTGTTGCCTTTATTTCCGTCCGTTTATATCGGTATTACAGTAATGTGGCCAAATGAAACACAAATTTCGGTAATCGCATTAAGTGTGACAGCTCGTTTTTATCAGATATTTGTGTTGAGACCCGTCTGCATTCTCAAACGCTATCCGCAAGCAGTTGAAATAGGAGGGACAGAATGAATGAGAGAGAAAAAGAGAGTGACACATAGCCACAGACAAAGAAAGGGTGACAGAGAGACAAATAGACAGATATATTGTTAGAGACTGAGACAGAGAGAGGGTTATAGAGATAAAGCCATCGATAGGTTTTCTCGATCAGATATCGCCGCAAGGGACCCTCAGGGGAACCTAGGAACGCCGCTCCCTCCCCCCCTCCCTCTCTCTCTCTCTCTCTCTCTCTCTCTCTCTCTCTCTCTCTCTCTCTCTCTCTCCCCCCCTCTCTGTGTAGAGAACTCTAATTTTTGTAGGTCCATAGGATTTTCATAGTGTGCTTTTACTTAAAAAGCACAACCCGTCTCCAAAAGTAAAGGTTGAAGAAAAAACAACTTTGCATAAAAGTAACCACACCCTCTATTTTTTATTGGTAGTTATATGAAATCGAAATGGCGTTAGAGAGAACGACCGAATTATTAGCTCTGTGTGCGAATTTCGTGATCCTGTTGAAACCAATCAAAACTTGACGATCCATGTCTTGCTCACGCGGGAGGCAGTAGGATGCTGTGGTTGAGATAAGAATAATAGGAAATAAGTGTATGTGCGGCTTTGTGATCATTATCAATCCGTCTATAGCTCTTCCATCGCGCTGGACAGACAAAGCTTCCATCTCTATCTGTGTTGTCTTTATTGTATTGCGAGCGGGGATGGTGTGCATGATTATTTTCTTGCATATGCAGCAATAACATTCTCTCGTTCATTCACGGGGATGATCTTTATTGGTAATGAATTGTAGCTTTTGGAAGGTTGTCTAATGTTGTTTCTGTGTGTGTGTCGATTCTGTTCGCCTCTCTTTTTATGTCTATCTGTCGATCTATACGTGTGTCTGTCTGTCCGCCTGTTTGTCTGACTAGCTAGCTGTCTGTCTTTCTGAGTTGAGTCATGTCCTCACTTTGGGAGAAATATAGGGTGATAATAGAAGGCAACCATAACATTAGATCAAACTCAAGACAGACATAACCAAATAAAAGTCAAATGTAATATAAACATTAAACAAACATAAAAATGTTTAGCAACACACAGTGAATGTCACGTTACTTCGATTGGCATAAGAGACGATCATTAGGCAGGACATTATATTATTAATGTATGCGAGGCTTTTGTGAATAAAAAAGATGGAAAAAGGAAAATACACACCTATCTTTTTCTTACATGGCCTTTAAACGATGTGCGGGAAAATTGAAAAAAAAATCTCCTGTTAAAAATGTATGGCTAGGGACCTCTCTGAACTTTGATCTCACCACACAGAAAACCAATTACCTCTCATTGTAGACAAGATGTGAGTGATATGTGTTAAATCTCCTAAGTCTCATCTCCCCTTGCTTACTACTGGTTGATTCGGTGTCAGTAGAATGTGGTCAACTAAAGCAGCAGTCTCCAGGTCTCCCCGCACTGATCAAGTGTGTCAGACGTGAGTTTTGGGGTCCGTCTACAATAATCATGAAAATATATTGTGCTGACGTTGGACGTTAAGCTCAACTCAACTAAATTTAACTCTCTCTCTCCCCCCCTCTCTGTCTCTCTGTCTCTGTCTCTCTCTGTCTCTCTCTCTCTCTCTCTCTCTCTCTCTCTCTCTTCTTTTATGACCATCTTATCTTCATTCGAACGGAAAAACAAAACAAGTTACTTGGGAGTGTCACAATATGAATCATCTGTATTATTATAAATATAGACATTATAACTATAATCAATACTATTATTATTATTATTATTATTATTATTATTATTATTATTATTATTATTATTATTATTATTATTATTATTATTATTATTATTAAACAAATTAATATTCCCATTTCTTTATTATTATTATTATTATTATTATTATTATTGTTATTATTATTATTATTATTATTTGTTTTAATTGTGTTTTTTTGTTGAAAGAAACGTAAACTATCTAGACAAAGACTTTAAGTATTTTAATAATAACAAGAAAAACAACAACAACAACAACAACAACAACAACAACAACAACAACAATACCAACAGCAACAATAAAGCAACAACAACATCAATAACAACAACAATAGCCCAAACAACAGCAACGAAAAAAAATTGCTCCTTTCGAGCTACAATGCAGAATTGTTTGCACTAAACGAAAACAAATGAAAAAAAGCGTTACTCCTAATCCCCCCTCCCTTGTCACTTTATTCAATTTATCAATGTAAAGCGCAGTTGTTTTAGGAATGTAGATCTAGACAGGACGCATTAAGTTATACATTGTAAAGGTGGAGTGGGGCTGAGGGAGAAGGGAGAGAAAGGGGGCTTGCGATTGCACTGAACTTTGCGCAGACAGAGTAATAAAATAATATCCAAATATTGATGCCATTTTTTCTGACCTTGGCGTCGCCATAGCTGCCATGTTTATCTCAGAACCCATGGAAGTCTCGCCAGTTTACGCTAGAAGCGAGATATGCATCAGTAAGTAACGAGATTGCACTTACAACGCGTCGCTACAGTGGTGGCTATAAATATTGTTGCATCAGAGAGTTTCGAGATTGTACTTTCAGCGCGGTGATTGGTTTCAATAAGATCACGAAATTCTCACACAGGGCTAATAATTCGGAAGTTCTCTGTAACGCCATTTCATATACATATAACTGCATTTTGCATCAGGGAGTTAAGAGATTGTATTTACGGCGCGTCGGCACAGTGGTGGCTATATTTACTGTTGCAATAGGGAATAATGGTCTGTCCTGTCGAGCTAGATACATAGAAAAAACGTTTTTGTTAATCCTATTATTTTACAATGCTCAGTCCTGCATACACACAAAAACTCTAACAACAAAACAAAACAAAAACTTGAAAAACAGAAAACAAAAAGAAACAAACAAAACGTATGTACTTTTTAAGTGGTATGAAAAATGAAGGAATTTTACCTAAAGAGTTGTTATACAACAAATTTAATTAAAAAAAAATAAAATAAATAAAATGCAAGCTTATCGTTTTATTTACATAAAAAGCGTCAAGGGAGCGCTAGAGACAGACATTTAGGCGTTTTAAGCAGAGGACTACGTTAACGCAATCTATTCTCCACAGTTAAGTTTCATAGATAACTCACGCAAACAAGCATGGTAATAACGTAACCAAAGCAAGGAATGTGTGCATGTGAATCTTAGATTAATTTCATGGTTAATATAACTATTGTTTGAATAGCGAAAGAGGGAGAGAGACAGAGAGAGAGAGAGAGAGAAAGAGAGAGTTATAGAGAGAAAAAAAAGAGAGAAAGAGAGTTAGAGACACAAGCGTTAGAGAGAAAAAAGATTAAGAGAGAGAAAGAGAGTGAGAGTAAGAGAGAGTGTGTGGGAGAGAGACTTACAGGCAAAGAGCGTCAGAGAGACATGTGGAGAGAAAGAGGCAGTGAACTAATTATAACGAATGAAAACAATGAGAGAGGGAGGCAAACACAGAAAGACATAGAAAAAAATTAAAAAAAAAAAACATACCGATTAGATAACAAAAAAGAAAGATATGAGGTAATCAGTGTAAAGCAGGCACAACTTGTTGCTACACATATATATTTTTGGAGCTGGAACCCTCGAAACACAACACAAACTTTAACATTTCCAAGAAAAATTACTGTCTTGATCAGAAATGGTTATGATTTTTTTCAATTCATGAAGTGCACTTTATGCTTCCAAGCACACAATAAACCACTTAGAGAATTCAAATTTCGACCTTAGTCTGATTCACCCTGGTTTCTTCACGGATAAGTTACAAAAACAACAGAGAGAGAGAGAGAGAGAGAGAGAGAGAGAGAGAGAGAGAGAGAGAGAAAGACAGTGAGAAAGATAATATATAGGGTAAAGAGATAGGCGCACAAAGGTGTTGAAAAAAATATCTAACATATCTCTGACAGCATTGCAAAAATAAACAATGACATTTTTGCAAAACTCCGGTTAGGAAAAGCAAATGAATGACATAATAGCTTAGGTAAATGAGTTCCCTTTAAAGGTCGACGACTTTGGCTTAGTTTCATTAAAGAGTTGATGGTAAAAAGGAGAGAGATAGAGAGAGAGAGAGAGAGAGAGAGAGAGAGAGAGACATAGAGACAGAGAAACATAGACAGAGGTATAGAGTCAGAGAGTGGTGGTAGATAGCGCAAACGGTAGTGCACTGCCTTTACAAAAGTAGAGTTCAAACCTAAAAGCTGATAAACGTGCCGACTAAGCCAACATCTTCGTAATAATTTTTTTTCCGAAACCAGGTTAAAGGAAAATCTATTGCATTTTACACACAAAAATTAAGAAACATCTGTTTTAGTCTCAACCAAAGCTGATAACTAGTTTATACTGAAAACTGTAAATCTCTGAAATTCTTCTGGCAATTTAGTGAGAATTTTTTCCTCTTATTTCACTTCCACCTGTTTTTACAGTTTACCAATGAGAGTCTATATAAACCGCCAGTCGTGTTTATGTCGCGTTAAGCGCGCTACCTGCATAACCTTTCTGGCAAGCATCCACCTGTATCTCCTTAAATTTAAGATAAAACATTAAAACACCTTGCACCTCTATGATATGCTTTTTTAATTTTGTTGTTGTTGATGTTGTGTTTGCTGTTGCTCTTTTTGATGTTATCTTTGTTTTTGCACTTAGTCTTACCCCCCCCCCCCTTTTTTTTTCTTCCCTTTTACCAACGATTTCTGTAAATTAGTTTTTGTGTGCTTTGCATATGCTAAGCCAAACTATTTGGCCCTATAACAATGCTGACTGAATAACATCATAATTATTGTGTAGTTAAATATTTGTAAAAAATAATTTTTACCTTTGGTTTTCTGCATTCGTTTCTTTTTTTCAACTTGATAAATCCTAGACTATTGCCGATGTTTTATTCTTCTCTTTCTATCTACTTATTTTTCTTTTCTCAATTCTTGTCCTCTGCAGATCTGTATTACTCTATCTCTCTCAGTCTTTATTTTTCCCTTTTCTTCATTCATGTCTGTATGTCTGTCTCGCACTCTCTTTCTCTGTCTGTCTCTCACTGTCTGTCTGTCTGTTTCTCTGTCTGTCTGTCTATCTGCCTGTCTGTCTCTCTGTTTGTCTGTATGTCAGCCTCTCTGTCTCTTTCTGTCTCTCTCTGTCTCTCTGTCTCTCTCTCTCTCTATCTATCTCTCTTCTTTTATTCTCTTCCTCTCTGTGCACTTTTTGTTATCAACACTCTCTCCGACTACTATTCATCTTGTTTTTTTTTAAATTTGTTGACTCTATTTTCCTGTCCAGATATGTGTGTGTCCTACTGATCCTCCCTACTCGCCCCCCTCTCTCTCTCCTTCTCTCTTTCACACACATTCTCTCTCTTTCTGTCATTCTCAATCTTATCATCCCCATTTCACCCTTCCTTCTTTCTCACTCTCTCTGCCCCTCTATCTCTACCTCTCTCTCTCTCTCTCTCTCTCTCTCTCTCTCTCTCCCTGTCTCTCTCTCTCTCTCTCTCTCTCTCTCTCTCTCTCTCTTCTCTCTCTCTCTCTCTCCCCCTTCCACTCTCTTCTCCATGCACCGCTGTTATGGTTGTTCAGTTAACATTATTTTCTTTCCCTGTCTCTCTACCCTTCCCCTCTTCCCATTTATATACCCCCCTTCCACGTACATGTTTCCATGCACCGCTGTTATGGTTGTTCAGTTAACATTATTTTCTTTCTATGGTTTATGAACCTTTGTTCCTCATTAACATATGAAGTGAGCAGCTTGTTAACCTAGTTTATGTACCATTAACATTGATACATAACCATCCGTTGCACTTAACATCTGCCCCTTTGTAATTATTCACCCCATAAATGCGTACTATGACTTACTAAGGGTATTATCTAGTTTGCAATGACTCTCTCGTTCTACATGCTCGCTATGAACCTTGAATATATAGGGCACGAACTCGGACTCTTGCACTGCTTTAGGTTTAATTTAAGTTTTGGGCCAAGCAAAATAATGTAAGGTAATTCGTATAACTTCAGACTTTTCGCCTGAACATGTTTCTATTTACAGATCAAGGGTGCACATAAACGGGAACAAAAAGGAAAACAATGTTAGTGTTCAAGCAAAACATTTAAACATTATTTTTTCGTGCATTCATTTCAATTTCAACGGTAATGAAAATAAGACCTAAATGTTACAAAGTTGAACTGTTTAAGTTCATTTTCAAAACGAACTTAGGCCCGGTAAACTTCCCTACTGTTTATGAATGCACACCCTTCTTCCCTATTTTATTGCCTTAAAAGATAAATGCAAATCAACAAAACAATTTCCATAAACGATTTAGCAGCACATCAACGAATGCTTAGACGGTGGCGTAGAATGAACTCCGGATTTCTGAAACTGCTTCTTCTACGTAATCAGATTAGAAACATTAAGAAACACCAGTCCAGCATAAGTTAGGGCGTAGAATTATAACTGGTACATGGTTAGAACAGAACCGACACCTTCTATTGTGCATCTGATTAGACTGCCAAGAGAAGACCAATTAATTATGCTCAACTCTGCAATAAGGAATCCACCTTATTTTGTATTCCATTTCAAACCATATCAAGCACTCATGCATCTTGAAAAAATCTGACTGTAGCGTTGTTTATTCGAAGCCTTCATCGTTGTTCTGCTGCAATGTTCTTTTGTGTGAAACGTAACGAGTGGGCGTCGGCGGTAAGTCAATTGGTTAGGGTATATGACTTGCCAGCCAGAGGTTTCCAGGTTCGACTCTTAGTTGATGCCCTCAGTCTCCGATCTGAGTGTTCATTAAACCTACCGGGTGTGCTACTGGTGAAAACATTTACATTCTTTAAAGTCAAGCTTGTTTCACAGGGATTGTTCTGACTAGCTTGTGCTGCTATAATGTAATCCGCACCATACCTTACACACCATTTCAAAGTAAATGTAATTACTTAGACATCATTAGACTAAAGTGGTCAACTAGGGATGTTAGACCATGTAGAGTTGCAGAACATAGCTATAAGACATGAACTTTAATCTCACCAAACAAGATGATTGAATACAGTTAAATAGTACTGCTTATTCTAGTCTTTAAATATTTTCTCAGATCTGCTACAACATAACAAATAGAAGTCCTACTTGTTAAAGAACGCGCATTTGTTCCGACAAAGTGGAGCAATGTTTTTTGCAAAAATTACATTCATTATTAGTCCACGCATGCAGTCTGATCCTTGTTTTAGTTACTACAAGAAACCAAGTGAACATATTTCTCAGCGCACATTAAGTCACACAAAAGTTGGCCAATATTTATGCTTTGCCAACTCAGGTTCCCAGTAAATGGAACACGGTCCTGCCATCTAACCTCCCATGTTAAGAACAACTTTGATACTCCGATAAACATGTCTGTGACCTTTAGCGAGACCACAAATTTCGACAGTTACCATTTTTTCTGACGTTCTTGGTTTATTTACTGCCCATTCATAAACAGTCATGACACAAATTGGAAATCATAAATTCAATGTTGTTGGTTCAGCAGGCAGTTACTGTAACTTTTGTATAAAATGTCTTGAGAAAATAAGTCGAGGAAGACGAAAAATGAGCGGATAAGTACATATCAGCATACAGTCAAACTTTTTAATAGGCTTATGAAGCCAACGAGAAAACGGAAAATCTCCGTGCCCAAAGGGCATGATTATGTCATCTTTTATCGCCTTGTGGATGGCAAAGCTTGTAGTACGTAACCGCTGGGCGGTGCGGAAGTGAGTGCGTTAACATTATACAAATAAACATTGTTTCGCACCAGTTGCATAATTGAAGCCTTAAAACAATTTGGAGTACTTAACATTAACAAAACAATCAAATTTGATATAACTAGACCACGCACAGGTCATATAGCTTGAGGTCAAGCAGAGATCAAATAGAGTTCAAGTAGAGGTCAATTAGAGGTTAAATAGGGGTTAACAAAAGATCAACAGTAGTTAAATAGAGGACAACAAATGTGTCCAGTAAATATAAAAGACTGTACACGGATTGCATTATTCCTGCGAACGGTACCGATGATAGTTTTTTCAGGTGAATGTTATACTATAGAGCACATTCGTTCTTTTTTTTATATTTTCAAGAGTGGTAAAAATGATATCGATTATTCAATATATTATGATTATTTCCTATATGGATCTCTCTTAGATGAAAATTTTAATGCTTTAGATTTTTTATGAATTCATTTTCGTTTTATTGAGGCACCATTTAAAATTTAGTTACCAAATGAGAAGGGTGAAAAATTATTAATGAATCAAAATATTTATTACTAAAGACATGGATTTGCATCCGTGAAAATAATTATTACTATGGAGTTTTTTAATAGCTCGACGACATAATTATCATTTGTGAACGACTGTGGCGAAATATTACATAAATAGTGATCGGAAAGAACTTTCTTCATGTTTACCGCCTTCATGACCATCCTCCTCCTACCCAAAAGGAGCTGCAAGTCACGTTTTCTGTTTTTGTCTCAAACAAAGAAATCTGGGACAGAACCAAGCAAATCCCCATCGGTACAGATATGAAAAAGCATAAATTGGTCTGGATAGATCACTCACTTCCAAAGCCTATATTCCACATCACAAAGCAAGCCCTGGAGTGAAACCCCAAGGCATAAGCAAAGTCAGACGTCCGAAGCAGACTTGGCGGCGTAGCACTGAGAGAGAAGTAAAAGTGACCGTTAACACATGGGCGGAGCTGAAGATGACCAGCCAGAATCAAGTTTGGTGGAGGGGAGTTGCTGCAGCCCTATGTTCCACAAGGAATCAAGAGGCTTAATCTAAACTAACTGATCTTTCTAAGGAATTATACCTCCGACGCCAATCCCACCTATTGTCAGAGACTCTTACTAAGGATACAACCTGTCCCACCAAATTTAAGACGTTGTCGGATACGACAGATTTCATCTGCCCCCACTGCCGTTTCATTTCCAGTTACCTTTAAACGACGAGATGGAATTCCAGGGTGCTTTTTTATATCTTCATCATGGTGATGAATTATTTCTTCTTGAACCTCCAAATTACATGTATTTTTTTATCACGAGGATCATTCTATACCGCTGTAACTTTGAGAGTTGCTCATCCTCTTTCCCCAATTCACTTTTGTTTCTAAGTGATTGCTACCCTCTTCGCCCACACCCATCCCCACGCCTTGTGTTATGGAAACATAACACATCCAGTCCCACCAAGCATAAATAGCACTGCCGGCGTCGAATAGCTCTAATCCATCTCTCTCCCCATTCCCGTTTTCTTCACTTACATTTAAATCTCAGTATGGAATTCTTTTGGACATCGTCAACATAGTGATGGGTTCTCATAAAACCTCCATATTACATTTCATTTTTTTTTTTACCACAAAAGATCTATTTTGCTATCACTTTGAGAGTTGCTCTCATCACTTATACCGACGCCACTATTCTTTCTAAGTGATTTTACCCCCCCCCCCCCTTTCGCCCACCTATATCCCACCCATTATTTCATGAAATCACAGTCCAGACTTGTTCGGGCCCACGAAGAGCTATAGACCTTGGAATAAACGCGCTCATATCGAAAGCTAAGGCAGTAGGGAGGGACCAACCATAGCTCTATCCTGGACTTATCGAGCCAACGAGCGTTCAGAAAACTTCATACCTATGGGGCGTCATAACGTCAACCTTTATCATTGTATGGATCGCAAAACTTCTATTAGAGTAGCTATTGGAGGGGATAGTGGGGTACGGAAAGTAGTTCTATGATACCAACATCGCGCCGAGTGTTCAAACGATACTTAAGGATGAGTGGTATCGGATCTTTAAGGATGAAATGTATCGTATGATGAGATGTATAGGATCTCTAAAGATGAGATGTATAGGATCTCTAAAGATCAGATGTATCGGATCTCTAAACAAGAATGATGAGATGTATCGGATCTTTTCGAACTCTATGCTTTTTCATAACCATTGGACGGGATTTTATCCTTGCGAAATTGAAACATTTTGATCTGTTATGTAAAGTTTTAAGGATCAATAGAGGGAATTTTCAAAACTTTCAACGGAACTTTGCGATGAAAGGATTATTTAGCAGTGATGGGTAGGGCGATGTCTTTGAGGTCCAGAACTGATATACTATTCACTTGTGCTTTGGACTTGGACTTGGACAATGTGTGTGTGTACGTTAACTTGGGTTGGTTTGAAGTAAAAATTCAGCACTATAGCTATATTGTGGAGGGACCCCAAGACTGACGTCTGACAATTTTACGTGCAGCCACAGACTGCACAGAGCGCGGTGATCAAAACTCATGTTTCATCCGATTATATTATACTGACACCTACACAAATAGCAACAGTAGACGAAATCGGACAAATACATTTTTGACCGGTCGTGGGATTCGAACCGCTGATGTCCCGATCTGGAGACCAACGCTCTAATCCTTAAGCCAGTTCACCCTTCGTGTTTATGTGTGTGAGGGTGGAGCTGACCTAAGTATGAGAGCGTTGCGCTTTTACACGTATTTGGTAAAGCCCCGGTTCGATCCCACGAACGAGAAAATGTATACTAAGTACTCTTTACCTCTGTCTACTTTCGTCTTTCTCTCCATGTTACTGCCTCTGTATCTATGTTTATGTCTATCGGCCTCTTTATATCTCTGTCTACAATTTTATTTCTCCGTCTCTCTCTCTCTCTCTCTCTCTCTCTCTCTCTCTCTCTCTCTCTCTTTATCTTTGTCGATGTCTCTGTCTTTCTCACTCTATCTCTTTCTATCGCTGACTCTGTCTGCCTGTCTGATTATTTCTCTCTCTCTCTCTCTCTCTCTCTCTCTCTCTCTCTCTCTCTCTCTCTATCTCTGTCTCTCTCTGTCTCTGTATGTCTCTGTCTGTCTGTCTGATTCTCTCTCTCTCTCTCTCTCTCTCTCTCTCTCTCTCTCTCTCTCTCTCTCTCTCTCTCTTTCTCTTTCTGTCTGTCTGTCTGTCTCTCTGTCTCTCTGTCTGCCTGTCTCTCTGTCTCTCTCTCTCTCTCTCTCTCTCTCTCTCTCTCTCTCTCTCTCTCTCTCTCTCTCTCTCTCTCCCTCGCTCTACCCGTCGCTCTATCTATTTCTGTTTAGCTATCTCTTTAATAGTAAGTGTAACTTTAAAAAAAGAATTCACCGTGCGTTGAACATATCTTAACGTGATAAAGCTCAGCTAGACATTATGTGCAGCTTGGCTGCTTAAACAGGGATTTTATCGCAACAATCTCATACTGCTACTGCCTGCAAGTAAAAAGGTGTTTTTTGTTTCTGTTTCTACCAAGCAATAAAAAAAGGGAAAGGACGCTTTAAAGTTAAAACGGAATTTATAATTAGTGCTTTCTTCAGATCAGCCAAAAAATAATGGTTATGTCAACTTGTATTATCACTCAAAGTTTCAAAACTGCTCACTTTCATGTTCCAGCGATTGCTATTCAAACGCCCCCTCAAGCTGTCCTTCTCTCTTACCCTTGTACTTGTCTATATAGCTTCCTCTCTCTCTCTCTCTCTCTCTCTCTCTCTCTCTCTCTCTATCTCTCTCCTGAATTATTGCCAGCGTTAGGATGCTCAGGGTGTAGGCGTATAATCCTCCCCCCCCCCCCCACGTTAGCAATGACGATACCACTCGTGTTGTAACTTACTATTCTCTACCTACACAACACTGATATAAATTGTTTTCACTTTTCCTAACAGTTGAACTACAGAGTTTAAAATAGTCATTATATAACGCGGTAAAGTTTGCGTACTATTTGGGTTAGGATAATCAAGGCTATAAATTTAACTTTTCAACTTCGCTTCAAACGCTGCCTGAAAATTGGCTTTCCGCCCGTATGTTAATGAAGAATAAGAGTGAGGACGGGTTTTCCAAACTGCTCCAAGCAAAAGCACTATGAGATGAAACGTATCAGAACAGCAGTGTGCGTAGGTACAAGTCAGGTCGCCAAGTGCCCGAAATGAACACATTTTACATTATTGTAACCTTGGCAGTGATCTTTTTTCTGGACAGATTGATACTAGAGACAATACACTTTAGCAAGACGTCTTACAAAAAACAAAAACAAAAACAAAAAAACTCACTGGGAGATGGCGTGAGGCGTGTTCACTCTATTTCTTTCTCGAAATTAAGGTTGAGTAATATTTTATACAGAGTTATCTGTGTGCGAGCTATAAGACCCCCATCATCTATTAGCGATATATGTGTGCGAGCTATTAGACCCTCATACGTCTGCTGGCTGGAATTCCGGTAGAGTAAGAAACCTGTACCCGTAGAATTATGCCACATCGGAGGGTAACTTATGCCAACTTATGCAAACAAAAGTAAATTAAAATTCACCGCGAGCGCAGAGCTGCGAGTGAGGGTCCTATCTCCACTGGCAGGAGCTTCCTGTATGTTTCATGGCCGACACGTTGCTTAACCTATCTAGTCTATAAATAGAAGATCTCTGTATACGAAGGATTGAAAAGGTCTGAATTGTGCTTTGTGTCTTAAATACTTACTTTCTAATCTAAGTGCAAAATATTAAGGTATTTTGATCTCTTAGCTTGTTTATGTCATTGTTGTTGTTTTGCGGCAAAGTGATTTTTCTCCGTCAGGAAATCGGGTGACTACCGAGACCTCCATAACACCAGGCCAAGTCACAGAAATGATAAGAGTGAACACATTTTAGCGTTGTAAGGGAAACAGTGATCTATCTCTACTAAATCATTACAATATTTGGCTCATAGAGTAGTATTTATTTAGCCTACCCTGGGTCGAATTTTAAAACGATGCTTATTCGCCTACAGTTGGGATCGGCAAAATATATTTCTACCGCCTGAGACCGACAAACTTACAGACATTGAGCATAGTATTTCAAAATCACAGTGCATCCATAATTACTAAAATAAAAATTCTTCGCTCCTACCCATCTTTCTTCTTCTCTACTTCCCCCACATGCCCTTCACTCTTCTTTCTCATTATCTCTATCTCTCTCTCTCTCTAGATCTCTAGAGAGCGAACTGGTCTTAGTGGAGGAGCGTTGGTTTGTAGATCGAAAAAGCCACGGTTCGATTTCGTCCTCTGTAACTGTTTTGGTCAGTGTCAGTTTAATGTGACTGGCTGGGACAGGTTTCAAGCTATCCCTGTCATGTCTCGTCAGACGTAAGTCTCAGGGCCCGTGCACATAAAGCCTTTATAATGCTTACGTTGGACGTTAAACCAACTCGACATTGCCCCTTCGCCCCCGCCTCACTCTCATCTCTCTCTCTCTCTCTCTCTCTCTCTCTCTCTCTCTCTCTCTTTCTCAGCCCATTTTCTCTTTTGAACGCTCGATAACACTCTATAAACTTAAAGAGATTATTTAGTTTGAAGATATAAAAGTATTAGAAAATAATATACCACTTCTCCTACATATTAAGCGAAAAAAACTATTTACAATAAAATATAGCTAAAAGACTGATGTCATATTTCGTAAAACATTTTTTCTATCTTTTGATAAATGGAATGCATTGTCTGTATTCATTCAAAGTCTACATGTATACGAATAGATGCAAAATACTGCAGAGAAATCATCAACGTTTTTAGTCTACATTTATTGTTAAACAATATCTTTTTTAAAGTCAAACGTCGGCAATTTGGCTATCTCTATATGTAACGGAATAGAAACACATTGAGCTTAAAGTGAAAAAAAAAGAAGAAAAAAAAAGGAGAGGGAGAAATAAAAAAAAAATAACAAGAAAGAGAGAAAAAAAAGGAAGGAGAAAAAATAAAGTGAGTTTCTCAAAAGTAAAACAAATCAGCAACAAACAAACAAACAAACAAAGAGTTAGACAATCAGACAGCACGTGCAATATGGAAATAAAAACAAAATCGAAAAACGTGTTAATCGGAAAGATAACAAAACAAAACAAAAAAAGACGCCCCGTTTTGTAACGGTATCACACATCAGTGACTATGGGTATGAAAATCTTTAAACTGAACACGCTTTCGGATAACACTATTATCCCCTTAAATGTCATTACCGCCCGACAATATGCACTGTCTGCTTTGGAAGTATACGTTACCGAATCTATAATGCAATTACAGTCAATCTGCTGCACACAGAATAGGAGATGGCTCTGCATTAAGGGACAAAGAGGAAATATAACAGATACACTACATACAGTTTGTTCAGCTCTGCCAGAGTTAAAGAATATGTATAGCTAGTATAGCTTACCCAGGAACCACTTAATCAAGAATTTATTTTGGCATGTTTTTGTTTTGTTTCGGCATATAGATTTTTGTTTTGTTTTGGCATGTTTTGTCTTGTTTCGGCATGTTTTTGTTTCGTTTTGGCATGTTTATGTTTTGTTTTGGCATGTTTCTGTTTTTGTTTTGGAATGTTTTTGTTTTGTTTTGGCATGTTTTTGTCTTGTTTTGGCATGTTTTTGTTTTGTTTTGGCATGTGTTTGTTTTGTTTCGGCATATTATGCTAAATTGGCCATAACGTTGACGCATCATTGCTTTGCGACAATTCACACATGTTAATAATAATGTGGATAACTACAGACATTTTCCATTAAACATTTTTGGTTTATACTTGTGTGTGTGTGTGTGTGTGCGTGTATGTGTGTGTGCGTGTGTGTGTGTGTGTGTGTGGACAGTCAATGACCTCACCCCAGTGTGCGCGAACCACCCCAGAGGATGCTATGCCAGATCCACACCGACAAGGCGCAAGGCTGTCTGATCCCAGCTACAGGTGCTCCTGGTCAGAGTTAAATTAGCTTAATTCATATACGTTCCATTTGTATATAGTATATTGTGGACGGGTCCCAAGACTAACATCTGACAATGTTACGTGCTGTCACACAGAGATAGCCCAGGGATACATGTCTCAGGCGATCACATTATACTGGCACTGACCCAAACCAGTAGGGAGCGGAATCGGAGGTATCAAACAATTTTCAGCCGGTGATGGATTTCGAACCAAGGACCTTCCAATTGGGAGACCAAGGCTCTACGGATCCTGATTAGAAGCCAATAGATCTATGTACGGAAAAAAAAACACACACACATGCACACACATACACACAAGCAAGAGAAGTGTAGAGCAATATTGTTTTGGTAGTACTGGATAAGAGGAGGGGAGAGAGAGAGAGAGAGAGAGAGAGAGAGAGAGAGAGAGAGAGAGAGAGAGAGAGAGAGGGGGGGGGTGTCTCAGTACGGTAAACAAAATTATGACAAAGGTCCAACGAAATTACTCTAATCTGGATCTTATAGCAATGTTTGTCCTAATTCTCTGAGATCAATCTTTTCTGGAATGTGTTATTTTTCAAATAACTATCCGTTACAGAATGCATTTAAAAACCATTAATTTAAGAGTAATAATAATTATCGGCTTTTGGATAATTATTGTTACGGTTACAAATCTCAGCTTTGCTTGAAGATTTATTAGCCTTTGCCAAGATAATTATTAAAAATAACAATTTGATGCTTTGCCATGCTTTGCCATGAGCAATTAAATAGCAAACGATTCAGCGGTTTTAATTAATAACAATTTCAGAGCTTGGAATGCTGTTAAACCAGACTAATTAACGGTTTAAGTAAATAAAAAAACAGCACCCCATTTTTCTCATTATACTTTACTTGTTCTTAATAGACTAACATGATATCTTTTACAGGTGTCTCGTTTATTTCATACGTTGGCCTGTAGACAAATACGCCTCATCAATATGTATAAACTGGCTCTAATTTTCCTGCTTCTATTGAACTGAATTGAAGCTTTATTCAGTAGATGTTTAAGTAAACATATTTTTCATAATGTTCGGACAGGCTTTAGATAACAATATCACAATATTAAGTTAATTAGGAAATAGTTGTTAATTTTTATTTATACAAAGAACTAAATCCACCGCCCCCTTTTCTCTCTCTCTCTCTCTCTCTCTCTCTCTCTCTCTCTCTCTCTCTCTCTCTCTCTCTCTCTCTCTCTCTCTCTCTCTCTCTATCTATCTATCTATCTCTATCTATCTATCTATCTATCTATCTATCTATCTATCTATCTATCTATCTATCTATCTATCTATCTATCTATCTATCTATCTATCTATCTATCTATCTATCTATCTCTCTCTCTCTCTCTCTCTCTCTTTCTTTCTATCTCTCTCTTCCCTATCATAGTGGAGTCTACTACATAATAAACATACTATAATATATATCGATTTAATAGCTTCCCATTTAGCCTATACCCCACCCTAAGGGTTCTAAGTACAACGTCAAGGAAGCGTACAGCTTGTCATGTGCATATCTTAGACAAGTTGTAAGCTCACCGAGTATTTGTACGTACGATCCTAGTAGATCGTGTTTTTCTTCTAGTACCGGGTATATTATTGATGGTGGTGAGACACTCTTTACTAAGCCGTTCGTGTCTACGTTGTTGGAATCTAGATCTATGTCTGTTTTCTCTTTGTCGTAGATCTAGACCTAGATTTCGATCAGTATCAGCAGGCCTAGATGTGGATGGCTGACAAAGTGCTGTATTGTCACTGTTTTTATCTAGGTTCCAACTTGGCATCGCTAGAAACAATCTTTTCAGACCGCATCGTTTCCAAATAGAACATTCTTAAGGAAGAATCACGCCTCGCTTTAACTTACGTAGAGGAAGTTCTTGTCATTATGGTCGTGCTAGAGTCTCTGATGCGACGAACGGCTTAGTAAAGAGTGTCTAACGTAGACTTAGCTTAAAATGTGCTACACCAACCCAAGAAGCTTATAGACCCACACGGATTAGATCTACATCACTACTAACGTCTCCACCTCACATTAGTCAGGCAGCTTCTACGCTTACACCCTAACTGGCCCAAACCATCAATATGGGGGGAATGACAAAGACATGCCAATATTGTGACGCAAAATTATGGCCCACAGAAACATCCTCACTATGCTGTGCCAATGGTCAAGTTAATTTACCACCCTTGCAAACTTTACCGGAACCTTTACACCAGCTGTTTGTTGGGGATATTGTAGAATCTAAACATTTTCGAAATAACATTTGAAGTTACAATTCAGCTTTCGCATTCGCATCACTTTGTGTAACTGAGGACATGTTACCGACAAGGGTATACTGTTTCAGGGTAAGTGGTACTGTTTGTCATATAATTGGTATGGATTTAAACTTTTAACCCCGCGGATCTTTATCAATTTATGAACACCTTTTTGGGATGCGCGTTATTACTTTTGGTTGGGTCTGACTAGATTAGCGCCATAGAAATGGATCGACATTTTGGAATTTACTTGGAATGGCTTAAATCTTATTTAAATAGTACAATCTTAGTATCCAAACAAGATTGATTGATAGATAGATAGATAGATAGATAGATAGATAGATAGATAGATAGATAGATAGATAGATAGATAGATAGATAGATAGAGAGAGAGAGAGAGAGAGAGAGAGAGAGAGAGAGAGAGAGAGAGAGAGAGAGAGAAGAAAGAGACAGAGACAGAGAGACAAAGAGAGGGGGGAGAGATTGAGAGAGATGAACTGACAAAGACAGAGAGATAGAGAGAGAGAGTGAAAGGAAAGTACAGCGAGGGACAGAGGGACACACGGAAGAGAGAGAGATAGAGAGAGAGAGAGTGAGACAAAGAGAGAGAGACAGAGGCAGAGACGGACAGATAGAGAGAACATTGCAGGTATCCATCAGAAACGTTCTCAAACAAAGACATTGTGAATGAAGAGACGAAGAGCAATTAAACTATCTCTACGCAGTAGAATCAATGAAGCGACGTGCGTACAAACACAGACAGTAAAGAAAGATGCAGCTTTGCTCAATATGAACCCCGCACCTTACTCATCCCTTCAAGTGACATTAGCTGCACAATAGGGTCTGGACCAATAATATTTGACAGGAATCTATTTTATTGTCTTGGCCTATTGATTAGGTAAATAAAACACCACGAACCAGTTCAATATGGGGGGTTTATCGAGAGTAGCTTTTTCACGCATACATATGCACACACATAATATATATATAGAGAGCGTGATTATCATAAGTATAGATAAAGTAAGCATCTGGTTTCTAATTATCAGTATCCCATATACATACTATAAATATATATACATAGCTATAGACCTATATACAGATAGACGGACAGATAGAAAGAGAAAGAGACATGGCATTTGCAGCAAAGACAGAATGACAAGCAAACAGACAGGCAGAAATGACGCATGAGATAGACACAAAAATCAGAGGAAGACTAAGAGGAATGTGGAGACTTACATTATAAGAGACAAAAAGGCAAACAAAGACAGCTACATATTAAATAATAACACATAGAAAAAAATGAGATAGAGGCAGAGAGAGAAAAATAAATAGTGTATTACATAGAATAACAGGGACACAATAAAGACACACATTGAATATAATTATTGCGCATATTTACATCATTGAGTCATGACTAACATCAAAAACAAAAACAAAACAACAAACAAGGTACAGCTTTTCTACCAGGCCTCTTCAACAAACCACACGACTTGTGTTTCCTGGACGCAGATTACATTTAGAAAGTAAATCCACCAATCAATTTTTCCCCTAAACTACTAGGCGACTGCACTAAATTATCCAGAACAAAAAAATCCCATTGGGATCATTTTAAAAACGAAACCAGCTTTCATCCACTTCAATAACTATCAATATAACTAAAATTCGGAAATTGCAAAGGTGTTGAATAATGTAGAGAATAATTACTGTGAGGTTTTTGTTAAACGTCCTGTACTCAACCGCTCGCCAACTCAGTGTTTGTGCTTTAGTGCTCTAACTCCATTGAAAGTAACGAGAAGATAGACCAGATTTATAGTGACTATATAGACACTACTGCAAACTAAAACACAAAACAGAGATTGACGCACTACTGCAAATTACAGGGTTTTTGTTTGCAGCGTATGCTTAATAATTGAACCTACTGTAGTGTTATATAACATCATTCTGTAACGGCTAGTGTTGCTAATTGCTGATCTCACCAAAACGAACCTGTCAGGTAAAAAACTCAGAGGTAATAAGTTGTTTGCACATATACTAGAATGACACGAAAGTCGATAATAGCATTACTTTGGTGATTGAGCTAGAGGCTGGGATTGCAAAAAATAATGTTGTTACTTTAAATGTATAGTTGATTTTTGGTCGTTGACTTATGGTTTTGATGGTGGTGGTGGAAGTGATGGGAGTTATGGTGTTGTTGGTGGTGATGGTGGTGTTAGTTTTGTTGTTGTTGTTGTTATTGCTGTTAATGCTGTTTTTGATTTTACATCGGAATTATAACATTAATAGACTGTTCAATGATTGTTGATAAATCAATCAATCTATTTTCCTATCTTTATTTCTTTTTATCTATGTTTTAAATTGTATGTCTATAAATCTATCTATATCGACATATCTCTAAAAAGCGTTCACATAGACACCTGCATAGTTAAGTAGGTCACATGTAATTCTAATTCAGTTTAACTAGAGAAGAACAGTGTCTGATTGGTATAGGTACCAGCGCATCATGTTTAAATCTTCTAAGAGAGGCTACTTTTTACGGTTGGTTGGTTGGTTGGGTTGGTTTTAACGTCCAACAGCAGCACTATACAGGCTATATTGTGGACGGGCCCCAAGACGGACGTCTGACAACTCATTACCTCTTCCAACCCAACGTGATTTCTCCGCTAGCGTTCTTCAAGCATTAAAATGAATTCGCTTTTGTCAAAGAATTTAGGCCAATTATTACAAGTCTAGCACTCCTTATTTCGTTTAGCACTGTTCCTTACTCTTTTTCACTCTCTATCTCTTTTTTTCTCACTCTCTAACCCTCTCTTTCTCCACCTCTCTCTCTCTCTCTTTCTCTTTTATTTTCTTCTTCTTCTCTCTCTCTCTCTCTCTCTCTTTTTCCCTTCCTTTTACCAGCTCCATGCTCCTTTACAAGCTCTTTCTTTCTTTATTTTCCTCTGTCTCTCTTTATCTCTCTCCACCTCTCACGTTCTCTCTCTATCTCTCTCCCTATATCTCTCATCTAACTCCTTTATATCCCCCCCATCTTTATTTAATTATCTCTCGAAAGGCAGACCTTTGCTCTAAATCCCTCCTGACTTCCCCAATCTCTTGTTCCGTTTAGATGTATCTGGTTTTCTATCATTGCGTGAGACGCACAATAGTTCCCCAATTAATCCATCTCTCAATTTTGCTTTACCACTGTGTAGAAAAAATGCCCAAACTTAGATTTGGGGAGGGGAGGGGCGAAGTGGCACAAGTGTGAAGCACTGGCCTTCTAATTGGGAGGTCCCTAGTTCGAAACCTATGATCGCTAATTACTGTTGAGTTGGTGTAACGTCCAACATCAGCGCTATATAGACTATATTGTGTTAGGATCGTTAAAATAGTTTATCCAATTGTATCCCCTACTCGTTGAGTCGGTGTCACTGTCAGTATACCATGACAGGATGAGACAGGAGTAGGAGAGGACGTCAGTCTGGGGGCCCGTCCACATAATAGCCCAATAAAATCTATCGTTGGACGTTAAGCAACTCGTTCAATGAAATGATTTCTAACTAACACCAATATCATGACTACTCATACCTGTGGTTTAACTGATTGTTACGCTTTGTAATTTTGTGCTTGATTATCGACGTTTTAACTGTATTGGGTAAATAGATAGTTAGACGGTTAGATATATACACTTACACACACAGACACACACACACACACAAAGTTAGATATCTAAACAGACAGAGATATGGATAGAAAGATAGATAATTTTAAATGTATTATATGATATGGAATGTTAGTTATATGATTTTTAAAAACCACGCCCAGGGTAAAGGTGATCTTATGCGAAGTAGAAAGCTAGAGGTAGATACCTATGTATAAAGATAGTTTGGTCTATACATAGATATAAAGTATATTATAGGTTTATATATAGAGCAGAGTGAGATGAATGAATAATGAGCACTTTTAATTTTAAAAAAAACCTTTGAAATTGAGATAGCCGGAAACAAAAAGAAAGACAAAAGAGAAAAATTCACTATCTGGGTTGGGGATGTGGGTTTTATTGACTCATTTGTTAGTTCACCGACAGTATTACCATTTTATTAACAGCAAGATAGGGGTGGTATATACAATCTGCTATGGGCAACATCTATACAAATATGGATGGACAAATAGATGCACAGATACACTGGTGAATAGATAGAATGAAAGAAAGATGAATCGAAAGAAAAATGTATGGAGAGAGGGAGAAAGGGGAATTAAGATAACGAAAGAGATGGGATAAACAAAAACACAAAACAGAGATTGTAAAAAAAAGGAAGAAAGATAAATATAGGAGGGGTATCGGCAAAAGGATTGTAAATTACTATTGGGTTTAAAGATACAATATCGGCAAAAGGATTGTAAATTACTATTGGGTTTAAAGATACAATATCGACAAAATGACTGTTAATTACCAATTCGATTAAATATACACTAGCGACAAAGTGTCTCATCTAAATATAAATCCCTTTAGTCTTAATTACCACCCCAATAAATTTAAAGTACTATTTAAGTGGTGAATGTACATACACTCACACAATAATAAAAAACGGACTTTTCGAGTCTCTTTTTTGTTTCGTTTTGAGAATTTACATTTTTTCAAAACCAAATAGGTTGTTGTTTATGCTAGAAGCACTTTACACCAGCACAAAAACTAAACTAATGAAAAGAACATAATTTAACAGCATTAACAGCATACTATTTTTTTCTCTTTACACAGTTATACCTAGCAAAAAAAATTCATGATTATGCACTCTCACTTACACACAATCTCTCTTTTTTTGTTGAATTTACATATAAAACGTATCACCGGTTGTCGTTTATGGTTCTAGCACTTTGCACCAACAAGAAAACTAAAATAATTTTAAGAACATGCTTTAAAAGAATAACATTAACTTTTTTTCTGTTACACGTTTTCCTTAGTTGTAACTCCTAGAACACACCTTTGTGTCCGCTAGTAGCGTGCTCGCCGCTAGGAATAGGAAGTACAATTGTGTTATCAAACACCTCGGATCATTCACAAAAGTAAAAACCTAGTCTTTGTCTTGGCATTTAATCTTTTAGAAACAGAGGTAAGTTAGTTGCTTCACGTTCAACTAAAAACTTTAAAGAGCAGTTATACTACCATAAGTGGCGTTACGGTAAAAATTACATGACTGTAAAGAGAAGACATATTTCCATCCCAATATCTCTCTCTCTCTCTCTCTCTCTCTCTCCCTCCCTCTCTCTCCTTTCTCTCTCGTTCTCTCTCCCTCTCTCTCTTACTCTCTCTTTTTCTCTTTTTCTCTCAACATTTCTCTCCCTATCTTCAGGTTAGGCGTATTCTTTTCTCTAAGAAAGTACTGTACGCCATAGGGTTCTATTGCTTATGTTTGTTAATTTTACTTGCTGTCTCACAGGGAAAGTGCGAGAGTTGATCGACTTCAGTCAGTGACAGGATGGGACCATTATTTCCAAGCAGTACCATCGTCCCGAAAAGCTACCTTGTTCTCTCTTCACCCCTCTCTCTCTCTCTCTCTCTCTCTCTCTCTCTCTCTCTCTCTCTCTCTCTCTCTCGCTCTCTCCCTTCTTTCTCAATATCTCTGTTTCTCTTTATCTCGGCCACTCTTTTTTACCTGTCTTTGTGTGTCGTTCGAATGGTATCTTTAAAACATTCAGTAAAACAATGACTATAAAACACCATTGGAACGTAACGAGCAAATATGTTTATATGTGTAGTTCTCAATTAAAATATTCCTATTGTGATGTATCTCAATGTAATAATACAGTTATTGTTATTTTTCCCAATAGATAAAAAAAAGTTAAGGCTAGTACGCCATCCGTTTCTTTTTAAAATGAAGAACCGTTTGATAACACAATAGGTAGACAAGTTCTCATTAATTTTGTCTCCAAAGAGCAACTGCTATGCTCTGATAATAGAAAAGAAAAACAAAAGCTGGAGACAAAGATATAGATATAAATGAGAGAGAGAGAGAGAGAGAGAGAGAGAGATAGAGATAGAGAGAGCGAGAGAGAGCGAGAGAGAGGACAAAAGAGAAACGAAGATGGAATGAGAGAGATAGAATGCAGAAGATAGATGGATAGACAAAGAGAATAATAAACCTTAGAAACTTAAAGACATAAAAGACAGGTAAATAACATACAGAGAGCCAAAAATTGAGACAGAGAGAGGGAGAGACAGACAGACAGACAGACAGACAGACAGACAGACAGAAGAAAGAAACAAAGACAGACAGACAGACAGACAGACAGACAGAAGAAAGAAAGACAGACAGACAGATAGACAGACAGACATAGAAAGAGATACACAAACTGAGAAAAAACAGAGGGAGGGACAGATAAATACATAATTATAGAAAGACACAAAAGTGCAAAGGCAGAGATAAAATACATGTTCTGTAGTATACTTTACTTATGAGAGAGAAGCAGACATACCGAACAGTTAATTATTATCTACAATTATTAAATCCTATGGTGTTTGCCACCCCAGCTGTTTAACAAGGTTTACTTTAAGCTCATACATAACAACAAACCATCAGACAACCAACAGCAACACAATTCTATCAAGCATGTGTTATAGTTATACTGCTTTTTACTCCGCTTATCTGGCTGTTTGTCTGTCTGCCTAGACTTTGTCTCAAAAAGACAAATGAATGTGGAGTACACGGGTTCGATCCCTGTTATATGTCTGGATATTTCATTGTGTGGTCTTCGCTCTGACAAAGCGAATGGCTGTCGAGTAGAAGGTGCAGGTTCCATTCCTGCCCCAGTGATCCGCCCTGTATCAATTTTGAAGGTTTCACTGCCTTATCTATTGTTCTCTCTAGGTTAGTAAGGGGTATTTTTTTCTCCTTAATAAATTTACTGAATTCTCCAACCAACTGTATCAATGAGGCTCTCTAGATTTAGCTATACTATCTGTTGAAGATTTCAGAGTTGTTGTTAAATGCCCGTATTTGTTAATTAATCACAATCTTTCTTCTTTCTACCTAAAATGACTGCATCCTTTGAAGTCCAATAGAGAAACATTTCATTTTTTATTTAGGCTTGGTGAAAACATGGACATGCCTTGTCAATGTGCGTCAGTGTTTAGCATTATGCGGGTTTGAAGTGTTTAACGCAAATGGTTTAAAGCAATTGTTATACAATACTAGATCTAGATGTATTCGTGTATTGGAAATTGGAAATTTGTATTTATATGTGGATAAATCTGAGAAAAATGGATCAAAATTAATGTTCTTATTAGAAAGTTATTAGAACATTAAACCATTAGCACTCCTTTATGAGAAAGAATGTGTGTCTATACGGCATTTGTCCAATGCTTTGAAGTCTGCCGAACTAGCCAAGCGAAGAAAATAATTATATAAACTTTATGAAATGGTTTTTTGTGTGTGCACTATTTAACACCACACTACTTAAATTGTCGCATAAATTATTAGCAGACTAGTCTACGACATGTTGAAAGTAATCCAATGCAGTAGAAAAAATATTTATTCCGAGACACAATGGTTGGATATAATTATTATCATAGGCTATTGTTTTGTAGAGCGTTGTAAGTACATAAGCATCGTTGCGATAGCTCACACCATGTCGTAAATTCTTCATATTCCTACATTAACCTAAGACTAGTCGTAAGCCTATCAAAATGTTGTACTTGCGACACCTACAATTGTATTAGTCATTAGCAGTTGTTAAATATTTATATTCGTACATTCAAATAGACCGTCATATGTTTGTGGTAACACTTTGTGCCTTATAACTGCCGACATGAATTATACTCGTAGCTCCGTCGGAACAAACCGAATCTTAATGCTATTCACAGAGGTTATTTTAGTTCGTTTATGCCCTCAGTGAGAGTCTAATGTTTAGATATTGGAGTCGCCAGTTGAGTTGAATTGAGTTACATTAACGTGCAACATCAGCAATATATAGGCTATTTTGTTGACGGGTCCCAAGACGGACGTCTGACAATTTTATGTGCTTTCACACACTAGACAGGGCGGGGATGGCATGACTCATGTCTCAGCCTGTGCTATTAATAAAGGCAGCTAGCGTGATGCGGGCTCACTTTATTTCTTTTTTGTAACATAGGTGTGCGTTGTTGCTTTTTTTTGCTTAGTTTAAGGATGAGAGATACCACTCGTAGCTTCCATAAGAACAGGCCAAGTCATCAAAATGATCAAAGTGAACACGATTTAGCACAACCAGGGAAACAGTGATCTATATCCACTAAATCATTACCGTAGTTAGTTCAAATTAATACTCAGAGAGCAGTGTTATGTTCCGCCTACTCAGCATACACTGCAAAGAAAAACAGTCCAACTATTCAGACTATTTTAATGGTAGAATTCACCTTTACTCTAAATGAACTTGTTTGCCTACTTCGGTAACTTTGCCTGCTATTTTTGGAAGCCTCAGAAATGATCCAACGGTTCCTACTATTTTAATGGTATAGTTCACTTGTCTTGTACTCTAAACGAAATTTCGTGTCTACTTCGGTGACTTTGCCCGCTATTTTTGGAAGCCTCGCTCCCGCACTATTTATCCCAACCCACACACGCAAAAGTCACTCCCGTGAAATCTCTGCTATTTCACGATCTCTGGTCTATCACAGTGAGAATCAGGTGTACTGTCTCACCATTTCACGCTCTCTGGTCTATCACAGAGAGAATCAGGTGTACTGTCTCACCATTTCACGCTCTCTGGTCTATCACAGAGAGAATCAGGTGTGCCCTCTCACCATTTCACACTCTCTGGTCTATCACAGAGAGAATCAGGTGTGCCCTCTCACCATTTCACACTCTCTGGTCTATCACAGAGAGAATCAGGTGTGCCCTCTCACCATTTCACACTCTCTGGTCTATCACAGTGAGAATCAGGTGTGCCCTCTCACCATTTCACACTCTCTGGTCTATCACAGAGAGAATCAGGTGTGCCCTCTCACCATTTCACACTCTCTGGTTTATCGCGGTGAGAAACAGGTGTACTGTCTCAACATTTCACGCTCTCTGGTCTATCACAGCGAGAATCAGGTGTACCCTGTCTATTTCTCCATTAAAATACAGACGGTAAGAACCACAGCAAACCGTGATTTAACCAAGTTTTAAAGAAGGCAAATACCGCCTTAACTACCCGACCCACATAAGTCACCCCGTAAAACCTCTCACCATCTCTGGTTATGTTCTCCATGAAAATGTCAAACGTCTCTTTATATGAAGACTCCTAGGCCTTCATTCTCCTTAATGTATCGTATAAAATCATCCGGCTCTACCATAACATGTTATTTCGGATATCACGGATGAAGGCACGTAAACAAGATGCGTTTTATTATCCACATAATTATCAGCGGAGTGCATCGATAGACCTGTATCGACATAGTTCACTTGTGGCCTGTTGTTTGTGCAGAAATATCAGCTCATCGATCGTTTTGCCCTTTTTATTGATTTATTTGACTACATTATTTCCCTAAAAAAGAAAGTTTTGAAAATTAAAAAAACAACAACATTGCAACGTTGTTGGAATCAAAACTATACTAAACCACTATCCCAAAAAACTGTGTTAAACCTTTTATCTCTTTTTTTTTTTTTTTACCAAAAATGTGGTAGTGATTTGTTTGTTTTTTCTGTGTGTCAGAAAAATTAAAAGTAATCCCAGTCCGCTGTTACTCAGACTAAATTAAAAGATTAAAAGCCAAAATAATGTCTCTCAACGTTTTACCAGTCCGTGTTTTATTTTATAAACTTAGATACATCAGTCAGCTATTGTTTTCTTGCCCCCTAAAACAAACTTCAAATTTCATATTAAACAACTAAAAAAACATATTAACATTAGCATGTTGCACGCATACCAAAAAAGTAAATCTGAATCTAGATAATTACCGCGATTTGAAATTAATAGAAAAATTAAAGGTAAAATAAATGTTCGCGCTTTGTTGTGGTTAGTGCTGTGATTGTTGTTGCTGTTGTTGTTGTTGTTGTTGTTGTTGTTATTGTTGTTGTTGTTGTTGTTGTTGTTGTTGTTGTTGTTGCTGCTGCTGATGATGTTGTTGTCATTTTTATGCAGACATTTCTTTTAGGAGTACATCACTGTAAACCCATTTATTTCAACAATTTTTACAAAACGAAAAACATTTATTAAAGTTTGTGTTAACGTAAGTATATCAAAGTTAAAGAGTGCTGTTTCACGACAAACCTTGTATTCAAATATTTTGGTATACAATGTGTTTTTAGCACATCAGACGGATCCGCGTTCTTTCTGTAAGTTCATGAAACTACCTATATCTTAACTTATATTATTCGCGAGCCAACAATAAACCCTAAAAATAAATAAAGTATGATAACGGGCACATAATGTTATCATGTTCAGACACAGCATAGATAAAGCAAAGCAAGGAGTCTCTTTAACCTGTAAATTATTTTCGGTAATGGGGAAAATGGTTAAGTAAAGAAACCAGTAACCATAATGTCGGCTGATAAAAGGTTGTATATAATTTCGAGGGAGGCGATTTGTTTAAAAAAATCTCCAAAGATTTTTATTAATGATATGTTTTTACTTCAATTTCTATTGCTTTAAAAAATTTTAAGAAAGCGGTGTAAGAGTTGACATTTATGCTGACAAAATGTGATAATGATCATGATAATGATCATTTATAGTTGTATTAATAATAATA